>CM037597.1:97675709-98135709 GCA_021018995.1 Chloranthus sessilifolius | reverse complement strand
GGAGAAGACACAAACAGAACCTTTTAAAATCCAAAATTACAATTACAGATACGGCCTTAGAGAGCCCTCGACTTACCTTGAATCCGAACTTGGAAGTACAAATCACTCACAATGGCTCTCAAAGGTAAACTACAAGAAGGGATTACAGGGGTTGGATAAGCTATCCGACGAATGAGAAACAAAGATGAAAACTCTAAAATCTGGATACCCAAATTGGGCAAATGGTTCGCCTATTTATAGTTTTCCTAAGCTCAAATGTGTATCAACCAATGTAATTGGATAGATCCTATCAACCAATTGAGTGAGCACTAGGATCCAGACTGCTCGCCAATCGAAATGCTTGATCCGTTCACAATCGAAACAGAGGCATCAATTGGTTATGTATTTTGAAAGTTTGTTAGAGTTTAGAAGTTCCCGCCAAGTAATTTCATCTTTGGGTGTTCACGGGTGGAATATGCCTTTGGTTCGTCGTAATCTTCCGAATGTCTCGGGCTTTTCAATGCATTGGGGCGCGTGTGACACCCTTGTTAAAGCAAATCTCCGTAATACGCAGTTCAATTTTTCGCAAAAGTTCGATGACTTCAAGCTCGCATAAAGTTCAATCTTCTTTCGAGGAGTTCGATCTCTTTACACCGGAGTTTTAGTCCTTTTCGCAGAGTTTAGGGCCTTTTCGCAAAGTTCAATGACTTCCTGTCAAAGTTTAATCTTCTTTTCGAGGAGTGTTTTCTTCTTCAAAGTTCAAGGTTCTTTAAAAGTGCAAGTTCTTTTTAAAAGAACTCAGAGTGCATTTCTCAAATGTTCCCCGCTTCTCATGTGCCTCTTCTATTTAGACCTTTCCACAGCTGATGAGGTTGTTTCTTCACTTCCTTCCTTTGGACTGACATGGATTGTCATCTTTTTGGCACTTTTGAGCTGCTTTTATGGTTAAGCGTGTCTTTATTGTTAGCTGCAACATAGGCACTTAAAATACTTATTTAGTTCTCTCAAGGGTCTATCAAGGCCCAGATTAAGGGGTGAAAAATGGTATTTTCCAGTTCTCAACAATAACCCACCTATTTTGGTACCACCTGAGTCGGGGAGACCACTCTTGATATATTTCTCCATGATGAAAGTCTCGATGGGATGTGTCTTAAGGCAGCATGATGAGACGGGAAGAAGAGACCAGGCCATTTATTATTTGAGTAAGAAGTTTACTGATTATGAGACGAGCTATTCTCATATGGAGAAAGCATACCTGGCTCTTGTATGGGCTACTCAGAGGCTCTTCCATTACTTATTATCCCAAGCCGTTCTAGTTTTGGCCTGAATGGACCCATTGAAATATCTGTTTGAGAAGCCAACTCTCACTGGATGGACTGCACAATGGCAAGTCTTAATGTCTAAGTTTGACATCACGTACGTCACTCAGAAGTCAATCAAGGGGCAGGCACTCACCGATCATCTTACCGATAATCCTTTGCCAGATATAAACCTTTGAGAACTAAGTTACCCGATGACGACATCTTATTCATGGCGGAAGACGATATTGAGGAAGCAGAAGAAACTTGGGTAATGCACTTCGACGAGGCAGCAAATGCCGAGGGTCAGGGAGTTGGCGCCATCTAATTTCGCCGAAAGGATCTCACGTACTAGTCTCCATCAAGCTCAATTTTCCTTGCACTAACAACATGGCTGACTACAAAGTTTGTGCTGCTAGTTTGCAGGTGGCTCTCAATCTGAATGTAACTCACCTCTGAGTATTTGGCGATTCGCAATTGATCATATGCCAAACGAATGGAGATTGGAAGACGAAAGATGAGAAACTGATCCCTTACCATGGGCACCTCAAGGATCTGATAGTTTATTTTGAGGACGTGACATTCTCATATGTCTCGTAGATAAGAAATCGCTTTGCTGACACACTAGCAACTTTGGCATCAATGATAGAAATCCTGTATGGCGCTGAGATGAAGCCGATCATGATCCAGCAAAGGAATGAGCCGACCTTCTGCCTTTAGATTGAGGAACCTACAAAGCCTGATGATGAGCCACCTTGGTTCTCAGATATCAAGAATTTTCTTGAGACTCTAACTTTCCCTGAGGGTACATCCAAGATGGACCAGCGAACCATTTAACATCTAGCGGTAGGCTACGTCATTTGTGGGGAATGCCTTTACAAGCGATCCTACAATAACATTTTGCTCAGGTGCCTTACTGAGTGTAAAACAAGTAACATCATGAAGGAGATCCACGAGGGAATATGCGGTACCCACATCAGCAGTCACATGTTTGCTAAGAAAATTTTACGGTAGGGATACTTTTGAACCACTATGGAATCAGATTGCTGCAAGCATCTTTAGAAATGCAACAAGTGTCAGAAACACTCCAGTTTGATACACGCTCCTGCAATCGATCTTCACTGCATGATTACTCCTTGGCCATTTGCTACTTGGGTAGAAGCAAATGGAAAGTATCAAACGGACATCGATTCATCCTCCTCGCCATTGAACACTTCACCAAGTGGGTAGAAGCAGCATTATATGCCAACATCACAGCCAGTCATGTCGAGAAGTTTCTCAAGAATAATATTGTGTACTAATTTAGGGTACCCAAGGATATCATCACGAACGACATAAACTTTATGAATAAGCGCATCTGGGCCTTCTGCGAGCAATACAAAATCAAGAGCCATTACTCGTCAGCTTATCGTCCTCAAACTAATGGAGCCTTGATAGTTGGGAACAAGACCATCGTTCACATCCTAGAAAAGATGGTCGTCACTTACCGAGATTGGAGGAAAATGTTGGCATTTGCTTTACGAGCCTACAAAACGTCGATCCATACCGCTATAGGGGTAACACCATTCTCCCTTATGTATGGAATCGAGGTCGTCCTACCAGTAGAGGTTGAAGTACCCTCTCTCTGAATCCTCATGGAATCAGGCTTACCCAAAGCAAAGAGAGAGAGATCCTGCTTTGAACAATTAAACTTATTAGACGAGAAAAGACTCCTAAGCTTGTGCCATACTCAAGTTTACCAGGGATGAATCACACCCGCTTACAATAAACATGTCTACGGTCCAGATCTAAAGGTAGGAGACACTGTACTGAAGAAGATCATCCCATCCCTCCACGCCGATCGGAGAGGGAAATTCAAGCCGAACTGGGAGGGACCTTACGTCATTCGAGAAGTACTGTCGGGATACGCCATCCACCTCGCCACCATAGACGGAGATCATTTTCCTGAGCCCATCAATGCTGGATATGTTTGATGGTTCTACTCTTAGTCTACCGTGATAAGGTAAGTATCGGGGAAGCAAATACGTGACTACTTAAAAACCACACAAAAGAGGCCATCATTCCAAGCACAGTTGCCAAAAAGCATCCCTAAAAATGATGATATCCTTTGCTACCCCAATTGAGCCTGGGCCTTTCTTTCAATAAACTCCTTCCCTGAAAAAAAGAACAGTGCATACATATACAAAAAAGAGATGAAGTAGAAGCACTATCAAAAATAAAAAAAATCGGAAAAGTAAAACCTCACGAAGATATTGCTTGAAATAAAATAAAGAGGGCAAAAATAGGCACGACGAACCCACCTGGGGCATTGTGAGTAAAAAGGGATTAAAAAGAAAGGTTCAAAAGGATTGATAAGAATGATGTGTCAGGAGCCCTTTTTGGTTACTCTCCATGTTATCCATTTTCTGACTGGGCCGCTCATGTTAGTTCAAATCGGGCCTTGACAAAAATTGTCTCTGTAATATTGCTTTGTCAAACATATGACCCGAGGTAAGGAGAAAAGGCTGATTCGATCCAAAGGGATGGATGTTCCGACCTTGGTAAAATTGATGAACCTCACTCAGGTCCAATCACATGAACGGGTTCGACTATGCTCAAAATGGAACCCGTTACTTTGTCTCAATGATAAGGCGTCAAAATAATAATAATAATAATAATAATAATTAAAAAAAGAAAGAAAGAAGAATAAAAAAAATCAAGAAAAATCTAAACATAAAAAGAATTGTATATATTTCTACTCTTTTCCATGCGTACAACATCGTACTTCCATTTCAAAAAAATGAAGAAAAAGAAAAAACAAATCAATCAATCAAAAATCCAAAAAATACATATATATATATATATATATATCCCCACTTTCTTTATGTCCATGTACATATGTACAACATCATACTTATATCTCAAAATAAAGAAAAAGAATAAAAAAAACCTCTCTGAAAATAAAAATCCAAAATATATTAATCTTGAAAATTGAAAATGTGTAGGTAAATGTTTGTTTCTCCTGTTAATTAGGATTCATATTGTTACCTATATAAATAAAAAAAGGATTGACATTTTTTCGAGATGTGCAGGAACATCAAATGGCCCGAAGCCGCGAAGCTAGCAACCTATCAACGATGGACGGATCAGATGAAGCATCTCACCACCGACGTCAAATCTATTCAAGAAAAAAGAAGAAAATCATTTTGAAAAAGAAAAAAAGATAGACATATTTTTGTGGTACTTTCATCACGCACAGCTACGCACATGCTTGTTTCAATGCGGTAAAATATCAATATTTTATCGGCAACGTAGCTGTGCTACATTAGTATCCTAAGTGTAAGGTTTGCCTTAGATCCCTGGATCCTACTTCAAAGTAGGAGCGACAGTGTCCATCTTGGTCAAACAGTTAATGTTTTGATCAAATTGATTTCACTACTAAATTTGTTGTGTCAATCGCTCTATTTTTGGATTCATAAGAACGTGAATGTCTAACTTCATATCATCACGAACTTTTTCGAAGGTGTGGACTCTTGGTCTGCGTTGTCTGGGCATGCGCCCTATGGGGTTTGAGGTCTGGGTAACTTCGTTATGAAAAAGGTCAATTTTTGGTTAAAACCAGCCTGTCAAAAAAGGAAATTACCTATCAATTAATTATGTTCAAATATGCATTCTAAAAGGCTCATTTTAGGGTGCAGGCTTAAAACCTGTATTTTGTACGGCATCCCTGTAAAGTGTGCACCTTGCGTCTGATTATCCTTTGGATGGTCGTTTGTTCTCGTAAATTATACCCAAATGGGTTCTGGGTCAGGACTTCCATTCTCCTTTGTTTTATCTACCCCTCATGAGTGCATGTTTTAGCATAAATCATTCTATAAATGTGTACCATATGGCACAATGATAAATCACACTTCAATGGTGTGAGATTAAAAGTGTCATTCTAATAGTGGAAGATCATTTAAATAGCATTTGGTGTAGGCCTTAGGTTGGGCAACTATCTATATAAACTTTGGCACTCCTCTTTTCATCACTATTTTGGTTGGTTCGAAACTAACTCTATGGGTCAAGTTTTGCTTTCTAAGGGTTTGGAAAGGTTAGAGTTGATTCCTAAGGGTTTAGAAATGGTTATAAAGGTTTGGATTAAGTTCTAAGAGTTTGAGAGATGCTTTTGGAAGCTTGGGAGTATGCCTTTCTCGAAGTACGGGCTGATCGAGCCTTGAGGCAAATTTGGGTATCTACAGATGCCACTCTTTGATATCTGATCACTAATAATGGAATGCCAAAGAAAGAGATGTCTAAAGAGGCCCAAGGCATGCTAACGGGTCTGCCATATTCATAGCAAACCTTAAACATAAAATAAGTAAAAGAAAAATAACTAAATGGAGAGTGATGTATGCCCAACACATGAGAAAACGCGCATCATTCGAGAGTAGCGAAAGCCCAACACTTGGGAAAATGTCCGTTCCTCAAGGCTACCGGTCTCCATGAGCTTAGCGACATTATTGAGAAAAAAAGTGATGGTGTAATTAAAAATGTACAATATTTGAGATTCATTTCGAACAAGACTGTCCCGTGAGCGGGAGGGTGATCGACCCAAACTTAAAGCTTGGAGTAAAGTAATAACATGAAGATCTACAGTTTGAGCCTAATCTCATGAGGCATTGATTGCCCCATTTGATCAACCACGGGTGCCCCTACGCGAGGTAGGGCTCAAGATCTTTAAGCGAACCCATCAATCTCGAGGCTAATTTAGCATAACTACCCGAACAGAGCAAATATTGATGTCGCCACACTTTTTGGGAGTGTGTGTCACTTTTGATGATGATCTTACAATAGACCAACTATACAAAAACATGGACCCATTAGGGGCAAATAGAAGCAAGGCGATGTAAGTCCCGACCCAGATCTCGTCCGGGTAGAATTTATGGGAACAAACAGCCATCAAACGGATACTCAGATGCATGGCACCTATCTAAGGGAATCCATGTAGGTTTTAAGCCTGTAACCAAGAAAAAATTAAGGGAAAAAGATCCCTTCTGTATCCATGTTTGAACATAGTTGTTTGATATGTAATCTCATTTAGTGGTGGAATCAAATCGATCGAAACATTGACTGTTTGACCAAGATTGACACTGTCGCTCCTACTCTGAAGTATGATCCAAAGATCTAAGGCAAATATTATATTTAGGACATTAATTTAGTACAACTGTATTGCTGATAAAATATTGACATTTTACCACATTGAGGCACACATGTCTGTAGTTGTGCATGATGAAAAAGTGATTTTTTTTCTTTTTTTTCGAACAGACCAGACATCGATGGTGAGATGCTTCATCTGATTTGTCTATCGATGAGAGGTTGTCTCCTTCGAGGCTTTGGACCATTTGATGTTCCTGCACATTCTCAAGAAAACGCCAGTCCCTTTTTTGTTTATATATGTAACTAATATGCATCCTAATTAATAGAAGAAGCAAACTTTTACCTATATTTTTTTATTTTTTAAGACTTATCTATTTTTTGGATTTTTGTTTTTTTAGATACTTTGTTCTTTTTCTTCATTTTGAGATGGAAGTACAATGTTGTAAATATGTACATGGATGGAGTATACATTTTTAAATTGTTTTTTGGATTTCTTACTTTTGTTATTTTTTTTTCTTTCTTTTCTTCTTCTTTTTTTTGTGTTTGATGCCTTGACAATGAGGCAAAGTAACGGGTCCCTTTTTTAGCATAGTTGAACCCGTTCATGCGATCAGACTTGAGTGAGGTTCAAAATATTACCAAGGCCGGAATGTTCATCCCTTTAGATTGAATCAACATTTTATCCTTTCCTCGGGTCATGTGTTTGGCGGTGTGGTCTAATGATCTACCCGATCAGGACCCAATTTGAGCAAACTAGAGTGGCCCAGTTGGTGACCAGATAATTCGAAATTGTTATCAAGGGAGTAACCAAGGACTTTCACTTTTTCTTTTTCAACCTTTTTTACTCATAGCGCCAAAGACGAGTTTTTGCTATGCTCGTTGTTGCCCTCTTTTTTTCCCGTAGTGCCCTTTCAAGTTTTCACTACGTCCGTGGGTATGCAGTTTTACCCTAGGTGCCTTTTCAGGTTTTCACCTAGTTTGCACAAGCTCGTAGTTTTTACCTGTGGCGCCCTTACGGGTTTTCATCACTTCTATTTTACTTTGAGCTTGTATATTATTTTTCTTTTCTTTTTTTCATTCATTCACTTTCTCAAAGATTACGACATGGATATCGATTCTGTCATAGCCGACTGGGTAGAATTCTTTTATTGCCTCCTAGCTTGGCTCGTGCTGACTCAAGGGAAATTATGACTGCTCATAGACCTTAAAGAAGGCTTTCTTCAGAGATGGATCTTAGCCATGGGTTTGTAAGGGATAGGTTAGGAATTTTCGAAGGTGTTCTTGGGTTAAAAGGTTTCCTTGATTGGGTTCCAGCTCTCGTAATACACTTCTTCCTTGGAGGATTTTTACTATACATGCCCCATGATATTTCTATCTTTTTTTTTTCTATATATTTTTTTTCATACATCCTCTTTGTGGGATTTTGCTTTTCTAATTTTTTGGGATTTGATTGTAAATCTTTTTTTCTCCTTTTTTTGTTTGGTATATACACTTTTCCCATCTTCTTTTCTTGGGAGGGGTTTATGAAAGAAAGGTTAATGACTCAATGGGTGTAGGAAAGGGTATGATCATTTAGGGACGATTTTTGAATATTTGGATTTGAAATGATGACCTCCTTTTAAAGGATCCTTAAGCAGTCATGTATCCATTTTATCAGTACTTACCTTGCCACTAAAACTAGGATTAGAATCGGTGTACGTATCTAGCGTTGATCGGCTCAGCAAAGTGATCCTCGTCTATTGTGGTGAGGCAAAGCACGTACCCTAGGAGTACCTCTCAGATGACGTAAGGTCCTTCCCAGTTGGGCCTAAATTTCCCTCTTGGACCGGTATGGAGAGAAGGGAATATTTTCTTGAGTATAATGTCACCCACTTTCAAATCTTGAATGTGAACACGTTTGTTGTATGCGCATGCGATTCGCCCTTGATAGACCTGAGTATTACACAAAGCCTGAAGTCTTTTTTCATCGATCAGGCTTAATTGTTTAAAGCGAGATCTCTCTCTCTCAGCTTCTGGTAGATTGGACTCAATGAGGATATGAAGTGAAGGCACTTCAACCTCAATTGGTAGCATAGCCTAGGTTCCATACACAAGGGAGAATGGTGTTGCCCCTGGTGGTACAGATTGTTGTTCGATAGGCTCACAATGCAAAGGGTAACATTTCACTCCAATCTTGGTAGGTGATGACTATTTTCTCAAAGATTCAGATGAGTGTCTTGTTGGTAGCTTCGACGGCCCCATTAGTTTGAGGCTTATATGGTGACGAGCGATGATGTTTGATTTTGTACTGCTTGCATAAGGCTCTGATGCGCTTGTTTGCAAAATTAGTGCTTTTATTTATGATGATGTCCTTTAACATGCCAAATTGACAAACGATGTTGTTCTTGATGAACTTCTCGACATGACTGGCCATAATGTTTGTGTAAGATGTTGGCACTACTCATTTGGTGAAGTACTCAATGGCAACGAGGATGAATTGATGCCCGTTGGAACTTTTAGATTGATCTTTTCAACGACGTTGAGGCGCCATGTAGCAAATGGCCATGGTGTGGTCATGCTATTTAGATCTATAGCAAGAGAATGCATCAGATTGGAGTGTTCTTGGCATTTGTATCACTTCCAAACGTGCTTACAACAGCCAGTTTTCATGGTGGTTCAGAAATAACCTTGCGTAGGATCTTCTTGGCAAGCATGTGCCCGTTGATGTGGGCCCTGCATACCCCTTCATGGATCTCATTCTTGATGTTGGTTGCCTCGCCTTTAGTTAGGCATCTGAGAAAGATGTTATTATATGATCGCTTATAGAGGCACTCATCACAGATGACAATGTTCATTTATAAATGTTGGATTGTCTGCCTGTCCATCTTGGGCGTACCTTTAGGGAAAGCTTGAGTTTCGAGGAAATTTTTTATATCTGAGAACCATGGAGGCTCATCATTAGGCTTTTTGGATCCTTCAATCTGGAGGCAAAAGGCTGGCTCATTCCTTTGTCAATCATGATTGGTTTCATTTTAACACCATATAGAATTTCTACCATTGATGCCAATATTACTAGTGCATCGGCAAAGGGATTTCTTGCACACGGGACATAGGAAAAGGTAACATCATCAAAACACATGATCATATCTTCGAGGTGCTCATGGTATGGGATCAGCTTTTCATCCTTTGTCTTCCAGTCTCTGTTGGTTTGGCAAAGGATCAGTTGTGAGTCGCCAGACACGCTGAGATGAGTTACATTCAGGTCCAAAGATGCTCGTAAACCAGCTACGCATGCCTCATATTCAACCATATTATTGGTTGAAGGGAAATTAAGATTGATGGAGACCGGTATGTGGGACCCCTTTAGCATGATTAGAATAGCACTGAATCCTTGACCTTCACCATTTGATGCCCCATCAAAGTGTATTACCCAAGACTCCTCTGTCTCCTCTGTGTCATCCTCTATCATGAATAAGATGTCTTCATCAGGGAATTCAATTCTTAGAGGCTCATAATCAGGTAAGGGATTCTCGACAAGATGATCAGCGAGTGCTTTCCCCTTGATTGACTTTTGAGTGACATACATGATGTCAAATTCTGATAAGAGGAGTTACTAGCGTGTAGTTTGGCCAGTGAGAGCCAGCTTTTGGAATAGGTACTTTAACGGATCCATTCATTCTAGGAGGAGAATTTCCTGAGATAGCAGGTAATGGTGAAGCCTCTGTATAGCCCATACGAGAGCCAAGCATGCTTTCTTGAGATGAGAATAGCGTGTCTCATAATCAGTAAATTTCTTGCTCAGGTAGTAAATGTCTTACTCTTTTTCCTGTCTCATCATGTTGCCCTAGGACACATCTCATTCAGTATTCTGTCATGGAGAGGTATATTAATAGCGGTCTCCTGGGTACTGGGGGTACTAAAGGAGGCAGGTTGAGAAGATAACCTTTGATCTTATCGAATGCTACTTGACAATCATCATTCCATTCAACGGGCGAATCTTTTCTTAGTAGCTTGAAAATCGGCGTGCAGATAGGAGTTAGCTGTGCAATGAACTGAGTGATATACTGTATCCTGCCCAAGAAACCTCTAACCTCTTTCTCTGTAGATGGTAGTGGCATTTCAACGATAGCTTTTACTTTGATCAAGTCAACCTTGATGCCCCTTCTGCTGATGATGAAGCCCAATAGCTTTCCTAACATAGCGCCAAATGTGCATTTCTGAGGGTTCAAACGCAACCTGTATTTTCTTAGCCTCTCAAATAGCTTCAGCAGGTTCATTAGATGGTCACTCCTTTCTGGTGATTTGGCTATCATGTCATCGACATACACCTCAATTTATCGATGCATCATATCGTGGAACAGTGCTGTGATGGCCCTTTGATATGTTGCCCCAACATTCTTTAATGCAAATGGCATGACTCGGTAATAAAATGTTCCCCATGGAGTAATGAACATTGTCTTCTTTCGATCCACTTCTGCCATCTTAATCTTATTATATCCGGAGAATCCATCCATAAACGAGAGCATCTCATGCCATGCGGTGTTATCGATCACGATGTCGATGTGTGGCAATAGGAAGTCATCCTTTGGGCGTGCCTTGTTGAATTTCTAAAATCAATGCATATGTGAACCTTTCAATCTTTCTTCGGTACAAGGACGATGTTGGTTAGCCAGTGTGGGTATTTGGAGACCATGAAAAACCCCCCATTGTACTGCTTGATGACCTCATCCTTTACTTTCAGCATCGATTCTGGCCGGAGACGTCTCAACTTTTGCTTGGTCGATGTTGCATCGGGATATAGTGGTAACTGATGCTCGACCAAATCGATGTACAAACTAGGCATATCCTCGTACAACCATGTGAAGACATCTTGGTATGACTAAAGGAATTCAATCATACTTTTTCTTTCTGTGGGGAATAGCGACATTCCGATCTTAGTGCTTCTAGGAACCTCCTCGGTCCCCAGATTGACATCCTCTGTTTCTTCAACAATCGGCATAGGGTCATTCTCAAAATCGGCATATTGGTCAAGGAGCTCATTGGGGAGCTCCTCAGCTGGGACCTCCTCGTCCAAACTCGTGACTCCTACCTCTTCTTGTATTTTTATAGAAAAGGGGTCGATTTCACATGGGACAAGTTTTTCCATTAAGGCATCATTTTTCTTTTTCTCGAGATTTTTAAAAGATAATATTTTTGGATTTTTTCTATTTTTTTTATTTTTTTATGGGTTTTCCTTTCCTTAAAAAATTGGCCCTTGGCAATGCGGGGCTAATCTCTCTTTTTATAGGTTATTTTTTTTTAGAAGCTGGTGTCATATTTATAGCCATTTGATGCTTCCATAGTTAGGGGCATTGAAGCCCAGTTCCTCACTTGTTATGTCGCACCTTTACCTGGTCTAATAGAGGAGGCTGATTGAGATTACTTTTGAGAATCAACCTCCATCATACTTATCATTGGTTCGTTTAGGACCCATTCCTCAAACATTGACAAGGGCTTGTGGGGGATTATGCCTGAGGTTTACATTGGCAGGGCTACCTCTTCCTCAAAAAGGGATAGGGAGGCAAGGTCTAATTCAATATCTGGGGGGGATGATTCGGGGATTGGTTCCATGGATAGTTATCGATTTGTGTGGGGTCAATTGTGTCACCCCATTCTGGTCAATTTTAATGATCTCGACACTTACACCCTTGATATTCAGTCGTGGACGGGACTCATCTTCCAGTTCTATCCCCCTGGATTTAGCTATGGTAATGGTTCGAGCCTTTTCCTTGGCTTCCTAGACCTCCTCTTCAGTAGGCTTGTATCCTAAGCCGAATCTGATCTGCTATCCGCCCTTGGCTTTGACCGGGTCTCTCCTGCCCTGCAAGCAAGGGCCCAACCCTTTTCCTTTCTGGTAGCTCCACTTCTAGAGTATGGCTACCATTACATCCATTCCTCCCCTAATTTTTTCAATAACCCTTTCGGGGGATTCTGGTGCCGCCGCCGTTGATGCCTCATGTTGAAAGCTATGGAGATCTGTGTCTTTGGCTATGTGCAGGACATTCAACACTTTGAGATTCTCGATGTTGTGGGACATTTTCTCTCTTTCCTCTCACCCTTCTCCCATAATGGATACAACTCTCTCTTCGAAGATGAATTTGGGCTGTTGGAGTAGAGTAGACGACACTGCCCTTATTTCGTGCAACCATGAGCATCCTAGTAGCAAATTGAAATGGGTTGGATGGGGATGACGGGTATGATTGAACTGGCAAGGTTAATGTGATAGTGTTGGGCCAAATGTGGTTGACTGGTATAGGAGGCAACTAGATTGATGATTATGTGGCAAAATTGGGCCAACAGTATTGAGTTGGTGCTGGAGTTGGATTGATTGCGAGTGTGGCGAAGTTGGGCCAACTGTAGCAGGTTGGAGCTGATTCCAAAGGTGGTGTAAAATTGGGCACCATGTAATTTTTGGGGGTTGGTGCCAGATACGAATGATATTGCAGAGGTGGGATAAAATTGGGCTACACATGATAAACGGACACGGGCGTGGGAAAATACAACCTCAAATCTAGAGGTGCTACTTAAGGTGTTGGGCTTTGGAAATAATCTGCTAAGTTCAAAGGCTCAATCCCGATGGTTTCGCCTACTTGATTCCACTACCCTGGTATTTCATGGGTTTCTCCTGTGCCGATATATTTTGAGGGGTTGACGACCTCTTCCATTGCTTCTTCTAGCATATTGATGGTGGCCCTTGGGCCCATTCCTCCTTGCGGGAGTGGCAGCAAAGGCACCTGATGAATGTTGGTATGTTGATTACCTTGGGAGGTGCTAGAGGAATAATTTTTTCGGCCTTGATGAGGTCTTGTATCGCATGCTTTAGAGGAAAGCATCGACCATCGCATGCTTCGGAGGAAAGCATCGATCGGCTGGATGTCCCGGCTCCTAATGGAAACTACAATGTGTGCTGGGATCATAATTTTTCAGGAATGGATTTGGTGTGGGTCGTGGTTTGAGTATGGTGACCAAACCCTTTTCGACCAGCAGGAGCAAAGGGACATTCAGGGATAGTCCCAAGGGAGTAAAGACTCGGTTATATCGGGCCCTTCTTTGCTCAATGGTCATTTGCCCCCAAGGGACATTGTTCTACCTTTAAGCTAGATTTGTTGGTGTTGGTGCCAGTTGTGCTGCCGCAAATCGAAAGGGTATCATGCTGGTGTTGGGCTATGTTTTCATTATAGTTTGGACATCTGTCTCGATTCTTCTCTCATTTCTCTGCTCGGTGAATTTTCGGAGTCCACTGGCCCCACTAGAGACATTCTTGCTCATCCGTCCCTCTCTAATTGCCTCCTCACAACAGTTGACATTTATTAACAAGTTAGTAAAGCTAGATTACTGCTGGTATTCCAAAAAATTTGAGATGATGATTGGAAGGGTGCTTTTCGAGATCCTCTCAATTTTCTCATTCTCTGGTATTCAGTTTCTCACTTGGGCTGCTAGGGCCCTCCACCTTCCAAGGTATTCATTGAATGATTCATTAGACGTTTATTTCAAGCAAGTTAGATCAAACTTGTGCGGCTCTATGTCGATGTTATTGACATATTGCTCTTGAAATAGCTGGGTGAGATCTTTTCATATTTTGAGCATAGATGGTTCAATGGACGTGAGCTATCTCAAGGCTAGACCTGTAAGGCTCTTCTGAAAAACTTTTATGAGAAAATGCTCATCTCCTCCATACTAGCACATATCTCAATAGTACGACTTTAGATGGGCACTCTAAATTTATAGGGTAAAGGAACCTCTGTGAGTAGGCACAAATCTGAAAACTCCGAAGTGTGAATTTCAGCTCCTCCCATCTTCAACAACTACTTTTGAATTTTGTCCATCTATTCTTTTAGCAACTCTGACTCTCTTGAGGGAAATGTTGGGGCTTGTCCCACTTCATTCTGAATGGCCTGTGGGTTGGTAAAGGTGGGCTATGGGGGATTAAAGCTGACAAATGCCCCACTGTTTCTAATCTCATCCTCCTCATATTGGGGATCAACATATGGTGGTGGAAGAGTGAGATTAGCCTGTGAGTTTTGGATGTGTTGGGTGGGTGCCTGAAGAGGCCAATAGGGTTGAAAAGGGTTTTGATGACTTATTTGTGCGGTAAGGGGGTGAATGAATGGAGCATTTTGGAGGGGTTGAGTAAGTGTCGGATGGGACCATTGTATATTTTGGGAGTTTTGGGGATGATTGATGTTTTGAGTAGGTGTCGGATGAGTCCATTGCATTTGGAGGAAATTTTGGGGATTGGGTTGACGGGTAAGAGGATGTGAAAACTAGGGATTTTGGATGCTTGGAGATGGGTTCCCATGTTGGGTTTAGTTCATGGAAGGTTGGGGGGTTGGGAAAAATGGATCTATTGTTTGAGGGGGAATGAGGGCTTGTTGGGTGTAGGTGAATATGGGGAATTGGGGAATTCGTGGAGGGTTAGAGAATATGACCCTTGGGTTTGGGCCTTGATGGGCTTGGGGTTGAGTATTGGGCCTTGAAGTGCTTGGATTTGGGCCTTGATGGCCCCATGGTTGATGTTGGGTGTTTTGGGTGGTGCGGATTATGGGTGGTTGATGATTTTTAGGGAATGGGGCGTGGAGGTTTTGGAGGGTTTGATGGGGATCAGGTATTTGGTGTGGATGAGGAAGGCTTTGAGAGACTTTCCATGTGGTGTAAGCCTTCATCATTTCCTCCATCATGACCATGGGATCGATCATGCGTGCAGATATGGATGGTTCATTTGATGAGGAGATGTGTGGGGTGGTGGCAAAACATGGTGGGATGTGGATGAAAAATTGGGCATGACCTGGGTAAATAAGGGAAAATTTGGCATGACCCAGGTGGATGGGAAAAAATTGGGTGTATTTGGGTTGGAGGAAAGATGGGGTGTATGGGATGAGGATGGGGGGAAATTGGGCATGGTGGATGTGGAAAAATTGGGCATGGTTTGAGAAAAAATGGGGATATTTTGGGTGAAGGTGTGTGGAAAATTTGGTGTATTTGAAGTGGAGGGATGTGGAAAATTGGGATGAATTTTGAGTGGTGTGGATGGGGGAAAATTAGGATTATTTAGATTTAAGGGGAAATGGGGTGAAAAATGGGGTGTATGTGGGGTGGATGTGGATGGATTTTGGGTAGATGTGGATGGAAAAATGGGTAAATTTTGAATAGGTGTGGATGAAAAAATGGGTGTACCAAATGGTCCGGTGACGTTGAATGGGGATTGGGTTGGGGGGTCGGAGATGGATATCTCCACCATATGGGAATGTGATGGGGAAGATGGTGGGGATAAATCCGGTTCGGCATAGGTTGGATCTATCGCCCAAGACATGATTTGGCGGTAGGTAGAGTAACGATTTCTCGGGTGTGGCCCGAAAACTTTCCTCCTCCTTCCCCTATGAGGTGATGGACGGTAAGGCGATGCTATGATTTCAACCCTGCAAGCTCTCTTTTTGGATTTTTGGATATGTATATTTTTTGAGGTTTTTTGGTTTTAATTTTGAAAACAATTTTGATCTTCCTTTTCTTTGATTTTGGTGATGTTTCCTGGGGCCTTAAAAACTCCATTTTTAGTTGGAATTTACACTCCTAATGTCTCCCACGGCTGGATTCTAATGCACCTTTGAAAAATCAACGGGAGCCCTTTGATCTATGTAAGGGCACAAAAATCCATGCGACATCCGATCCCTCGGAAGAATCAATAACAGGGCGATCTCTCTTGACCGGCAAGGAAGTTTTTGGCGTCAAGTGTGTGAGATTTATTAGGAATATTAAACCACTAAGCAGGGGGTACGGGGGACGGTGAAAAAGGGCCCCAAATTTGGGCTACCTAGCGCATATGTTGGCATTATTAATAGGCACGTCTGAGCAAAAAAGACAATTTTTTAGGTGGGTGTGCATAATATGCACGCCTGAGTAAAAAAAGGGCTTTTTTTAACTTGCCGTCTGTAATATGCACGCTTGGTATATATATATATATATATATATTTTTTTTTTTCTGGGCAGCAGACCCAAGTTGGTCTTTTGACTTGGTTTTTGGAGGCAATGCCACCCGAAACTGTCTTTCTTTGTTTTGTCAGGTCCCTCCTTTCACTGCCTAGGGATACAAGGTCATTTCTATGCTACTAACGCGCTTCCCCAAAGGTTTTGAGGAATTTTCTTAAGCTCAGTCACCCACTAGATACAACTCCGGCACAAGCGCCTTCTCAGATACTAGATGGGGTGGTCCTTTTTGAGATCATCACCACTAGGAATGCCGCTCTACTGGGAATCGGGACAAGTATATCGCCGCCTATTCACCCCCTTTTT
Source organism: Chloranthus sessilifolius (assembly GCA_021018995.1). Lineage (NCBI taxonomy): Eukaryota > Viridiplantae > Streptophyta > Magnoliopsida > Chloranthales > Chloranthaceae > Chloranthus > Chloranthus sessilifolius. The sequence continues at coordinate 98,119,009 of CM037597.1, read as the reverse complement.
AAAAATCTACTCGAACAAAAATTCAATTAAGGTCCTTAGTTCACTTTTAAGGTTCAATTTTAAATTCAACTTTAAGGGAGTTTGCTTAAGTTTAAAAATGGGTGGTGAGAAACCCGTGCCACATCTACAGGCTGGCGTCCACTGTTGAAATATGATGACAAGAAATGTAAGTGCTCAAGTAGGCCCCCCAAACGGCTAATGTGGTAAAGACGGAATTATAAATGGTTAAGTAAGCCCGCCAATCGACTAAGTCATGTAAATGACAGAATCGAAGGGGGTAAGTATAAAAATGCTCAAGTAGGCCCGCCAATCGACTAAGGCGTGTGTTAATCACTGAAATATGCCACTTTTCACCTCCTAACGTAGCCTTTATTACACCTTTAAGTCATCTAATAATTATGATTTGAGTATATTTTTGTAGTAAGAAATAAATCACAGCTTAGTGCAACAGTCCACATAATGGATGCCAAGAAGAGAGAATTTAGAAGTCAAGTCTTGAAGCTAATGGAAGAACAGAGAGTACACCATGGTGGTCCACACCATAGGGGCCATTTGTCATGCTTGGGGGCCCTAGAAGTCCAGTAGTGAAAAGAAAGGTGGATCAAATCAGTGAGGAGTGCTGCAACAGGCCGTCCATAGCTGCAGACATTCAGAAATGATGCCTTGAGTAGTTAAATTTTCAGCAAATATAGCTCGTGAAGCTCTCGAGCACATTAAACCTCTTGAAGTGCAGGCTCGAGCAGCTGTCGAGCAATTACAATCTCTAGCAGTTCTTGAGAAGAATAGCTTCAAAAATCTACAGTCGAGAGGATCTCGAGCAGATCTCAAGTAGTTGAGAACAATTGAAATTCAACCTGTTGGGCTGCAAATGCTAAAGAACCAGCTTGTCGAGCTGCAATTTATCCTGTCGAGCAGCTAAAGTCTAGCCAATCGTGCAAGCTTCAGGAACTAATCCAGCCACTCGAGAACCTCTCGAGATGAAATTTCTGAAGCCCATCTACGCAAGGATCGGGTTCTAGCTGCTATATTAAAACTTTAGGGACACTTTTGGGATTCCACTACCTCTGAGGTACATTCCCGAATGTGCTGAGCTGTTCCCCACTAACCAAGGCAACACTTTTGTGCAACTGTGGATTTTCGTCAAACCCTTCACGACGATGTGCTCGTTATAAGTATTTAGAGTTTCCACTCAGAGTGTTTGGTGTCTCAGGAAACCTAGATCAATTTTATAAGCATCGAAGTTCCACAAATATGACTCTGAATCTGGTCTACGCCAAAGGCTCTTAGGTAGGGGCTTCGGTTATCGATTGGGAAGGTGTTAAGCACCCAATCGACCCGCTTAATGCGGTCTCTACTTATGGCTGAAACAAAAATGATATAAAAGAAATAAAAATGCCTTCCTCTTGTCCAAAGGGCCTTAAAATCCTATTACCCTCCATTCGTATCAAAAATTCGGCGGCATAACGGCACAAATGAGAGGATGAAGGAAGAATTGAGAAGGTAGAGGAGTAGAGGGGAGAGCCGGAGCTCTTGGGCCCTTGTTGCACCGCTGTGGAACCTTGCGCTAGCTTGCTTCAGTGGTCTTTTGATGACTTGTATAGCTTGGTGATGGATTCTAACACCTAGGGGGGATAGATAATTGGTAGAGAAGGGAGGCTAGGGGGTAGCACACACCTAAACTAAAGCTTTTTTATGAAAGGCTAAGGTGTTAAGGAGCTTTTAAAGTTCTAGAATTTGTATGTAAAATGGTGCTATAGGGGAGAGAGAGAAGGGATTCCTTAATCTCTAATTTGCAAATTTTTTCAAGCCTTTGTAAAGGGAGGAGTGCCTCTCTATTAATAGGAAAAAGAGAGGTTAGGAGGGTGTTTAGAGGCTAACTTGGATTAGCAATTAGGTAATCTAGCCATCTAATGGTGGATGATAGGGTGGGGCTTTAAATCACTTAAGGGGTTGCAAATAGATAGTGAATGGGTGCAACAAAACTAGCAAAATACACCCCAGAGGTCAAGATGGTCAACAAGTCAAATCCCAATCTTTAATTTCGAGGCAAAAACCCATAGGTACTGTTCATAAGCCTGGCGCAACTAATAGATGCACGAAGCATATGTACAATAATACAGTGTTGCACAGTGGTTTTGAGAAGTTGACTGCTCGCGGGGAAACCCACACACATGTGCCACAACTATTATTTGCACCAAGTCATTTCTAGGGAGAAATGGCTTGGTGCAAGTAATACTTGCACCAAATTCTTAGGGGGGTCACAACAAATATACTATTTTGCCACTGAGCTTCAGAATGTCGTAACTTCTTGCATACAGCTCCGATTGGGGTGATTCTTGGCTCGTTAGAAAACTGAGGACTTATACTTTTCAATAATATATGATTCGATTATAGTAGAAGGTCATAAATAGTCTCGGTGCACCACTCCTCATCCATTGCTCAGGAAAGCTAGGTGTAGGTACAAAATAGTTTCTAAGGGTTGAGATGGGTTTCTAAGGGTTTGAGAAGGTTCCTAAGGGATCTAGGGTGATTCCTAAGGGGTTTGGAATGGATCTTAAGGTTTTAAAAAGGTTCCTAAGGGTTCCATACATGCCATCAAAAGTTCAAAGATGCGCCTCTCTCGAAATGTGTCTCGAACGAGCTTTAGGCCAAATTTGGGTGTCTATAGATGCCTCTCTTTCATATTCGATCACTAATAATCGAATGCTAAAGAAAAGAGACATATAAAGAGGCCTAAGGCATTACTGACTGGTCGGCTATATTCAGAACAAACTTTAAACATCAGATGGGTAACATGGTGAGAAAAAGAAAGCCCTGTATGTCGGGAAAAATGGTCGTTTCTTAAGGTAATCGGTCCCCAAGCACTTAGTGACTTTACTAGGCATAACCGAGGTGGAATGAGTTGTGAAAGCCCAATAGTTGAGAAAAATGGTCACTTCCCGAGATGATTTGAAGGAGCTTGATATTCAAGATTCATTATGAATACAACTACTTTGTAAGTAAGGAGGGTGATCGACCAACATTCAAAGATAGGCACAAAGCAAGTACGCAAGGTTTTACAGTTTGTGTCCAATCATATGAGGCATTGATTGCCTCCTCTGATTGATCACGGGTGTCTCTACTTGAAGTAGGGTTCGAGGTCTTTGGGTGAACCCATTGATCCCAAAGTTTATTTAACACGACTACCCGAGCGGAGCAAATATATGTTGCAACACTTCTTGAGAGTACGTACTATTTTTTGATAGCGTGCCTCGGATCACCATGACCTAGAGCATCCAACCTCAAATTACACCAAACAGATCTAGCCAAAATCAGGTGCCCACCGAAGGGGACACCTAATCCTGGTCTCTGCCGATAATGATCTTACGAATCACTTAACCATGTATAAACATGTACCCATTAGGGGCGATAGCTAAAAAGGTGATGGAAGTCTCAACCTAGATCCCGTCTTGGTATAATTAATGAGAATAAACAACCATCCTATGGATACCCAGATGCATGGCATACACTTTAGAGGGATACTGTGCCAATACTTGTTTTAAGCCTACAAAAATAAGGGAAATGAACCCTTCTGCATGCATGTTTGCACATAATTGATTGATATGTAGTTTCATTTTCAACAGGCTAGTCTCAACCAACGATTGATTTTTTTCAATGGAGTTCAAAGCTTAGGACACTAAAGTTCACATGAATCCAAGGACAGAGCGCTTGGCTCGAAGATTTAGCAGTGGCATCAACCTAATCGAAACATTGACCGCTTGATTAGGATTGACACTGTTGCTCCTACTTTAAAGTAAGATCCAAAGACCCAAGGCGAACCTTAGACTTAGGACATTAATATAGCACAGCCGCATTGCTGATAAAATATTGACATTTTACCGCTTTGAAATACGCACATGCATAATTTGTGTCCAATCATATGAGGCATAGACTGCCTTATTAACTGGTCACGGGTGTCCCTGCTTGAAACAGGGTTTGAGGTCTTTAAGTGAACCCACTGATCCCAAAGTTTATTTAGCATGACTACCTGAGCAGAGCGAATACATGTTGCAACGCTTTTTGGGAGTACGTGTTGTTTCTTTCAAAAAACATATTTTTTTGTTATTTTATGTGAGAATTTTTTTTTTACTTTTTATGTTTATCATTTTATGTGATTTTTTTTTATATTTTGAGTTATCATTTTATGTGATTCCATCACTTTAACACATCTATTATTTTATGTGAATTATTTGTGGGATTTCATTTTATTTTTTATTTTTCTCAAAGCTATCATTTTATGGGATTTTTTTGGTTTTTCAAAAACTATCATTTTATGTGAATTATCCTATCATTTTATGTGACTTAATTTTGGCTTTTTATGTGGGATTTTTTTTGTCATTTTTTGGAAAATTTCCATGTTTTTCTATGTAGGATCGAGATGCTTATTAATCTTGATCCATTTTATTCTAGCACGGTTTCCAAGGCAAGCCGAATGAGGATCGGCATCTCGTTTAGGAGCATGTGCATCTGTCGGGAGTAACAAAACAAAGACAGGGGGGATTGGGCCATGCATGTGACCCGCATCAGGCCCAAAACCTAACCCATAAGTGGCTGGCGCAACTAATAGTTGCGCCAAGCCAATTGGGGGCTCAAAATGGCCTGGCGCAACTATTAGGTGTGCCAGGCATGGCTAGGGATCGAATGTAAAGAGCTTGAGTTTGGGCAGCAGGGGTGTATTTTCAAAATTGCTTCCTTCCCCCTCTCCAAACCGTAAAACAGAGCCCTCCAGGCTTCCTTTACAGCGCTTGTACGCATGCCTCATTTCCGACATTCGCTTGCGACGATTGATCGTCTGCATCACGCTAGATCAAAGATCCCATTTTCTCCAGAGGTAACCATTTAAAACCCATTTTATCTTATTTTTCTTGATTTTTCTTGCAAATGTGATCATGAACTTGCATTTTTAGATGGTGAATGGTTTATTTTCATTGTAAGCATGATTATTGATTATGCGTTGATGATTTTTCATGAATGCTGCCCTATTTTTTATTGTTTTATGGGTTTTATTAATGCATAATATATACACATATTGTCTGTTTTTTTTTGTTGTCTTTATTAGTGCCTATAGAAGGGCTTTTACATTTGTTTTTTTGTTTTTATTTTCATTTTTGAATATAAAGCAAGGATTTTTGGTCTTTATTTTTTTGAAAATTATTTAGGAAAAGGGGATTTTTGGTTTCTTCCTTTTTTTGAAAATTAATTAAGGAAAATGATTTTTGGTTTCTATATATTTTGTGAAAATTAATTAAGGAAAAGGAGTTTATTTTTTATTTTTGTTGTTTTTGTCTTTCTTCATTTTTTTTTCTTGTTTGAAAAACTAAGGAATCGATTTATTATTATTATCTTTAGTGTTGGTTTTTGATTTAATGGACATAAAAGAAGAGATTTTTTTGTTTTAGTTTTTGTTTTTATAAACATAAAAGAAGGATTTTTTATTTTTTTTTTTATTTTATGGACATAAAAGGAGGGATTTTTTGTTTTAGTTTTTATTTTTATAAACATAAAAGAAGGATTTTTTTGGTTTTTGATTTTAATGGAAGCATAAAGAAAGGATTTTTTGTCTTAGTTTTTGTTTTTATAAACATAAAAGAAGGATTTTTTTGGTTTTTGATTTTATGGAAGCATAAAAGGAGGGATTTTTTGTTTTAGTTTTTGTTTTTATAAACATAAAAGAAGGATTTTTTTGGTTTTTTGATTTAATGGACATAAAAGGAGGGATTTATTGGTTTAGTTTTTGTTTTTATAAACATAAAAGAAGGATTTTTTTGGTTTTTGATTTTATGGAAGCATAAAGAAAGGATTTTTTTTATTTTTTTTATTTTTTAACTTGCTCTATTTTTAAAGATAGAAAGGGGAAAATTTGTTTTATTTTTATTTCTTTTTTACAGATAAAAAGGAAGGGGTGTTTTTCTTTTCACTCTATTAAAAGGTTTTTTTTTTTTGCATATGTATATTTTTATTTTTGAAAACAAAAGAAAGGGATGAGCATACTTACCTTCCCTTGGCCTATAGCAAAGATGGCTTTTTATCCCTGATCCTTATAATTGCTTGCTTTTGCCTTAGAATGTCTGGTGATGAAGAATATGTGCCAGAGGAAGAATAGGAGGAGGGGTCTGACGTGGTCTACAGTCCTCGTGGGGAACAGTTCTTCGTAGTAGAGCACAAGGCAGGTCACTGGCTTGAGATGTAGGGCGAGTCCGCCCGAGTCGGCCTTCTCCACCAGTAATATATCCACATCTCCAACTTTTTCATCGCGGGCAAGGTAAGAGATGAGTTCAGTTCTTCCTTTTTGTGCAGCTTTGCTTTATTTCCATGACCTGATGCATTTTTCTCTTTTGACGCAGGACTTGCCCCATATCGTCTTCCGAGGGGGCTGGCTGGACTTCCATGACATTTATCGCTACATCCCCTTCCATGGTGAAGTATTTGTTTGAGTAGGCGGGCTTCGAGGAGTTCTTGTCCTGCCACCCCATGAGGGCTGACGTCGCATATTTGAGAGCTTTGATAGAGAGGTTTTGCCTGGAGACCATGTCCTTTCACATGACGTACACTGAGATGACCCTGACGCCCGTGGATTGGGTGATGATTACCGACATCAGGGTAGGGGGAGTACCGATAGCCAACCTCGCACCACCTCGTGGATGTTTGCATGGTACCGAGGTCAAGATGACCTGGCTGTCTGAGCTCTATGGGCATAATAAGTTGGTAGATCTGAGCTAACCAGATGTAGAGCTTTACATTGAGCCCGAGTGTGCGATCGTCTTAGCCTGTATCATGCTATTGCTCCTATTGTGCAAAACCCTTTTTATAAATGCAAGCGGCGGACGAGTCAACTTGGCATTGCTGAGCATTATGGATAATTGGCTCGATATCCACAGATACGACTAGGGCGGGGCCGGATATGAGATGCTCTTGTATGGCATAACCCGAGTATCTACTGGAGATGCCAAGTCCGTCGTTGGTTTCTAGTCGGCTCTGGAGGTAATCACTAACTCTTTTGCTTTTATCAATTTATTTGGACGGTCGCTACATGCTACTGACTTTCTTTTGGGTACTGCTCTCCTTAGGCATGGGGGTACCTTCACTTCCAGTCAGGACGCCCGCTTCTCCACTCCGACGCGTACACCTACCCTCTTCTAAGTAATTGGAACAAATCCCAGCGCCGAGACGTGGGTATGAAGTGTTAAGCAGTGAAAAATACAATTTTTCACCTCCTAACCTGACCTTTGGAAGACCCTTGAGGTGTTTAATAATGTGTTTTAAGTATGTTTTGTAGATAAGCAATAAATTGCAGCCTTAACATAGACAGCCAACAAAAAGGGCAGATAAGCAATCTGCAGCCTCAACCTGTGCTCAAACTCCAACAATCCACAAAGCCTGAGAAACTCATTGAAGGCCATGAACCCAACTAGGTGCACCTGAGACCAAGTACATTGCCAAGGGATGAAGATTGAATCCACCCAGAGGTTACTAAGGGCGAGACATATGAAAGACAATACATTATAAGTGCGTGCCACACAAGAAAGCATAGAAATCAAGCTATCGAGGGGTTCTCTTAAGCTGTCGAGAGGTTCTGGTGCCTAAATGAGAAGATATCGAGGGGATTGATTTACATGTCAAGAGGGTCAACTGAACCCGTCGTGCAGTGCATTCAATCATATCGATAACTGTTGGGCGCATTCCTTGAGAGGATGAAAAGAAGTTGTCGACAGGATCTGTGACAACCAATCGACGAGTCGACCAGAACCTGTCGAAGAGATGAATGAGATTATCACCAATCCTATCGACAAGCGCCGTCAATCCTCTCGATAGGTCTACAAATCTGTCGATTTGCATGCAAAGCCAAACAAAACCTATCGAGAGGATACCAGAACCTCTCGACACTTGATTTTGGGAACTTCTTAGTTTTGTCTTCAGCAGTTATCCATGCTAGAAACCTGTGCGCGTGTTCTAAAGCACGTCAGCGACCCCTAGGGGTATTTTAGGCACACAATGGGCCACGCACAGAAACCCTAACGATATCACATGTACTTGTCAAATGAGAGCCAATGGGAGAAGAGCTTTTAGAAGAGAAAACGGCCACATCAGCATAACAGAATTATTCCCTTGCATTCTGATTGGCTGAAATGGATTTGAGGACAGAGGAGGAGGGGATAAAAGCTTGGAGAAAATGCAGAAGAAACGATCGAGAAATTAAGAAAATCAGAGCTTAGGGCGAGATCCATTTTCCCAAATTTCATTCTTCTTCTTCCTCCTTTCTCCCTTCTCTCTTTAGCCAATCATGAGTGGCTAAACTCTTCTCAGTAGTTAGGGGGAGGTCTTAAGCTATAAATTAAGAGATTCAAAGGCTTTGTAAGGAACTGTAAGATGCACAGATTGTAGATCTGAGCATAATTGTGTTGTAATTTTGCATTATAATTGTAGATTTTAAAGGTGATTCTGATCTATATTTCACTTTTTCGTATTTGTTTTTCCTGGGTTGGATATTCTTATAGATGTTAGCCTATGAGGGTCTCATATCCTAGCATCTACAGCATCTGTAATGGTTTTCCTATTCTACTCAAGATCTTTGAAGTGGAACAATCTCTAAGATGGTTTGTGACCATTAAAGTGGACAAATCATAGCCTTAGCATTGCTTCAACTATCTGATTGAGATTAGATTCTTATACCTCACCTCTGCTAGGGTAACCTGGGAAGCTGGCAGCCAGAAAAGAGGATTGTAGCAAATCAGATCTTAGCATTGCTATTGATTCCTTTGATTTTCAGTGAGAGACCAATACCCCTGGCTGCTGTTCTCATCCTTTGATTTTTCATCCCTTCTATATATCCCCTAATCTTTGTGTTGAATTAGATCTGGATTAGTGGCATTTAATTCTGTAGTATGTAGTTAAAGTGATAAAACCCCAAAACCACCCTCTTTCTTAAATTAGGATAGAGTGTCAGATCCACTCTAGATCTGGAGATTTGCTGAAAGTTATACCACATTTCCCTATGGACATACCCTTACCCTTTTAAAACTTGCTGCAATAGCCCTGAATACTTGCAGGTCTGTGAGTCTATTTGCCTTAGTGTGTGTGCAATCCAGAGATTCAATAATTGTTTGATTTTAAACCCCTTTTCGAGCACAAGGTAAATGGCCCATCAAGTTTTTGGCATCGCTGTCGGGGGTCTGTCTTTCTAACTTGGTAGATCTAAGTTTTTCTCATTTTTTGGTTCACATTTTTTAATTGTTTGACAAGTGTTTGATTAATTGCTACTTTTAGTTTTTATTGTAGTTTAACTCTATTTCTGATCTGGATCCGTGGAGCTAAGAGGAGCTCTGTATCACATGGAAAAGCATTCAGTGCGTAAGTTTGCATCACTTAACTCTGTTTCTATTTCTAGATCTGTAGCTTAGTATATAAGTAGTTGTGTAGTTGTCTATCTTGTGATTGAATTGTTGTTCCTTATACTATGATTTGCTGTGTTGTTCTTGATCCTTGAGGTGTGTATGCTTGAGAGGAGATCTCTTAATCCGGAGATTGCTCCTTTGGATCCTGAGGTTGAAAGACTTCTCAAACCTAAGCACCCCTTACACACTTCTATTCTTGATTCTGATAATTCTGCAATGGGTGAGCAACCTAGGACCTTGAAGGAATTCAATGCACCGGGGGTTTACATTTCTCCCTTTTGCATTCAATTCCTTACTGTTCAAGGAAACTATGAGATCAAGTCCTCCATTATCCAAATGTTGCCCTCATTCCATGGCCTGAGTGAAGAAGACCCATACAAGCATATTGATGAATTTCTAGGACTGTGTACCACATTCAATATTGCAGGTTTGGGGGAGGAAGCAACCAGGATGAGACTCTTTCCTTTTTCACTAAAGGATATAGCCAGAACTTGGTTGTCAATGCTCCCAGCCAACAGTATTCAGTCCTAGAGTGACCTTCAATATCAGTTTTTGGCTAAGTTTTTCCCCATGTCCAAGACAAGCCAGTTGAGGAAGGGCATTATTTCATTTTCTCAAGCCCCAACTGAGGACTTTCACCAGGCATGGGAGAGATTCAAGGAGCTCCTGAAGCAATGTCCTCATCATCAAATCCCTGAATGGCAACTTATTCAAAGTTTCTATAAGGGAATTGACTCTAAAAGCAAAGATATGGTAGATGCCTCTTGTGGTGGTGCCTACCTCCATAAAACTGCTGAGGAGGCTTGGGAACTATTTGATATCATCAGTGAGAACTCTATGCAAAGAGAGACATTGATCAGGAATTATGAAACTCCTAGAATGGTGAGAGATAATGCCACGAGAGCAAAAATGTATAAGGTGAGTGGACACAATGATTTGGAGTGGAAAGTGGAGAGTTTAACCCAAAAATTTGATAAGCTCATGGGAGCAATGTAGTCACCCATTGCTGCTATAGTAGAGGAGGCATGTGTTATATGCCAGTCCCCCGCTCACTCCCTTGAGGAATGTCCTTCATCTGTCCAATTTTCTGATCTTGTGATGTAATATGTAGCTGCTACTCAGTCTTTTGGGCAACAACCTATTGCTGGTTACCAATGGAGAAACCACCCCAATCTGAGGTGGAGACAAGATACTCTTTCAAACCAGCAACAACAGCCACAGCAGTCTATGCCTTATAAAAATGCTCAGCCCTGCCAACAGAATTATTTCCAAGGCCCCATTACCAACAGCCCATGGCTCAGCCTATGGCTCAGCTTGTACAACAAACTGCACCCCCTCCAACTGCTAGATAACTTTCTTCTGAGGAACAAGTTCTAGCCTTGTTGTAGAATTTAGGGCCCTTGTCTCAAACTGTACACTCTCATAGCCAAAGCATTAAAATGATAGAAGACCATCTTGGCCAGCTGTCTAATGCTTTGACCAAGAGAGAGGAAGTGAGGCTACCTAGCCAACTCATCGACAGCCTAAAGAGACAATATGCAGTAGGTGAGGTTTCCTCTTCTCATGAGAAAGCCAAATCTGTCACCACATTGAGAAGTGGAAGGCTGGTGGACAATCAAGTAGGCTGTGGGCCTATGAAAAATTCAGAAAAAGAAAAAGAAGTAATTATAGAGAATGTACAGCAAGAGCAATTCATGTTGAATAAAGAGGAAGTTGATGATCCTCAACAAAAACATAAAAATAACAAGAAAGATGATGAGTTGGTTAAGGCTGCGAATGGGGGAGCAATCCCACATTTTCCATTTCCTAAGGCAATGCAAGCACTTTCCCTTTTGATAAAGGCCATGCCAACGTAGAGGAAATGATGAAAATCTTTAAACAAGTAAAGATCAATTTACCTTTACTTGATACAATCAAGCAAGTTCTAGCCTATGCAAAGTTTTTAAAAGACCTTTGCACCCACAAAATACAATCGATGATACATCTCTCCAAGAAAGTCTTTTTAAGCAGATAAAGTGAAGCAGATACTAAATATTGCAACCCCAAGAAAGCTCTAAGACCCTGGAGTCCCCACTATCCCCTGCATCATTGGGGATCATACATTGAAAAAGCCTTGTTAGATCTGGGAGCTAGTATAAATTTGCTTCCATATTCAGTATATGAGAAGGCTTAGGAGAGTTGAAGCCCACACATGTGGCCTTACAACTAGCTGACAGATCTGAGAGGAAACCTATGGGGATCATAGATGATGTCTTGGTTGGGGTTGACAAATTTTGTTATCCTGCTAATTTTTTGGTGCTAGACATGGAGCCGAGCAAATGTGTTACTTCTATCCCTGTGATCCTAGGTAGACCATTTTTGGCCACTGCAAATGCATGCATACAATGCAGATCAGGGCACATGGAAGTAACTTTTGGCAATATGAAGGTCAAATTGAATGTTTATAATGCAGCTAATCAAACTCACCTGAATAGTGAGGACTATTTTTTCATTAATCCATTAAGTGAGCTTGTAGTTGATAATTTGCCCAAGCTGCTGTCCTATGATAAATTGCTTGATGATGGTGGTGATATGTTTGAAAATACAGTGATGCCTGGGAACATCACCCATTTCCATGAACCCCCATAGCAGGTCTGAATTTCAACGATGTACACTATGTATTATAGCTGCTTTGATTTATTAATATGTTAAAGTTTTTGCTTTTTGTTCATTACTATTTGGCATTCTAAATAAGGTGTAATACATGCAAGCACTAAATTGGAGTCATTCATTGGTTAACTTTGGGCAGCGTTTGTGTGAGTTGACTTGGGAGTCGACAAAATGATATGGAGAGTGGTACTGAGGAATGATTTAATTCGAATTGAACTACTTTTTAACTTGTCGAGAGGTTTGAATTCATTATCGACAGGTATTAGAGGTGTAAAAGTGATTGTTGAAAGGTTCTGACGTTGATCGGTGAAGTTATCGATAGGTTCAGGATACATGTCGAGAGGATATTCAAACCTCTCGAAGTGTTTGTCTCTAGAACTTGGAACCTATTGAGAATATGTCGCATTGAGCTGAAATGGCTATCGAGAGGATCTCTAATCCTCTAGAAGGGTTCCTAAGTAATTTTAGAACCTATCGACCAGATTAAAATCGAATCGCTCATGAGGAATGTCTACTTTTCACCCATCGACAAGTAGAAACTACCTGTCGACACCTTCCCCAATCCTATCGAAAATCGATTCTTTCTTGTTAAAACCTAATGACAACGTCATTTTCCATCATTCGACACCTTCTCTTTGTGCTGCGAGTAACTCTGGCGATTTTTCCCACTTTTGCTTTCTCCCTCTCCACCTCACTGGCTATTATTGCAACCTCCTAGCAATTTTCCACATCGTTTCAATCCATCAAAAGCTACATTTTGCACCTGGTTCAAGCTGTTTTGGTCTCGCGCCCATCAAGATATCGCAAACCCTAGATTTCTGTCGGTATGCTTTCCTTTTGCTTCGCTCTGTTATTTCAGGTTTAGGAGTTTATATTGTGAATTCGAGGGAAAATTTTGAGCATCCTCAAAAGCTTGTGTGGTGATTAGTTGTGAATTTGCAGTGTCTAAGTAATCAATAGATGAGCAAGAGGATGTCTTAGCAAATCTTTTCAAAATGCCTTCTAAATCCGCCACCAAAGCTACTAGGCCACCTGTTAGGGAACCTGCAAAGCCTAAGGCCTGAGCTGGAGGTCAATGTCAACTTGTCCACACCCAATGAATTCGTTGATGAATTAAATCTGATCCGGGAAACCATTTTCGATACCCCCTATTTTTCTAAGCTAGGGGAGTGTCAGGATACTTAAAATTATCTAGTGAAGGCAGGCCTAACACCCATGATGAGCCCATTGAATGAAAAATCTTACCCAAGGTTGGTCAAGTTGTGGTATCAGAATCTCGAGAAAAAAACCAAGCCAGATTCTCTTGAGCCCTGCCTGGTAATCCTAATTGATCAGATGAAAATGGTGGTGGATTATAGAGATATAGGGATAGCATTAGGAGTCCATTCTGTTTATGACCCAGTTTATGGCCAGGCTACATTTGAGAAGATCTCTTCAAATCAATGGCTAGGTTGTTGACTCAAGGCATTGTAGGGTATGGGGATTCTATTAGGAGAAGAGATTTATCCCCTAGCTTGCATTTTTCGATTCAATTTTGTGAAAGAATGTCTATGTTAGTGGTCATCAGCAAGAGAGAAGAACATCAATAATGGATGCCTTGTGCTTCTTTGCTAAAGGGCAATTTGTTAATGCTGCCTGGTTGGTGGTTGAAGTAATGATAGATGTAAATGATAAATGTAAGAATTCTTAAGCCCTACCAGGGCTTCCCTACAGCAAGCTCATCACGGTTTTGCTTAAGAGTAAGGGATTCGTGTTTAAAGAAAATGAGCAAATAGAGAAGGTGAAGCCCACAGTGTTTGGAAAAAGGGCTCGGTCTGCCAGTGGGACCCTCATTGGTAAAGGCACCCACAGGTCAACTGAAGAGATTGAGGAAGAAACTCCCGACACCTTTGTTGCCCCGATTTCTGCACCCCCTGGCTTGAAACCTCCACTTGTATCCTCTGCACCCTCATTCACCCTGACCATTGATCTGCATTTCTCTATGGCTAGTTCCATTGCTACAAGCTCCACCATCCCTCCATCTCTCACACCAACCAGTCCCCCTTCTTTTCCTTCCTTGCCAGTTCCCACTCCCCAAAACAGCCCTGTCTCCCTTTCGACAACCATTTTCACCTCCACCCTAATTTTCTCTTCTCCACTCACTGACCCCATCCTTACTTTTCCCTCATTCACCATTCCAGCTAGCTCATTTACATCAACCACTATCCCTTTCAGCCCTTCCATGCCTTCACCACTATTCACTCCCCTTGCGAGTGAGCCAATTTTTTCCATCTCACCTACCCTAACCTAAGACATATAAACCACTGAAGGATTTTCATCCCTGATGACATCCACAGTGGAGGGTATTGGGCATGACTATAATCCACTACCTGACTCTCCACAGCCACTTTCCCCCATTTTTCTCATTCTCACCCTCCTTTAACCTCTGACCAACATGCCCACACTTCCTCATTTCTACTACCCCTCCCTTCCAACACCCACCTGCTATCAAACCTGACCCCTTACCCCAAATCCTAGACCTCCTCCAATCAATACAATCTCATGTCATAGCCAATACCACTACCTAATCTTCCATTGAGGCCACACTCTTATCCATAACTTCCACCCTTCTCAACCGGGCCCCCATCTCCCAGACCTTAGCAGCCATCCACTCTTCATTGACCAATTTAGCCCAACCAGCTCCACAACCACCTATTCATGTACCTACCTGTGCAACCGTGGGAATCAATACGATCCCGTCGCGACGATGCGCTCTCTAACGAAAAAATATAGAGTCGCCACCCGGAGCTTTCGGTGTCTCGGGATACCTAGTTCATTTTTATGAGCACCTAAGTGCTAAAAATATGACTCTGAATCCGGCCCACACCAAAGGCTCTTGGGTAGGGGCTTCGGTTATCGATCGGGAAGGTGTTAGGCACCCGATCAATCCGCTTAACGCGGTCTCTACTTATGGCCAAAAATAAAATGATGTAAAAGAAAAGGAAATGGTTCCCTCTTGTCCAAATGGGCCTCCAATCCTATTTGTGCCCCTCCGTTCCTACCGATAATTTGACAGCATAACGGCACAAATGAAAGGGTAGGGAATGCCAAAAAGAGATAGGAGAAGATAGGGGAGAGCCGGAGCCCTCGGGCCCTTGTATCACCGTAGGAGAGCCTTGTGTGACTTGCTTTGATGAGCTCTTGAAGGCCTTGTATGGTGGAAAACGGGATTCTAACCTCTAAGGCTTGCTAACTAAGAGGTAGAGAGGGAAGGTGAATGGATAGCATATACCTAAACTAAGGGATCTAAGGTGAAAAATATCACTCAAAGGAGGTTTTAGAATTCTGGAATTTGTATGGAAAGTGTGCACCAAAGGGAGAAAGATCTTCTCACTCTAAGCTCTTTCTCTCTTAGGCCAAAATTCTCAACCCTTAAACCAAGGGGAGGGGGGCTCTATTTATAGGAAAAGGGTGGGTTAGGAGGCCACTTAAGAACTAAATGAGTTTAGCAATTAGGTAATCTCAAATCTAAGGTTTCCTAGGATTTTGAGAACTTGAAAAGGTGTGAAGGTGGTTCTAATGGTGGATGATGGGGTGAGGCTTTAGGCCTCTTGGAGGGTTGCAAATAGGTAAGGAATGGGTGCAACAGAACTAGCAAAATACACCCCAAAGGTCAAGGTGGTCAACAAGTCAAACCCCAATCATGATTTTCGAGGCAAATTCTAACAGTTACTGTTCATATGCCTGGTGCAACTATTAGTTCATATGCCTGCCGCAACTATTAGTTGGACCAGGCAAATGTATAGTAAAATAGTGATGAATAGTAGCCTGGAAGTTGGCCTCGCGAGGGGTGGGGGTACCCATTTATACCTGGCACAACTATTAATTGCGCCAGGCCATTTCTGGGGGAAAAAGACCTGGCACAACTATTAGTTGCTCTAGGCAAATCCAGGGGGAAAGTGGCTTGGCGCAACTATTAGTTGCGCCAGGCAAAAATCCCGAAATTCTGCCCAATTGTCAAATGGTCATAACATTTAATATATAACTCCGATTGAGGCGATTCTTAGCTCGTTGGAAAGCTGGAGAAGTCTTCTTTCTAATGGTATATGATTTGATATTAGTAAAAGACATCAGCTATTCATAGTGCACCACTCCTCATCCATTGCCCGGGAAGGTTAGGTTTAGGGTTCGGAATGGGTTCTAAGGGTCGGGATTGGTTTCTAAAGGTTCGGGGTAGGTTCTTAAGGGATCTAGGATAATTCCTAAGGATTTGGGGTGATTCCTAAGGGTTCCATACATACCATCAAAAGCTCAGAATTGCACCTCTCTCGAAAGGTGTTTCGATCGGGCCTTGGGCCAAATTTGGGTGTCTACACTACCCCACCTACTTCGCCCCCGCACCATATTGCAGAGGTCACTACACCTGCCTTCACAAATGTCTCCACCCAAACTGACCCTGAATCTCCTCCACCACATTTTCCACCTAGCCCCGTCATGTTACCTTCCCCTGAGGAGCTGACATCCTACATTCCCTCATCTTCCTCCGCTCCACTCCCTTCCCTTCCCTCCCCATTGCTCCCCGCCATTCCTTCAACATTCCCCCTTACCTCACTCTTTTGTATGCAATGCAGGATAATCCCTACATCCATAGGGATGTCCTAAGAGGAATGGCTGCTCTCCGCTCTTCCCTTGAAGCCACCTATGAGGAGATGATTGTTGACATGGCGCTGGAGCATAGAATCCTGCTCTGGGATATTTCGTAAGGTTGGAAGAAAATACTGGTTCATTATGAGTCAGCAAATTTACTTGCTGACGCTGAGTGTCTCATTTCCACAGCCGAGAAAAAGAAAGTTGAATTCCTCTAGAAAAAATTAAACAATGCACAAGAGATAAGTAAAGCTACGTAAGAACTCGCTGAGTCCAATCTCCTTTATGAGCAGAAGCAAATTGAAATTTTGGAGAAGCATTGCTACGTTGACCTCTCAACCATTTCAGCCAACCCCCCTAGCTACTGCTCCTCCCTCCAATCTAACTTCCACTCAACCTACTCCTACTCCACCTGTGGATGTTGCTCCTCCCCACACTAAGCCTGCCCCTCCAGAGCCTAAGCAAACTTCTTCAAGGAGAAAGGTCACTGCCAAAAGATCTGTCCCATCTAGTGCTACTCTAAAGAAAGACAAAGGACCTGCGGCCCAGTCTGAGGAGGCACCAAGTCAGACAGCCCAGAAGTCCCAACCCAAGAAGAAAAGACCTCTCTCCAACGAAAAACTGAGGAAACTATCTAATCTCTATGAATGGCCTGATGATGCTTGCAAATAATTGTAACATGCTTTAGTTTTCTTCCTGTAGATTTACTTTTCAGTTCTGCATACTCCCTGTAGATAGTGAAATACAATTTCTTTTTTATGTTGCTTAGTTTCTTTAATGTTTATGCCATTTGTTTGTTTTCTTTCTCTGTGTACTTATGTTGTTACGGGCTGCACTACACCTTTCTCTCTGAACAGTGAGGACACTGCTCCTCATAGGTTTGGGGGTGTGGCAAAGTATGCCTTGCCAATGGGATAGTTAATGTTAGTGCAATAAGAATTTAACAAACATCTATGAAAAAATGAAAGGAAAATCTCCACCTAATTTTTCTTTATAAGAGGAAATGGAAAACTTTTTAAACTAAAATTGCTGGAGTTCCAACATGTGTAGGAAGTAAAAGTTAAGAAATTTTTGAAAATTAGTGCTTTGTGAACTTGGAAAAGAGAGAAAATTGTGAGGTTATACCCCAGGAATCTGATGGAAGACCACACCCAGTGAGATTTGGGCCTGAAAACTTTTTCTTGAAGAGTGTCTTGGCAATTCTTTCTACTCTAAGGACTAATTAGGCCTGGCTCTGATCACTAGAAGTTAGCCAATTTCAAGTTGAAATAGCTTGACCTCACTCATGACATTAAGGACATGAGTGAGGCCATCCCTTGGACAACTTTAGCTTAAAATGCCCCACCTTTGAACTGCCCTTAACACAAACCTTTTGAGCTTTAAAAATCCCAGTTTTCTTTGGTAAAAAAAAAAAAATTGAACCTAAAAACCTCTCGACCTGTTTCAGTTCACCCTCAATCTGAGAAGCCAGGAAATAGAAGGAGAAGTGAGGTTAGAGGTGAAACGTTCGATGTTCGGTTGAAAAAAAGAAGAAAGTACATTTGAAGGTTAGTGTGATGTATAGTTATGGCATTCCAACATATAAATAATATAAAAAATAAAACAGAAAAGCAAAATAAAAGGAATGAGAAAGAGAAGTCATTTCATTGAAAGACAGAAAAGAGGATTAGAAACTGATCACTTCAAATCCAAAAATTCAAGAAATAGATAGAATTGTACTGAGATGAAGAAGGTGAAGTCATGAACCACCTCCTTACCATTACTAATTTCTCAATTTGAATCCTTCTTGCCCCTTTATTCTTTTACAAATTTCACCCATAAGCCACATTACAACCCAATAAAAAGACCTTACTGATCTAAAATTAATTGAGCTGTGATATGGAGATGAGGAATTGTTTAATCTATAGTAAAAAGAGTTAGGGAATTTCAAAAATTAGAGCAATGCCTATGCTCATGCTTGTAGTCCTATTTGAGGGCTGTAACTATTCTTGAGCTGTGTGAATTGATACACCCTTCTATTTTTGATTGAGAGTGTCTACCCAGTGAGATTTGGGTTTGAAGTCAAGTTTGTTGAGGCATAATTAACACATGATTCTCAATTTAATGGTAAACTTTGCACTATTTTTTACACAAATTACTTGGACATGAGTTGAGTGCCTATGAAGGAGCCTCAACAGTACCTTGGTTTAAACTGCCACATGTTTGCTGAGAATCCTCTAAAAACTAATTGGACAAAGGTGTGGATTGAACTTTATAATTGCTTGCTGCTTGCTTCAATGCTCTGCACTACTATTAACTGATCTTATTGGAGAAGTTTGTGGGTAACTTCACTGTAAACCCTCGGAGACTAAACTCCTCCACTAGGGATCACCTAGGGGGTTAAAAGGCTTGATGCATATGCTAAATGCATCAGTGTTCCCTACAAAAGTGGCATTTTTTCATTTTCAATAATTGTTTTCACTTTATCCTTTGCTCAGGGACTAGCAGAGCTTAGATTTGGGGGTGTGTTAAGCTGTGAAAATATCATTTTTCACCTCCTACCCTGACCTTTGGAAGACCCTTGAGGTGCTTAATAATGTGTTTTAAGTATGTTTTGTAGATAAGCAATAAATTACAGCCTTAGTACAGACAACCAACAAAAAGGGCAGATAAGCAATCTGCAGCCTCAACCTGTGCTCAAACTCCAACAATCCACAAAGCCTGAGAAACTCATTGAAGGCCATGAACCCAACTGGGTGCACCTGAGACCAAGTACAATGTCAAGGGATGATGATTGAATCCACCCAAAGGTGACTAAGGGCGAGACAGATGAAAGACAACATATTAGAAGTCCGTGTCAGTCAAGAAAGCATAGAAATCAAGTTGTCGAGGAGTTCTCTTAAGCTGTCGAGAGGATCTGGTGACTAAATGAGAAGATATCAAGAGGATTGATTTACATGTTGAGAGGTTCAACTGAACCCGTCGTGTAGTGCATTCAATCCTGTCGATAACTGTTGAGCGCATTCCTCGAGAGGATGAAAAGAAGCTATCGACAGGATCTGCGACAACCAATCGATGAGTCGACCAAAACATGTCAAAGAGATGAATGAGATGATCACCAATCCTATCGACAAGCGCCGTTAATCCTCTCGATAGGTCTACAAATTTGTCGATTTGCATGCAAAGCCAAATAGAACCTGTCGAGAGGATCCCAGAACCTCTCGACACTCGATTTGGGGAACTTCTTAGTTCTGTCTTCAGCAGTTGTCCACGCCAGAAACCTATGCACGTATTCTAAAGCATGTCAGCAACCCCTAGGGGTAGTTTAGGCACACAATGGGCCACACGCAAAAACCCTAATGATATCACATGTACTTGTCAGATGAGAGCCAATGGGAGAAGAGCTTCTAGAAGAGAAATTGGCCACATCAGCATAACATAATTATTCCCTTGCATTCTGATTGGCTGAAACGGATATGAGGACAGAGGAGGAGAGTATAAAAGCTTGGAGAAAATGCAAAAGAAACGATCGAGAAATTGAGAAAACCGGAGCTTAGGGCGAGATCCATTTTCCCAAAATTCTTCCTTCTTCTTCCTTTCTCCCTTCTCTCTTTAGCCAATCATGAGTGGCTAAACTCTTCTCAGTAGTTAGGGTGAGGTCTTAAGTTGTAAATTGAGAGATTCAAAGGCATTGTAAGGAACTGTAAGATGCACAGATTGCAAATCTGAGCATAATTGTATTGTAATTTTACAGTATAATTGTAGATTTTAAAAGTGATTCTGATTTATATTTCACTTTTTCGTATTTGTTTTCCCTGGGTTGGATATTTCTGTAGATGTTAGCCTATGAGGGTCTCATATCCTAGCAACTACAGCATATGCAATGGTTTTCCTGTTCTAATCAAGATCTTTAAAGCGGAACAATCTCTAGGATGGTCTGTGACCATTAAAGTGGACAGATCATAGCCTTAGGATTGTTTCAATTCTTTGATTGAGATTAGATTTTTATACCTCACCTCTGCCAGGTTAACCTGGGAAGCTAGGAGCTAGAAAAGAGGATTGTAGTAAATCAGATCATAGCATTGCCATTGATTCCTTTGATTTTCAGTGAGAGATCAATACCCTTGGCTGCTGTTCTCATCCTTTGATTTTTCATCCCTTCTATATCTCCCCTGATCTCTGTGTTGAATCAGATCTGGATCAGTAGCATTTAATTCTGTAGTCTGTAGTTAAAGTGACAAAACTCCAAAACCTCTCTTTCTTTGATTAGGATAGAGTGCCAGATCCACTTTGGACTTGGAGATTTGGTGAAAGTTAGAGCACATTTCCTTGTGGACGTACCCTTACTTACCCTTTCAAAACTTGCTACAATAGCCCTGAATACTTGTAGGTCTGTGAGTCTGTTTGCCTTGGTGTGTGTGCAATCCAGAGATTCTATAATTGTTTGATTTTAAACCCCTTTTCGAGCACATGGTAAACGGCCCAACATGAAGCATTTGGAGATGTGCCTGAGGTCCCAGTTCGATCTGATGATACCTGAGCAGGTAAGGCCTCTTCTCGTCTATTTATTTCAGTTCAGAAATTCTCCTTTGTTATTATGCTACCCTTTTGACTGATTTGCCACCCCTTGACTTGGACAGATTATTCATTACCCGTACCTCAGCTCTGTTTTCTGGGACTGGGCTGCCTTGGGTCCATTGTGCCTTTTTAACAGCCGCCGCGTCGTCTTCTTCTATGGGGCATGGGCCAGGTGTTGGGATTAAGTTCTTGCTGCTTCTTTTTATTATAAATGATAACGACAAAATTAAGAAAGCAAAACAAAACAAAACAAAATGGGGAATGAATATAGCACAAAACCAAATCACACAAACCTACAAGAATCCAGGGTCTATTGTAGTATGTTTTAAATAAGAGTTTGTCCCACAAAGAAATTGATCTAGAACCCAAAATGGGTTATGTTAGTAGGCCTCCAGATCTGGCTACATATCTGACAATCCCAGAAAAAGGGAGTTGAGTGTCACAACTATACTAAATTAACACTAAAAGAAGAGAAATAAAGTACAGTCCTATCCTAAAGAAAGGGTTATAAAGAAGGTGGTGATGGTGTGTGTGAAAATAAAGATAAAATTGATGGGAAGTAGGCAATTAAGCTAAAGTTAATTCAGTTATGTAACTCAGATTTAGGGTTGTCTTTGTAGCAAATTCCTTAGATGGCTACAAGCACATCTGCAAGGAAGAAGTATCCAACTCAACCCTTATGGTTTGACCTGATCTCTTAAGGCTATAACCTGTCCACATAAATGGTCACAGATCAAACCAGATGGACTAAATCAGAAAACCAATCTGATCTAATGGAGTAGACTGATCTTAAGGCTATAGCCTGTCCACTTAAATGGTCACAAATTATTCAATAGATGTCCTTCACCCAATGGTTCAAATGAAAACATTAAAACCATTGCAGACACAATGTGTGCCAGGCTACAAGCTCAAGCTTCCATGGGAGCAAATAGTTCTTGAAAAACTAGTGGAAATCACAATTATTCAAAGACTATTTGGGGACTATAAATGTAGCTAGTCATTGCTACAAAAGGCTTGCAATGACTCAACTCACAAGTCTGCAATCACTACAAAGAATCTGATCTAACATCTAATATTGGTCAAGTGTAACAAAGGGGAGCTTGTCCTTGCAACACCTCTCACCAGGTTACAAGCTCAAGTGCAGAGGAGAAGAATCCTGCTTAGATCTGTGGCTTGGAATCACCCTAGGGCTATAGTCTGTCCACTTGAATGGCCACAACCTATCCACAAAGGTGATCCTCACCACAGGAGACTAAGATGGAACATGTAAATTGCAGTTGCCACCATGGTCCCAAGGCTACAAGCTCAAGCTTCCATGGGCCTTTCAAATCAGCTCAAGTCCTAAATGTATGGCATAGCCTGAAAAAATAATGGACAAATAGGAAAATAACAGATTGAGTAAACCTTTAAAACACAAATTTCATTGATTAAACATTACTTATAAAGAAATTTCTCAAGGCAGCAGCCTTGTGCATAACAGCTCACTGATGACTCCCAATGTTAACAAGACCCATTACAAAACTGATAAAACTCATCCTAGTTGCTTACAAAGGATATAGCCAGCAACTGCTGGGCTAAGAGAGAAGAAAAAATGGAAAAAGAGGTGATCAAACCCTAACCCTAGCCTGCTAAAGAGCTCAAAGCTGACAAAGGTTGAAGGAGGGATGATAAAATTATAAGTTACATTGACAACTTAAATACTCAGTCCTAATGCCTTAGCCAACAGAAGAATAAACCCTTATTTTTATAGCAGATGTGGCAATGTTACAACCCTTGGATGCTTTTACATGTGTGCGTCGAGACCAGGGCCTTGGGATGTGTGCCCTAGACCTGGGGAAATCCTCGAAAGGTCCCTGAGTAAGAACTGAGAAGTGGAGAGCCAGATCTTCGCGGGGCTGGCCTTGGTGCATTAATCCATTCGTGTGGTTGGCAGAGTCATCGCGAGGTAAGAATTGGCTTGGAAGGTGCCTTGCTCGCGCAACCTTGTGCATAACAGCTCACCGATGATTCCCAATGTTCACAAGACCCATTACAAAACTGATAAAACTAATCCTAGTTGCTTACAAAGGATATAGCCAGCAACTGCTGGGCTAAGAGAGAAGAAAAAATGGAAAAAGAGGTGATCAAACCCTAACCCTAGCCTGCTAAAGAGCTCAAAGCCGACAAAGGTTGAAGGAGGGATGATAAAATTATAAGTTACATTGACAACTTAAATACTCAGTCCTAATGCCTTAGCAAACAGAAGAGTAAACCCTTATTTTTCTAGCAGATGTGGCAATGTTACAACCCTTGGATGCTTTTAGATGTGTGCGTCGAGACCAGGGCCTTGGGATGTGTGCCCTAGACCTGGGGAAATCCTCGAAAGGTCCCTGAGTAAGAACTAAGAAGTGGAGAGCCAGAGCTTCGCGGGGCTGGCCTTGGTGCATTAATCCATTCGTGTGGTTGGCAGAGTCATCGCGAGGTAAGAATTGGCTTGGAAGGTGCCTTGCTCGCGCAGTAGACTTTAGCTTGTCGTGCAGTTGGTTTGGCTTGAAATGCACTCGCAAGGAAGGATTTGTAATGATCTGTCTTATTCACGCTATGGAGCTTTAGATATCTTCTGTTGCGATGTTATCACGTAGTTGATTTTCCATCTCGCTCAGCTTCTCTCACGTAGTAGAGGGTATAGGTTTTAAGTGCGCGAGAGCTACGTGAGAGAACTTCGCTAGTTTATTTATGCTCTTCATGCAAAGTGGCCTCACGAGATTGCGCGCAATTAATATAAGCCTTGATCCTCGCGAGAGAATCGTGATTTGTGAACATTTAGTGCGCAAGAGCTTTGCGAGGTCTTTGAGTGTTGGCTGCAGCTGAAGAGCACGATTGTTGCGCGAGTTCCTTTGTGCTACAGGTATCAGCTGTGCGAGGAGGCTTTGTTGCAGCCTTCAACAGTGCGTAGCAACACCTCTACTGTGTGAGATAACACATTTTCTCCTCTTATGCGATGCAGCTACTGCTGTTGCAGCTCTCTTCACTTACATCCATACATCTCTCATCTGTTGGACTTCTTGGGTCTACTTTGACATGCAAACAAGTCACCATGGGGTGTACCACCATGGTGTAACATTGATCTTTGGCCCAACAGTCTTCTTTGGCTTAAATTCTTTCTCTTTTTGGCACCAAAAGTAGGAACTTTTTACTAAGCTACATAATTATTACTAACTACAAAATAAGCTAAACAAGAGGTTATTAGTCTACTTCAAGGTCCAGCAAAGGATAGGTTAAGAGGTGAAAAGTGATGCTTTTTAGTGAATAACACACCTCCAAACCTAATCTTTACTAGTCATCGAGCAAAGCAAAATTTAAACATCTACTCTAGGAATGTATATTCCACTTTCGTAGGGAGCACAGATGCATTTAACTTATGCATCAATCATTTTAAACCCCTAGGTGATCCCTGGTGAAGGAGTAAAGTCTCCTGAGGGTTTTCAGTAAAGGTACTACAAACTTCTCAATGAAACAATTAACAAAAGTGCAACATTATCAAGTCAGCTGTCAATACATAGAGCATCAGTCTACCCTTGATTCTTTTCAAAATGTGAGGAAATTGAACCAATGAAATGCATAGACCATTTAATCATTAAAAAATCTTGTATGTATGCACAACATTTCCAATCAGCTTATAACAAGAGAAACAACAAGTGTATGTCAGTATTGAGCTCATCATCAATTCAAAAATTAAGTTTATGCAATGCCCAGTACATTCACTGTTAGACCCAATGCTTACCAGGGCAATCCCTCACAAAAATCTTAAGGGTTTTCATTTTTACACAAGCTCAAGAATAGTTAGAGCCTCCAAGTGGGTTTGCAAGCATGAGCATAGGCAAGGCTCTTAAATTCTGGCATCACTGGCTATTCCTTACTATAGATTGGAGAACACTTCATCTCCACATAGCAGCTCATTCAACTTAGGATCACAAGGTCTTATGGGTTGTAATGTGACTTATGGGTGAAGGTCATAAAGAATGGAAGGATGAAAAGGATGCAAAATTGAGAAATCAGCAGGTGAAGGAGGTGATTCATGACTTCACCTTCTTTAGTTCGGCACATTTCATCTTCTTTGACATTTTTCAGACTTGATGTGGCCAGCTTCTCCTCTTATTCTTACTTTTTCCAATGAAATTTCCTCTTGACTCCTCTCTCTTCCTTTTCATTATTCTTTTTCTATTTTTCTTTTGGATAAAAATATATATATCTCTCTCTATATATATATATATGTTTTTTTTTTCTGAAATGCCTGCCTCTTCTTCCCAACTTCTATTATGTTGTCTTCCTTTTGTGTTTCTTCTCTATTCACCCAATGTTGACCCTAGCTTGTCCATCTTCAACTCCTTCTCCTTTACCTTCTGAATTCTCAGAGTGAGGGTAGGTTTGAATCAGGTGCACAGGTTTAGGTGCAAATACTCAGGTGTATTTTGATGAAAATTGAAATTAAGGCTCCAAAGGTGTATACACAAGGGCAGTTTACTGGGTTTGGAATTTTTAAGCTCAAACTGTCCAAGAGAAGGCGTTGATCCTTTCCTAAATATCATGGGTACTGTCAGCTATTTCAATCTTAGAGATGCCTAACTTCTAGTGAGGGAATAGACTCAGCCAATCCTTAGAGCAGGAAGAATTGCCTAAGACACTCCTCAGAAATTTTTTTTTTTTTGTAGGCCAAAATCTCACTAGGTATGGTCTTTTATTGAACTCGGGCATGTCCTTACCTTTTTCTCTCTTTAATGATTCACTAAGTGCTGACACAAGTGAGTTTTATTGATATTCACCTCACGGGAATGTTAAAATATAAAAGTTTTTAATGCCTAAAGGTCTGCAAAATTTTTAAATTCTCTCATTTTTAATGTTTCTTAGGTGAACATAACTCTATTTCTATCTTACTTCCTTGGTTCTGCTGCAATTAGGTTAACCACATCATTGGCAAACCTTGCCACAACTCCAAACTTATGAGGAATGGTGTTCTTACTGATTCAAAGATAAAGAACATGTGCAGCAGGGTGTTGGTGTAAAAATTAGAAACAAACAGACTAAGTAACAATAGCAAACAAAACTCACACAAACAGATAAAACAAAACAAATAAATAATTAACAAAATTAAAGTAGACCAACTAAACATCAGACAGAAGCTAACAAAAAGAGTTGCATTAATAGAACAGGGAATTGCACAATGCTAGGGAAAATAACTACAAAAGGAGTATACAAAAAACATCCTAACTAATAACATGTGCAAATCTAATCATCAGAATCTTCAGCTGCTTCAGATGTGTCTTTGACTCCTTTTCCTTTTTCTTTCTTCAAAGCAGCAACAGGTGAAGTGGCTGGAGGGGTAGTCTTAGCTGCTTGCGTAGGCTCTCTAGCAGCCATTTCAGCAACTCTCCTTTCGAGTATTTCTGCCATATTTTTAGCAAGTTCAATTCGAGATTCATATAGCTCCTAGGTGGCCTTTGTGATCGAGGCAGCTAAGCTTTTCTCGAGTCCACTTGCTCTTAATTTCTCTGTTGCTGCAATATGCTTTTGAGCTTCAAATTGAATCAAAATTTCTTTCAAGTCCTTTGATATTCTCAACCTCTCAATTTTGTGATCCAGTTTCATTTGATTTATCTTTGTATCATAGAGCATCCTAATGGAGGTTCTGAGGTCAGCCATGCCTCTAATGACATCCCTTTTGAGGTATGGGCTATTTTGCATGGTATGTAGGAGTGTTAAGTATGGAGGTATGTAGAAGGAGGAAGCAGGTAATATGGGCTGCTCAACACTGAAAGACGAGCCAACCAGTAATGGAGAGGGGATGGATGAAGAGGGTAAAGGCTGAGGGTCTTCAAGCTCACGTTCTGTTTGGGAGGCTTTGGAGGAGGTGGGTATTAGGTATTCCACATCTATGGTAGCATCAGATGTTGCTACTACAGGTGGGGTTTCAAGTTGGGGTTCTGGTTCATTTTCAAGTTCAAGGTCTGTTTTGGTGGAGGCATGGGTAAGTGTAACTGGGGAGATTTCTGGAGTAGGTTCAATGGGTGTGACAACAACTGTTGTTGCTACCAAGGTGTTGGGGATATTTCAAGTGTGCTGATTTATTGTGTGGTAAAAACTAAATTAAAATCAAAGTAAAATAAAGGATGGAAATAGCACAACTAAAATATTCCTTGACCTGCAAGATATAGGGTGTAGCAAGTTTTAATAAGTTAGAGTTTGTCCCATAGGGAGTAGTGATCTAAATATAGAAGGTCTATAGTTGACCTCTAGATCTGGCTATAGATCTGACAATTCTAGCCTAGAAAATAGGGAAAGAAAGAGAGTTTTTCGAGTGTCACTAGATCTAATTAATCTACAAAGGTGAAATATAAAACTAATTCTGAAAGATTGAAGGTGATGGATGGTAAAATAAAAGAGAAAATGGTGAGAAATGGGTAGCTGGGGACTTGTTTTCATTGTAAATTAATTGAATCAATTGCAATGTATAGGAAAGATTTTCTACAATCCTTCATCTGGCTATAAGCTCAGATGCAAGGTATAAGAATCCACTCTCAACCAAAGAATTGAAGCAATCCTAAGGCTATGATCTGTCACTCGAATGGTCACAGATCATCCCAGAGATTATTCCAATTCAAAGATCTTGATTGGAACAGGTAAGCTATTGCAAATATTATGGGTGCCATGGTACAAGCTCAAGCATCCACAAGAATATCCAATCTAGGAAAATCAAATACGAAAAAGTGAAGTTTAGATCAGAATCACCTTTAAAACACATAATTACTGTAATAACATCTTACAGCCTATTGAGCTAAGATCTGCAGTCTGTGCAACCTCCAATCCATTTACAAATGTTGTTGAAGCTCTCAATTTTCAATTACAAAACAGATCTGGACTGCTTATCTAGATCTAATCCAGCATGCTGGATTAGGGAGAGAAGGGGGAAGAGGAAAAGGAAAAATAAAAGCTAAACTAAACCTAAATGAGCTAAGGAGAACCAAAGCTATTCTATAGATTCCTTGCTGAGAAATTACAGCAGCAATGAGTTTTATTTATACAAGTGCAGTGATCCATGGGCTTTGGATTGCAGCCAATCAGAGGAGAGATTCTTTATGCTAATCCTTGTTTTAGCATTTCAACCAATCAGAGAGAAGAATTGGATCTGGTTTTGTTGTGCTCAGCTGAAGCTTCCCACCAAAGATTTAGAAATCAGTTATTGCCCATGTGCAGACCTCTCTTATGGCTTGGAGTTCCCAATAGTGCCCTTGCCATCCAAGAATAATTCCAATTGCAGCCCAATGTAACTTTTGTTGTTGTTTATTATCAAAACAGCCCCAGATGGAACCTGATTTGCTAATCTGCTGGGGTCATGAAGGTGTTTAATCAAATGCCTGCAGCTGAAGTAATTAGTTTGATGTTTGAAGCTCAATGTAAACCCGAGCTGGATTAATTGTAGAAATATAGGCCAACTGCAACTTCAGTAGTGAGGTAGGGGAGGTAAAGTACGAGAGGTTTGAAGGTAGTGTTAAATAGCAACTTCGAGTTTTGAGAGGATGGCTGCATGTGTGATTGTTGTTCGAGAGGTTGGTGAGTGGAGTAGATGAAGGTTGCAGCTTCAGGTAAGGTTTCATGGGGTTGGAAGCTACTGTTCGAGAGGTTGGCTGAAACAAGCTTGACATCTCGACAGGTTACTGCTGTATTGAAAGATCTCGAGAGGTTGCAGTTTGCATTAGTCGATAGGATGAAGTTTGCTGAATTCATCTTTTCGAGAGGTTAAAAGATAAGGTTGTATCTCATGTTGTCGACAGGTTCAAAGCCTGGAGTGCTCGAGAGGATTGGCTGGGGTTGTTGAAGAAAGTATCGATAGGTACAATGCTGAAACCAAGGGCATTTCGATAGGATTGTCTTTGGAGCTCGAGAGGTTGGAGGATAGGATTGCTGTTCATGCTCTTGATAGGTTCTAACCCCAAATGGTCGACAGGTTGCTGTGCTCTTACATGTACCACTCGATAAGAAATCTAGGGGCTTGAAGTGCATTTTGAGAAGTTCGAGGGGCTGCTCCTAGTCGACATGTTTTGAAGCTTCCAAAGCAAATCTTCGACACGTTCAGGAGCAGCTGCATGCTAAAGTCGATAGGATGGATGGGAGGTGGTATTGCTCAACAGGATCACAGCTTGGATGCTTCATCTGCTCGACAAGTAAGCTGCATGGGAGGTTGCTGCATTTACCAATCGACAGGTTGAAGATTTGGAGTGCAAATGCTCGATAGGATTAAAGCTGCACCTATCGACATGATAGAGAGCTGTTCAGCTGCCATTTGAGAAGATTGAAGGGAGGTTCTGAAGCTACACTTACATTCAACAGGTACTGAACCCAAGTTGGCTGGTGTGCTGCTCCAATGAAGATGTCGACAAAATTAAATGTATTCAAATCGGCAGGTTCTGGTGAGCATCCATCTGCTTGATAGGATGGCTGAGGAGCTACTTGCTTGATGTTCTCGAGAGGTGCTGGAACAGCTGCTGCTGCATTCGATGGAATTAAATGCAGACTTGCGTTGGTGCAACTGTTGCCATTTGGAACTGTTGGAAGGCTTGGAGCACAAGTTGCTGTTTCAATGCACATTTATAATTGTTGCAACTGCTCTTCTTCTTCCTTGGGCTGCAGTTGTCAATTGTTTGAATGTTGCTGCAACTAGGAAGGTTGTCTGGCTGCAATGAAGGCTTCAAGTGCATGGGTGCAACCTGCTAAATGTTGACAGAATCAAATGCAAGCTCCATTTCTTTGAGAAGATGCCTATAGATGTGCAACTAGTGTGTACCCAGCTGAAGATGCTGCTGCTATATCTTTCTTGGGCTATTTGGATACAATGCTGCTCAAAGGTGTTCCTTACAGTAATTTGGGAGTGAACCTCAAGGCACCTCTAATGTGCATAGAGCTGAGGCCCTTCTATTCACATTGTTGTGGTTTACTTCATCATCAACTGGCCATAGCACCATTCCATTCATCTCTCATTCCCAACTGTTGCTTGATTCCAAAACAACTCTAAATGGCACTTTTTTAACTGAAAATTGCACTAAGGCTGTAATTACCTCCTCACTGTAAATCAACACTAAAAACAATTATTAACTACTCGGAGGCTTAGCAAAAGCCAGGTTAAAGGGGTAAAATGTGGTATAAAATAGTGACTAACACACCCCCAAACCTAACCTTTGCTAGTCCTCGAGCAAAGTGAAATTTAAAACAACTAACCTATAAAATTAAATGCCACTTTCATAGGGAACACGGGTGCATTTAGCACATGCACCATGCCTTTTAAACACCTAGGTGATCCCTAGTAGAGGAGTGGAGTCTCTTGACGGTTTTCAGTGAAGGTACCCACAAACTTCTCCAATAAAATCAGTTAATACTAATGCAACATGCTAAAACAGATTTTAAGTAAAGTAAAATTCATTCCACACCTTGTTCACATTCAATTTTAGTGGATTCTCAGCAGAAAAATATCAGTTTAAAACTGAAATTCTATTGTAATTCCTTCACTATCAATCAGCTGATGTCAAAGCATTGTGCATCAAAATTAACGCAAAGCTCCCCTTAATTTTGAGAATTCTGTTTTGATAATGCCCCACAAACTTAATTTCAGGCCCAAGTCTTACCAGGGTTGTCACTTACAATAAAAATAGAAGGGTGCATCATTTCACACAACTTAAGACTAGTTACAGCCCTCAAATAGAACTACAAGCATGAGCATAGGCATTGCTCTAATTTCTGAAATTTTCGAACTCTTTTCACCATAGATTAAACAAATCCTCATCTCCACATGACTACTCAATCCATTTCAAATCAGTAAGGACTTTTTATTGGGTTGTAATGTGGCTTATGGGTGAAGTTTATTAAAAATAAAGGAGTAGAATGGGATTCAAAATTGATAAATCAGTAAGGTAAGGAGGTGATTCATGACTTCACCTTCTTCATTTAAGCATAAATCCATCTACTTCTTGAATTTTCATATTTGAAGTGATTAGCTTCTAATCCTCTTTTCAATCTTTCAATGAAATGACTTCTCTTTCTCACTCTTTTGTTTTCCTTTTCTATTTTTCTTTTCTTTTTGTCTGCTTTTTGTATTTTTCTCCATTTTTTCCCTTTTATGGGCTAGAATGCCACATCTGCCACCAAATGTGCTTTCTTCTCTTTTAACCAGATGTCAAACCTTACTCCTCTAACCTCACTTCTCCTTCCATTTCCTGAAATCTCAGATTGAGGGTGAACTGAAACAGGTCAAGCGGGTTTTGGGATTTAATTTTCTGGTTTTTTATAAATAAAAAAACTGAGATTTTTAAGACTCAAATGGTGTGTATCAAGGGTAGTTCAATGGTGAGAAATTTTAAGCTCAAACTGTCCAAAGGATGACCTTACCTCATGTCCTCAATGTCATAAATGCTGTCAAGCTGTTTCAACTTGGATTTGCCTAACTTCTAGTGAGTAAGAGTAGGTCCAATCAGTCTTTGGAGTAGAAAAATTACCAACACACTCTTCAAAGAAAAATTATTCAGGCCTAAATCTCACTGGGTATGGTCTTCCATCAGATTTATTGGGGTATATCCTCATAATTTTCTCTCATTTCAAGTTCAATCAGCATCAATTTTTGAAAATTCTTGACATTTGCTTCATGAAAAATGTTAGAATTACAACTTATTTCAGTTTCAAAAGTTTTTAATTTCCTCTTTTTTAAAAAAAAAATCAGGTGGGAAATCACTTTATTTTCCAAAATTTTCAACATAGCTATACTAGCATTAACTTATTTCATTGGCACACCTGCCACAACCCCAAACCTATGATGAAAATTATCCTCAATGTTTACACACTGAGTAACCAGGGGCAGCAGGGTAAAAATGAGAACAAATAAGCAGGAACACACTATATGCAGCAGAAAATGAAAGTGCAAAACTGAATATATGATCAGAAAAATGAAAAACAATGATATACAAATGAAAAAAAATTACTGCAAAAATAGAAGAGCAGATACAAAATCAAATAAATAAAATTAAAATTGAATACAAAACTATAAAAATTGTAGAAAAACAGTAAAACTAGGACACGCATTAACCTAAGAAAGGAAAATCAGCAATCTAAAAATAGAATTTAAACTAAAATTCCTAAAATAGAAAATCCTAAGACAAAACCTGAGTCACCTGTGCCAAGAGAAAACCCTCTGTGATGTTTGTGTGTGTGTTTGATACTGAGAACCTGCTGTGGATGTGTATGAATCAATATGAATTTTAAAATGATGAAGCATGGATGTACACAGATAAAAATAGGATTCATACAAAGCTGAGATCTATTAATGGTGAAGAAATGTCGAAGGATAATAAAATTAGTAGCTCCATTGAATTTGCAAAATAGTATATGATCCACTGCTCATTAACCTTCATGATTCCTTAAACTGAAGGGCCATGATCTCAGCAGGGTCAAATGGGGGTTCATGAATGGCAGCAAAGAAAAACATCTCATCTGAAAAAAATTTATGTGTTTTATATGTTTTTATTTTGTTATTATTTTGTTATTGGTTTTTGATCAGCCTGGGCTCAACAAGAGCCCTTATTTACTACTGCTGAAAAATAATAAGAAACAAATAAGAAATTTTTTTTTTTGTGTTTACATTTTCTTTTATTTTTTATTTTTTATTTAGGTTTGTTATTCCAACAAATCAGCATGCCTAAAAGACAGCAAAAATTATAATCAAGACAAGCACCAAACACAGCAAAATTTCTAGTTTTCAAGAATTTATAAATTGAAAAATAAATGCAAACAAGAAGGAGATGCAAACTCAGGCAGATCAGCTGCTGCTGCAATCCATTTGCTCCTTGTTTGGCAACTGGTCCAGATCTGCAAAAATTTAAAAACTGCAGCAGAACCTTATTCGAGCAAAGTAAATATAATAAGAAAACTACAAATAAAAACTCAGGCCTTTGCCTCAATTTTGCAAAAAGGCAAAAATGTGACGGCAGCATTTATTCAAATATCTAAAAGGCAAAGAATAAAAACTCAAAAATTTTTGCATTACTGTAGTTTAAAATAGGTTTTCTATACAAAACCTGCAGTAGGCATTAAATTAAACAGTTGGAATGTAATAAACAATTCAGAAAAAAAAAAAAAAAAAAAAAAAGATCTACAATAATGAAACACCCAGATCTACTATCTAGATCAAAACACCCCGGTAGCGATGCCAAAAACTTGTTGGGGATATTTCAGGTGTGCTGATTTATTGTGTGCTGAAAACCAAATTAAAATCAAAGTAAAATAAAAGATGGAAACAACACAACTAAAATGTTTCTAGATCTGCAAGATACATAGTCAATTTGTAGCAAATTTTAATAAGTAAGAGCTTGTCCCACAAGGAGTAGTGATCTAAACCAAGAAGGTGAATAGTACACCTGCAGATCTGGCTACAGATCTGACAATTCTAGCCTAGAAAATAGGGAAAGAAAGATAGTTTTTCAGGTGTCACTAGATCTAATTAATCTACAAAGGTGAAATATAAAACTAATTCTGAAAGATTAAAGGAGATAGACAGTAAAAGAAAAGAGAAAATGGTGAGAAATAGGCAGCTGGGAACTGGTTTTCACTGCAAATTAACTGAATCAAAGGCAATGTATAGGAAAGATTTGCTTCAATCCTTCATCTGGCTATAAGCGTAGATGCAAGGAATAAGAATCCACTCTCAACCAAAGAATTAAAGCAACCCTAAGGCTATGATCTGTCCACTCGAATGGTCACAGATCATCCCAAAGATTGTTCTAATTCAATGATCTTGATTGGAATAGGTAAGCTATTGCAGATACTGTGGGTGCCAGACTACAAGCTCAAGCATCCACAGGAATATCCAATCCAGGGAAATCAATACAAAAAAGTGAAGTTTAGATTAGATTCACTTTTAAAACCCATAATTATTGTAATAACATCTTACAGCCTATTGAGCTCAGATTGGCAATCTGTGCAACCGCCAATCAATTTACAAATGCTATTGAAGCTCTCAATTTACAATTATAAAATAGATCTGGACTGCTTATCTAGATCTAATCCAACATGCTAGATTAGGGAGAGAAGGGGGAAGAGGAAAAGGAAAAATAAAACCTAAACTAAACCAAAATGAGCTAAGGAGAACCAAAGCTATTCCATAGATTCCTTGCTGAGAAATTACAACAAGGAGTTTTATTTCTACAAGTGCAGTGATCCATGTTCTTTGGATTGCAGCCAATCAGAGGAGAGAATTTTCATGCTAATACATATGCTTAGCATTCCAACCGATCAGAGAGAAGAGAGCATAATTCAGTTCAGCTGAAGTAGTTTCTTCCCGCCAAATATCAGTTCATGCCCATGTGAAGAATTCCTTGTACATTGGAGTTTCTAAATCTGCCCTTGTCAACCAAAAATAACCCAGCTGTAGGCTATTGTAATTTTTGCATATATTTGAGGCTTGATGGAGTCTTCAAGAGTGCCCTTGATGTTTACAAATAATAACCACAACTCAAAATAATCTTTTGGATCCATTGATGAAAGCTGGCAGATGAGGGGGTTCTGGTGGAACTCGAATCTTGATAGGTTTGAGAATGTTTCATCAACCATTCGATAGGATGCCTGAAGGGGGGCTGCAAGTCAAGAGGTTTGAAGTGGATATGCATGCGGTTGGTCGAGAGAATAAAAGCTGCAGAATATAAGATCTTGACAGGTTTGGAGATATGGCTGCATCTGGTCGACACACTTGAGTGCATGGAGAAGATCTCGACAGGATTGAGGTGCTTGCTGAAGTAGATGTCGAGAGGTTCAATTGGTGTGCTGAGATGCTATCGATAGGTTCAAAGCATGAAGTACTTTAGAGGTTGGCTGAACGGTAAGGCTGAAGCTCGAGAGGTTTGATCGTATAGTGTAGAGGTCGACAGGTTCTGCAGTTTGAGCATGAAAATCTTGAGAGGATGCATGGGAGGATTGGTTGCAATTTGCTGAAGTGCTCGAGAGGATCTTGAAGTGCCCTTCGATCGGATAAGATGATAAGGCTGTAGCTTCATGCTGTCGACAGGTTTGAATGTTAAATGGTCGGCATGTGCTAGAAGGGTTTATATCATCTACTTGATAGGTTGGGCTGCATGGAGAAGATCTCGATAGGTGTTGAGGGAGCTTGGCTTCGCTATTCGACAGGTTGGAGGATAATGGGAGCTGCTTGTAGTCGATAGGTTGAAGAGCTATTGAGAGCTTGACAGGTTCTGAAGCATCTGCTCGAGATGTTGGTTGGAGGGAACTCAAAGCTGTCGACGGGATGGAAGATAGGGAGTGCAAATGTCCACAGGTTTAATGCTGAAGATCCCTTCCATTCGGGAGGTTGGCTTTAGTAGCGTATACACATTGTGGGGTTGCTTGAAATGTAGCTTATGTAGTCGATAGGTTGCAAGGCTGGGTCTGCAGATCTCTCTAACTTGACAAGATGGCTGGGAAGGAGTGCAGCTGCCTTCTCTTCTGCTGCTGGAGTGTGCATCCAATTGAGCTTATATATATATATATATATATATATATATATATATATATATATATATATATAACTGCGGCTACTAAGGAGGTTCCAAGTATGCTGCTGCATGTGGTGTTGAACCCTTTTGATGGCTGCTGCAACTGAAGATGGGGTTCATGTGTGCATTCATTGCTGCTCAAGAGCGTTCATTGCAGCACTTTGAGACTACATTGTAGCCATGTACCTACTGAAAGTGGCCCTCAAAACACCTCCAATGTGCCTAGGGCTGAAGCCATTCCATTCATCTGTCATTCTCAGTTGTGGATTGATTCAAAAACTCTCCTTATTGGCACTTTTTAACTGAAAACTGCACTAAGGCTGCAATTACCTTTTTACTGCAAATCATCACTAAAAAGTAATTATTAACTACTCAGAGGCTTAGCAAAAGCCAGGTTTAAAGGATAAAATGTGGTTTAAAACAATGAGTAACAAATCCCCAAACCTAACCATTGGTAGTCCTTGAGCAAAGTGAAATTTAAAACAACTAACCTATAAAATTAAATGCCACTTTCATAGGGAACATGGGTGCATTTGGCACATGCACCAAGCCTTTTGAACCCCTAGGTGATCCCTAGTGGAGGAGTGGATTCTCTTGAGGGTTTTCAATGAAGGTACCCACAAACTTCTTCAATAAAATCAGTTAATACTAATGCAACATGCTAAAGAAGAGTTCAACTAAAATAAAATTCATTCCACACCTTGTTCATTCAATTTTTAGAAGATTCTTAGCAGAAAAACAGCTGTTTAAAACTGAAATTATGCTGTAATTCCTTCACCATCAAGCAATTCATATCAAGGCATTGGGCATGAAAATTAATGCAGATGTCACCTTAAAATTAAGAATTCTGTTTTGATAATGCCCCCCAACAAACTTTGATTTCAGACCCAAGTCATACTAGGACAACTCACGAGAAAAGTAGAAGGGCGCATCATTTCACATAGCTCAAGAGCAGTTACAGCCCTCAAATAGGACTGCAAGCATGAGCATAGGCAATGCTCTAATTTATGAAATTTTCTAACTCTTTTCACCATAGATTACGCAAATCCTCATCTCTACAGGACAACTCAATCAATTTCATATCAGTAGGGACTTTTTATTGGGTTGTAATGTGGCTTATGGGTATTTACAAAGAATAAAAGTGTGGAATAGGATTCAAAATTGAGAAATCAATAAGGTAAGGAGGTGACATGTACACTTTCGTCATTTCAGCATAAATCCATCTTCTTTTTAAATTTTTAGGGCCAAAGTGGCCAACTTTTTCTCTTCTCTTTCAAAATAACCAATGAAGTGACTTCTCTTTCTCATTCTTTTGTTTTGCTTTTCTTTTTTCTTTTCTTTTTGTATGCTTTTTGTATTTTCTCCATTTTTCTTTTTAAGAGCTGACATGCCACAGCTACCACCAAATGTGCTTTCTTCTCTTTCAACCAGATGTCAAACCTTACTCCTCTAACCTGACTTCTTCCATTTCTTGAATTCTTAGATTGAGGGTGAACTGAAACAGGTCAAGGGGGTTTTGGGTTCAAATTCTCTGGTTTTTATCAAAGAAAAATTGGGATGTTTAAGGATCAAATGGTGTGTATCAAGGGCGGTTCAATTAAAGGTGGGAAACTTTAAGCTCAAACTGTCCAAGGGATGGCCTTACTTTATGTCCTCAATGCCATGAATACTGTCAAGTTGTTTTAACTTGGATTTGCCTAACTTCTAGTGAGTAAAACTAGATCCAATTAGTCCTTAAAGCAGAAAAATTGCCAAAATACTCCTCAAAGAAAGTTTTTTAGGCCCAAATCTCACGGGTTATGGCCTTCCATCAAATTCCTGGGGTATATCCTCACAATTTTCTCTCTTTTCAAGTTCACTAAGCATCAATTTTTGAAAATTCTTGACATTTGCTTCTTGGACAATGTTAGAACTACATCATATTTCAGTCTAAAAAAGTTTTTATTTTCCCCTTTTTCAGAATAAAATCAGGTGGAAAATCATTTCATTTTCAAAAAAATTTCAACATAGGTGCACTAGCATTAACTTATTTCATTGGCACACCTGCCATACCGCCAAACCTATGATGAACATTGTCCTCAATGTTTACACACTGAGTAACCAGGGGTAGTAGGGTAAAAGAAGAAAGAAAATTAAGCAGAAAAATCAAAGCTATTTGTAGCAAAAAAAAAAAAATGCAAAACTAAAGATAGAAAAAAAACTAGAAAAAACTGTATACAAATGCAGGAAAATTACTGTTAAAACAAAAAAATAGTAAAACAAAGCTAGAAATGCTACAAAATAAAAGCTAAAAACTGAATATATGAATAGAAAAATAAAAGAACTACTATACAAATGAAAGGAAACTACTGCTACTAACAGGAAAAACAACAAAACAAAGTAAGAAACTGAATACAAAACTACAAAAATGCAGAAAATCAGTAAAACTAGGACACATATGAACCTAAGACAAAGAAAATCAGCAAACTAAGACAGTATTAAAACAAAATTCCTAAAAACAAAAAAATCCTAAGACATAGTCATGAATCATCAATGTTAAGGTAAGGTCCCCAAGGCAAAAGAAAAATCCTCTGTATGAGTTGAACTGAGAAATTGCTGAGAATCTGTATGAAACAACATGAATTTTAAAATGATAAAGCAGGGATGTACACAGATAAAAACAAGATTCATACACAACTGAGATCTATTAATGGTGAAGAAATCTTGAAGGAAAATACAATCAGTGGCTCCATTAAATTTGCAAAACAGTATAGGATCCACTGCTCATTAACCTTCATGATTCCTCAAAATGAACGGCCATGATCTCAGCAGGGTCAGATGGGGGTTCATGAAGGAAAGCAAACAAAAGCATCCCATCTGAAAATTTTTTATTTTTTTTTTTTTATCAGTCTGGTAGCGGTGTCAAAAACTTGTTGGGGATATTTTAGGTGTGCTGATTTATTTTGTGGTGAAAACCAAATTAAAATGAAAGTAAAATAAAGGATGGAAAGAGCACAACTAAAATAATCCTAGACCTGCAAGATACAGGGTCAATTTGTAGCCAATTTTAAAAAGTAAGAGTTTGTTCCACAGGGAGTAGTGATCTAAACCTAGAAGGTGCATAGTAGAACTCAAGATCTGGCTACAGATTTAGCAATTCTAGCCTAGAAAGTAGGGAAAGAACGAGAGTTTTTCGGGTGTCACTAGATCTAATTAATCTACAAAGGTGAAATATAAAACTAATTCTGAAAGATTCAAGGACTTGGATGGTAAAATAAATGAGAAAATGGTGAGAAATTGGCAGTTGGAGACTGGTTTTCATTGCAAATCAATTGAATCAAAGGCAATGTATAGGAAAGATTTGCTACAATCCTTCATCTGGCTACAAGCTTAGATGCAAGGTATAAGAATCCACTCTCAACCAGAGAATTGAAGCAATCTTAAGGCTATGATCTATTCACTTGAATGGTCACAGATCATCCCAGAGATTGTTCCAATTTAAGGATCTTGATTGGAAAGGGTAAGCTATTGCAGATGCTGTGGGTGCCAAGCTACAAGCTCAAGCATCCATAGGATTATCAAATCTAGCGAAACCAAATAAGAAAAAGTGAAGTTTAGATTAGAATCACCTTTAAAACCCACAATTACTATAATGACATCTTGCAGCCTATTGAGCGCAAATCTATAATCTGCGCAACCTCCAATCTATTTACAAATGATGTTGAAGCTCTCAATTTGCAATTACAAAATAGATTTGGACCGCTTATCTAGATCTAATCCAACAGGCTGGATTAGGGAGAGATGGGGGAAGAGGAAAAGGAAAAATAAAAGCTAAACTAAACCTAAATGAGCTAAGGAGAACCAAAGCTATTCTATGGATTCCTTGCTGAGAAATTACAGCAGCAAGAAGATTTATTTATACAAGTGCAGTGATCCATGTGCTTTGGATTCCAGCCAATCAGAGTAGAGAATTTTCCTGCTAATCCATGTGCTTAACATTTCAACCAATCAGAGAGAAGAGAGCTCAATTCAGTTTTGTTGAAGTAGTTTGTTCCCACCAAATATCAGTTCACACTCATGTGCAGAATTCCTTGTGCATTAGAGTTTCCAAATCTGCCCTTGTCAACCACAAATACCCCAGTTGCGGCCTATTATAATTTTTGCATATATTTGAGGCTCGATGGAGTCTTCAAGAGTGCCCTCGATGTTAACAAATAATAGCTACAACTCAAAATAATCTTTTGGATCCAATGATGGAGGCTAGCAGCTGATGGGGTTCTAGTGGAAATCGAATCTCCACAGGTTTGAGGATGTTTCATCAATCATTCGATAGTATGCCTGAAGGGGGGCTTCAAGTCAAGAGGTTTGAAGTGGATATGCAGGCTACTAGCTGAGAGGATAAAAGCTGTAGAATATAAGATCTCAACAAGTTTAGAGAGAAGACTGCATCTGGTCAACAGGTTTGAGTGTGTGGAGAAGACCACGACAGGACTGAGGTGCTTGCTGAAGAAGACGTCGAGAGGTTTAAGTGGTGTGTAGAGATGCTATCGACAGGTTCAAAGCCTGGAGTAATCGAGAGGTTGGCTGAACTGGAAGGCTAAAGCTTGAGAGGTTTGATGGTGTAGTGAAGAGGTCGACAAGTTCTGCACCTTGAGCTTAAAGATCTCAAGAGAATGCATGGGAGGATTGGCTGCCGTTTGCTGAAGTGCTCGAGAGGATCTTGAAGTGCCCTTCGATAGGATAAGATGATAAGGCTGCAGCTTCGCTGTCAACAGGTTTGAATGTTAAATGGTCGATAGGTGCTGGAAGGGTTTATACCATCTACTCGATAGGTTGGGCTGCATAGAGAAGATCTCGACAGGTGCTGAGGGAGCTTGGCTTTGTTGTTCGACATGTAGGAGGAAAATGGGAGCTGCTTGTAATTGACAAGTTGAAGTGCTACTGGATGGAAGAGCTTGACAGGTTCTGAAGCATCTGCTCGAGATGCTGGCTGGAGGGAACTCAAAGCTTTCGACAGGATGGAAGATAGGGAGTGCAAATGTCGACAGGTTTAATGCTGAAGACTCCTTCCATTCGAGAGGTTGGCTTCAGCAGCTTATACACATTATGGGGTTGCTTGAAATGCAGCTTATGCTGCCGATAGGTTGCAAGGCTTGGTCTACAGATCTCTCTAACTTGACAAGATGGTTGGGAGTGCAGCTGCATTCTCTTCTGCTACTAGAGTGTGCATCCAATTGAGCTTACATATATATATATATATATATATATATATATATATATATATATATATATATAATTGCAGCTGCTAAGGAGGTTCAAAGTATGCTACTGCATGTGGTATTGCACCCTTTGATGGCTGCTGCAATTGAAGATGGGGTTCATGTGTGCATTCATTGTTGCTCAAGAGTGTTCATTGCAGCACTTTGAGACTGCATAGCAGCCATGTAGCTGCTGAAAGTGGCCCTCAAAACACCTCCAATGTGCCTAGGGCTGAAACCATTTCATTCATCTCTCATTCTCAGCTGTGCATTGATTCCAAAACTCTCCTTATTGGCTCTTTTTAACTGAAAACTGCACTAATGCTGCAATTACCTCTTTATTGCAATTCATCATTAAAAAGTAATTATTAACTACTCGGAGGCTTAGCAAAAGCCATGTTTAAAGGGTAAAATGTGGTATAAAATAGTGACTAACGCACTCTCAAACCTAACCTTTACTAGTCCACGAGTAAAGTGAAATTTAAAACAACTAACCTATGAAATTAAATGCCACTTTCGTAGGGAACACGGGTGCATTTGGCACATGCACCAAGCCTTTTAAACCCCTAGGTGATCCCTAGTGGAGGCGTGGAGTCTCCTGATGGTTTTCAGTGAAGGTACCCACAAACTTCTCTAATAAAATCAATTAATACTAATGCAACATACTAAAATAGAGTTTAACTAAAATTAAATTCATTCCACACCTTGTTCATTCAATTTTTAGAAGATTCTTAGCCAAAAAAAAGCTATTTAAAACTAAAATTTTACAGTCATTCCTTCACCATCAAGCAGTTCATATCAAGGCATTGGGCATGAAAATTAATGAAGAATTCAATTTTAATAATGGCCCCAACAAACATTAATTTCAAACCCAAGTCTTACCAGAGCTGTCACTCACAACAAAAGCAGAAGGGTGGATCATTTCACACAGCTCAAGAGCAGTTACAACCCTCAAATAGGCAATGCTTTAATTTCTAAAATTTTCTAACTCTTTTCACCAAAGATTACACAAATCCTCATCTCCATATGACAACTCAATCAATTTCAGATCAGTAGGGTCTTTTTATTTGGTGGTAATGTGGCTTATGGGTGAAATTTACAAAGGATAAAAGGGTGGAAGAGGATTCAAAATTGAGAAATCAGTAGGGTAAGGAGGTGACATGTACACCTTTGTTTCAGCATAAATCCATTTTCTTTTTGAATTTTTAAAGCCAAAGTGGCCAGCTTTTTCTCTTCTCTTTCAAAATATCCAATGAAGTGACTTCTCTTTCTCATTCTTTTGTTTTACTTTTCTGTTTTTCTTTTCTTTTTGTATGCTTTTTGTACTTTTCTCCATTTTTTTTTAAGGGCTAGCATGCTACAGCTACCACCAAATGTTCATTCTTCTCTTTCAACCAGATGTCAAACCTTACTCTAACCTCACTTCTCCTTCAAATTCTTGAATTCTCAGATTGAGGGTGAATTGAAACAGGTCAAATTTTGGGTTCAAATTTTCTGGTTTTTATCAAAGAAAAACTGGGATTTTTAAGGCACAAATGGTGTGTATCATGAGTGGTTCAAAGGTGAGAAATTTTAAGCTCAAACTGTCCAAGGGATGGTCTTACTTCATGTCCTCAATGTCATGAATGCTGTCAAGCTATTTTAACTTGGATTTGCCTAACATCTAGTGAGAAAAACTAGATCCAATCAGTCCTTAGAGCAGAAAAATTATCAAAATACTCAAAGAATATTTTTCAGGCCCAAATCTCACTGGTTATGGCCTTCCATCAAATTCCTGGGAT
Organism: Chloranthus sessilifolius; assembly: GCA_021018995.1. NCBI lineage: Eukaryota > Viridiplantae > Streptophyta > Magnoliopsida > Chloranthales > Chloranthaceae > Chloranthus > Chloranthus sessilifolius. The sequence goes on along the minus strand of CM037597.1, from coordinate 98,076,170 downwards.
ATATCCTCACAATTTTCTCTCTTTCAAGTTCACTAAGCATCAATTTTTGAAAATTCTTGACATTTGCTTCATGAAATAAGTTAGAACTACATCATATTTCAGTTTCAAAAAGTTTTTAATTTCCCCTTTTTCAAAATAAAATCAGGTGGGAAATCATTTTATTTTCAAAAAAATTTCAACATAATTGCACTAGCAGTAACTTATTTCATTGGCACACTTGCCATACTCCCAAACCTATGATGAACATTGTCCTCAATGTTTACACATTGAGCAACCAAATGTAGCAGGGTAAAAGAAGAAAGAAAAATAAGCAGAAAAATCAAAGGTATATAATGTGCGGATTTATTATGTGGTGAAAATCAAATTAAAATCAAAGTAAAATAAAGGATGGAAATAGCACAACTAAAATATTCCTAGACCTGCAAGATACAGGGTCAATTTGTAGCAAGTTTTAAAAAGTAACAGTATGTCCCACAGGGCGTAGTGATCTAAACCTAGACGGTGTATAGTAGACCTCTAGATTTGGCTACAGATCTGAAAATTCTAGCCTAGAAAACTGGGAATGAATGAGAGTTTTTTGGGTGTCACTAGATCTAATTAATCTACAAAGGTGAAATATAAAACTAATTTTGAAAGATTCAAGGAGTTGGATGGTAAAATAAATGAGAAAATGGTGAGAAATTGGCAGTTGGGGACTGGTTTTTATTGCAAATCAATTGAATCAAAGGCAATGTATAGGAAAGATTTGCTACAATCCTTCATCTGTCTACAAGCTCAGATGCAAGTTATAAGAATCCACTCTCAACTACAGAATTGAAGCAATCCTAAGTCTATGATCTATCCACTCGAATGGTCACAGATCATCCCAGAGATTGCTCCAATTCGAGGATCTTGATTGGAATAGGCAAGCTATTGCAGATGCTATGAGTGCCAGGCTACAAGCTCAAGCATCCACAGGAATATCCAATTCAGGGAAATCAAATACGAAAAAGTGAAGTGTAGATTAGAATCACCTTTAAAACCCACAATTACTATAATAACATCTTACATCCTATTGAGCTCAGATCTGTAATTTGTGCAACATCCAATCCATTTACAAATGTTGTTGAAGCTCTCAATTTATAATTACAAAATAGATCTGGACTGCTTAACTGGATTTAATCTAACAGGTTGGATTAGGGAGAGAAAGGGGAAGAGGAAAAGGAAAAATAGAAGCTAAACTAAATCTAAAGGAGCTAAGGAGAACCAATGCTATTCTATGGATTCCTTACTAAGAAATTATACCAGCAAATAGTTTTATTTATACAAGTGAAGTGATCCAGATGCTTTGGATTATAACCAATCAGTGGAGAGAATTTTCATGCTAATCCATGTGCTTAGCATTTCAACCAATCAGAGAGAAGAGAGCTCAATTCAGTTCAACTGAAGTAGTTTGTTCCCACCAAATATCAATTCACATGCATGTGTAAAATTCCTTGTGCATTGGAGTTTCCAAATTTGCCCTTGTCAACAAAAAATACCCCAGCTGCAGCCTATTGTAATTTCTGCATACATTTGAGGCTCGATGGAGTCTTCAAGAGTGCCCCCGATGTTTACAAATAATAGTTACTAGTTAAAATAATCTTTTGGATCTGTTGATGAAGGCTAGCAGCTGATGGGGTCCGGTCGAACTCAAATCTCAATAGGTTTTAGGATGTTTCATCAACGATTCGATAGGATGACTAAAGGGGGGGCTGCAAGTTGAGAGGTTTGAAGTGCATATGTAGGCTATTGGTCAAGAGGATAAAAGCTGCAGAATATAAGATCTCGACAGGTTTGGAGATAAGCCTGCATCTAGTCGATAGGTTTGAGTGCATGGAAAAGATCTCGACAGGATTGAGGTGCTTGTTGAAGTAGATGTCGAGAGGTTCAAGTGGTGTGTAGAGATGCCGTCGATAGGTTAAAAGCTTGGAGTACTCAAGAGGTTGGCTGAACTGTAATGCTGAAGCTCGAGAGGTTTGATGGAGTTGTGAAGAGGTCGACAGTTTCTGTAGCTGGAGCTTGAAGATCTCAAGAGGATGCATGGGAGGGTTGGCTGCAGTTTGCGGAAGTGCTCGAGAGGATCTAGAAGTGCCCTTTGATAGGATAAGATGATAAGGCTGCAGCTTCATGTTGTCGACTGGTTTGAATGTTAAATTGTCGACAGGTAATGGAAGGGTTTATACCATCTACTCGATAGGTTGGGCTGCATGGAGAAGATCTCGACAGCTGCTGCGGGAGCTTGGCTTTGTTGTTCAACAGGTTGGAGGATAATGGGAGTTGCTTGTAGTCGGCAAGTTGAAGAGCTCGACAGGTTTTGAAGCATCTGCTCGAGATGTTGGCTGGAGGGAACTCAAAGTTCTCGACAGGATAGAAGATAGGGAGTGCAAATGTCGACAGGTTTAATGCTGAAGACTCCTTCCATTCTAGAGGTTGGCTTCAGCAGCTTATACACATTGTGGGGTTGCTTGAAATGTAGTTTATGCTGCCAATAGGTTGCAAGGCTTGGTCTGTAGATCTCTGTAACTTGACAAAATGGCTGGGAGTACAGCTGCATTCTCTTCTGCTGCTGGAGTGAGCTTCCAATTGAGCTTATATATATATATATAACTGTAGGTGCTAAGGAGGTTCCAAGTATGCTACTGCATGTGGTGTTGAACCCTTTTGATGGCTGGTGCAAGTAAAGACGGGGTTCATGTTTGCATTCATTGCTGCTCAAGAGCATTCATTGCAGCACTTTGAGACCGCATTGCATCCATGTAGCTGCTGAAAATGGCCCTCAAAACACCTCCAATGTGCCTAGGGATGAAGCCATTCCATTCATCTCTCATTCTCAGTTGTGGATTGATTCCAAAACTCTCCTTATTGGCGCTTTTTAATCGAAAATGGCACTAAGGCTGCAATTACCTCTTTACTGGAAATCATCCTAGAAAGTAATTATTAACTACTCGGACACTTAGCAAAAGCCAGGTTTAAAGGGTAAAATGTGGTATAAAACAGTGACTATACACCCCCAAACCTAACCTTTCCTAGTCCTCGAGCAAAGTGAAATTTAAAACAACTAACCTATGAAATTAAATGCCACTTTCATAGGGAACACGGGTGCATATGTCACATGCACCAAACCTTTTAAACCCCTAGGTGATCCGTAGTCGAGGAGTGGAGTCTCCTGAGGGTTTTCAGTGAAGGTACCCACAAACTTCTCCAATAAAATCAGTTAATACTAATGCAACATTCTACAACAGAGATCAACTTAAATAAAATTCATTCCACACCTTGTTCATTCAATTTTTAGATGTTTCTTAACGGAAAAATAACAGTTTAAAATTGAAATTCTGCTATAATTCCTTCACCATCAAGCAGTTCATATCAAGGCATTGGGCATGAAAATTAATGCAGAGTTCACCTTCAAATTAAGAGTTTTGTTTTGATAATGCCCCCAACAAACTTTGATTTCAGACCCAAGTCATACCAAGGCCGTCACTCACAAGAAAAGTTGAAGGGTGCATCATTTCACACAACTCAAGAGCAGTTACAGCCCTAAAATAGGACTGCAAGCTTGAGCATAGGCAATGATCTAATTTTTGAAAATTTCTAACTCTTTTCACCATAGATTACACAAATCCTCATCTCCACATGACAGCTCAATCAATTTCAGATCAGTAGGGTCGTTTTATTGGGTGGTAATGTGGCTTATGGGTGAAATTTACAAAGAATAAAAGGGTGGACTAGGATTCAAAATTGAGAAATCAGTAAGGTAAGGAGGTGACATGTACACCTTCATTTCAGCATAAATCCATCTTCTTTTTGAATTTTTAGAGCCAAAGTGGCCAGCTTTTTCTCTGCTCTTTCAAAATATCCAATGAAGTGACTTCTCTTTCTCATTCTTTTGTTTTGCTTTCCTGTTTTTCTTTTCTTTTTATATGTTTTTTGTATTTTTCTCCATTTTTCTTTTTAAGGGCCGGCATGCCACAGCTACCACCAAATGTGCTTTCTTCTCTTTCAGTCAAATGTCAAACCTTACTCCTCTAACATCACTTCTCCTTCCATTTCCTGAATTCTACGATTGTGGGTGAACTGAAATAGGTCATGGGGGTTTTGGGTTCAAATTTTATGATTTTTATTAAAGAAAAACTAAGATTTTAAAGGCTTAAATGGTGTGTATCAAGGGTGGTTCACAGGTGGGAAATTTTAAGCTCAAACTGTCCAAGGGATGGCCTTCATGTCCTAAAAATTATGAATGCTGTTAAGCTATTTTAACTTGGATTTGCCTAACTTCTAGTGAGCAAAACTAGATCCAATCAGTCCTTAGAGCAGAAAACTTGCCAAAATACTCCTCAAAGAAAGTTTTTCAGGCCTAAATCTCACTGGTTATGGCCTTCTATCAAATTCCTGGGGTATATCCTCACAATTTTCTCTCGTCTCAAGTTCACTAAGCATAAATTTTTGAAAATTCTTGACATTTGCCTCATGAAAAATGTTAGAACTACATCATATTTTAATTTCAAAAAGTTTTTAATTTCCCCTTTTTCAGAATAAAATCAGGTGGGAAATCATTTTATTTTTTAAAAAATTTCAACATAGCTGCACTAGCATTAACTTATTTCATTGGCACACCTGCCATACCCCAAAACCTATGATGAACATTGTCCTCAATGTTTACACATTGGGTAACCAGGGGTAGCAGGGTAAAAGAAGAAAGAAAAATAAGCAAATAATTCAAAGCTACATGCAGCAAAAAAAAATGCAAAACTGAAAAAGAAAAAGAGAAAAAATGGTGTACAAATGCAAGAAAATTACTGTTAAAACAGAAAAATAGCACAACAAAGCAAGAACTGCTACCAAATAAAAGCTAAAAATTGAATATATGAATAGAAAAATAAAAGAATTGCTATACAAATGAAAGGAAACTACTGCTACTTACAGGAAAAACGGCAAAACAAAGTAAAGAATTGAATACAAAACTACGAAAATGAAGAAAATCAGTAAAACTAGGACACATATGAACCTAAGACAAAGAAAATCAGCAAACTAAGACAGTATTTAAACTAAATTCCTAAAAATAAAAAAATCCTAAGACAAAATCATGAATCATCAATGTTAAGGTAAGGTCCCCAAGGCAAAAGAATAATCCTCTGTGTGTGTTGAACTGAGAAATTGCTGAGAATATGTATGAATCAATATCAATTTTAAAGTGATGAAGCAGGGATGTACACAGATAAAAATAGGATTAATACACAGCTGAGATCTATTAATGGTGAAGATATCTTGAAGCAAAATACAATTAGTGGCTCCATTGAATTTGCAAAACAGTATATGATCCACTGCTCATTAACCTTCATGATTCCTCAAAATGAAGGGCCATGATATCAGCAGGGCCATAAGCTATTGCAGATGCTATGGGTGCCAAGCTACATGCTCAAGCATCCACAAGAATATCCAATCCAGGGAAATCAAATACGAAAAAGTGAAGTTTAGATTAGAATCACCTTTAAAATCTATAATTACTGCAATAACATCTTACAGCCTATTGAGCTCAGATCTGTAATCTGTGCAACCTCCAATCCATTTACAAATGATGTTGAAGCTCTCAATTTACAATTACAAAACCGATCTGGACTCCTTATCTAGATCTAATCCAACAGGCTGGATTAGGGAGAAAAGGAGGAAGAGGAAAAGGAAAAATAAAAGCTAAACTAAACCTAAATGAGCTAAGGAGAACCAAAGTTATTCTATGGATTCCTTGCTGAGAAATTATAGTAGCAAGGAGTTTTATTTATACAAGTGCAGTGATCCATGTTCTTTGGATTGCAGCCAATCAGAGGAGAGAATTTTCATGCTAATCCATGTGCTTAGCATTTCAACCAATCAGAGAGAAGAGAGCTCAGTTCAGTTCAGCTAAAGTAGTTTGTTCCTGCCAAATATCAGTTCACACCCATGTGTAGAATTCCTTGTGCATTGGAGTTTCCAAATCTGCCCTTATCAACCACAAATACCCTAGTTGCAGCCTATTGTAATTTTTGCATATATTTGAGGCTCGATGGAGTCTTCAAGAGTGCCCCTGATGTTTACAAATAATAGCTACAACTTAAAATAATCTTTTGGATCAATTGATGAAGGCTGGTAGCTGATGGGGTTCTGGTGGAACTCGAATCTTGATAGGTTTGAGGATGTTTCATCAACCATTTGATAGGATGCCTGAAAGGGGGCTGCAAGTCGAGAGGTTTGAAGTTGTTATGCAGGTTCCTGGTTAAGAGGTTTGAAGTTGATATGCAGGCATCTGGTCAACAAGTTTGAGTGCATGGAGAAGATCTCGACAGGATTGAGGGGCTTGCTGAAGTAGATGTCGAGAGGTTCAAGTGTTGTGTGGAGATGTTGTCGACAGGTTCAAAACCTAGAGCACTCGAGAGGTTGGCTGAACTATAAGGCTGAAGCTCGAGAGGTTTGATGGTGTAGTGAAGAGGTCGACAGGTTCTGTAGCAAGAGCTTGAAGATCTCGAGAGGATATATGGGAGGATTGACTGCAGTTTGCTGAAGTGCTCAAGAGGATCATGAAGTGCTCTTCGATAGGATAAGATGATAAGGTTGCAGCTTCATGTTGTCGACAAGTTTGAATGTTAAATGGTTGACAGGTGCTGGAATGGTTTATACCATCTACTCGATAGGTTGGGTAGCATGGAGAAGATCTCGACAGGTGCTGAGGGAGCTTGGCTTTACTGTTCGAAAAGTTGGAGGATAATGGGAGCTGCTTGTAGTCGACAAGTTAAAGAGCTATTGGATTGAAGATCCTGACAGGTTCTAAAGCATCTGCCCGAGATGTTGGCTGGGGGGAACTCAATGCTGTCAATAGGATGGAAGATACGGAGTGCAAATGTCGACAGGTTTAATGCTGAAGACTCCTTCCATTCGAGATGTTGGCTTCTGTAGCTTATACACATTGTGGGGTTGCTTGAAATGCAGCTTATGTTGCTGATAGGTCGCCAGGCTTGGTCTACAGATCTCTGTAACTTGACAATATGGCTGGGAGTGCTGCTGCATTCTCTTTTGTTGTTGGTGTGTGCATCCACTTGAGCTGATATATATATATATATATATATATATATATATATATATATATATATAATTGTGGCTGCTAAGGAGGTTTCAAGTATGCTGTTGCATGTGGTGTTGAACCCTTTTGATGGCTGCTGCAACTACTGAGGATGGTGTTCATGTGTCCATTCATTGTTGCTCAAGAAAATTCATTGCAGCACTTTGAGACTACATTGTAGCCATGTAGCCATTGAAAGTGGCCCTCAAAACACCTCCAATGTGCCTAGGGCTGAAGCCATTCCAAAACTCTCTCATTCTCATCTATGGATTGATTCCAAAACTCTCTTTATTGGCGCTTTTTAACTGAAAACTACACTATGGCTGCAATTACTTCTTTTCTGCAAATCATCACTAAAAAGTAATTATTAACTACTCAGAGGCTTAGCAAAAGCCAGGTTTAAAGGGTAAAATGTGGTATAATACAGTGATTAACACAAGGTCAAGGGCTAGGGAGATGGGGGTGGTGTAGGTAAATGGGTTGGTGAAGGGACAAAGGGCTGTTTGGAAGGTTGGGTTAAAGTTGCTAATGTGGACTAGATGGCTTGAAGGTTGGCCTCAATGGATGTTTGGGATTGGGTGTTTGCCATTACTTGGGTTTGAAGGTAGAGAAGGAGGTTAAGGAAATGGGATAAGGAATCAGTTATGATAGGGGTTGTGGTTTGGGTGGTGGTGATTAGTTGAAATGGAGAGGTGAGTGCATGCTGAAAGGTTGTTGGCTATGGGGAAAGAGAGGAGGAGTAAGGTGATGGGGCATGGGTGAATTATGTGTAGAGGTAAAATGAAGAGGCTGTGGTGACTCAGGGAGAGGGGTAAACTAATAATTGATGTAGCAAAGGGTGCAGTGCATTGATGTGAGGTAGCTGGAGAGCTATGGGGGATTTCAAGGGTTGGGTCTTGTATGTTAGCTGTTGCAGGGATGGGGATAGGTTGGGAAATGTAGGTGGGTTGGGGCTCAATGGGGGCTTTGGATTGTTTCCTTTTTTTGTTATAGGTTGTTTTAATAGGTGGGCTGGGGTGTCCAGGAAAAATTGGTAGAATTTGGGCAGGGATTGTTGTTGTAGAGGTTGGCATGATGGTGGGTAAGGGTAATGTAGTGATAGCTGAGGTGGCAGGTAAAATAGGCTGACGTAGAGGTGATGGAGCTATGGGGGGTATTGAGGTTGGGATTGAGGTAGGAGTTGGCATGGGAATGGACATGGTTATGGATGATGAGGTAATGGGTTGAGATGATAAGGTAGTGCTGGCTGGCACACTTGAGTGGGCTACTTGAGAGAGGGCAGCAGGGTTGGCAGTGGTAGGGGCAGCAGCAGCTACCTCCTTCTTCTTCTTCTTTTCAATGAGAGTGCCACTAATCCCCCACTACTTTTTGCCACATTTTCCTGGGGACCAGGGGAATAGTCACCTCATTTATTTGAAATTGGTATCCCCCTAACTTCAATAAGGCTGTAATGAGCCTGCAGTAGGGAAGTGAGGGGTAAATTGGTATCCCCCTAACTTCATTCCCTAAAAAATTACCTTGGTTGCATCAATGTAGTTGTTCATGTGGAAGGAGTAAAGTGCATCAGCAATGGGAGTCCTCCACTCCTGCTGGTGGCCAGAACAATAAATATTTTTCCTTAGCACCCCATCCATAAATCTTAGGATGGGGTGCAGATCTCTCTTCCTAATGGACACCCCTGGGGCTATGATCCCTCCAGACAATTCCTTGGCAATTTCTGGGATGGTGGCTGTCAAAGAAGGACTGAAGCCTAACTATGCGTTGTACTTGGCTGGTATCCCAAGTATCTCAGCTATTGCAGCCTGATTGAATAGCATCTCAAAATTGTCAATTAAAACTAATAATGTTGGGTTCCCATCATCCCCAGTCTTCACTCTAATATTCTAATAAAATAGTTGCACTAGTCTAGGGAAGACTAGCTGCAGTGGGGGCCTCAGGGGTAGCATTGTGGCCTTGATCAAGTATGCAATGGAGGCAGCTGTTTTTGGATGCTCCTCAAAGAAAACCTTGTGAAAAATAGTCTCGGCTTCCAGCTTAATGGCAACCACAGATTCAGAGGAGACTCTGAGGTATTCATTATCTTCCTCCTCCTCAGGGGCTACCTCAATGGCCACCTCCTTGCCCTTTTTCTACTTTTTCTTGGATTTCTCAAGGCTTTTGGCAGATTTTCTTGCTCTCTTCTTAGGAGCAGACTTCTTCTTGGTAGCATGGGCATCAGAGGCCACATTGGCCTTCTTCACAGGTGGCTACCCCTTTCTTAATTGGTTACACTATGGGCTCAACAACTTGGGTAGGTACCTCAAAGGTCTCCACTGAGGAGGCATCTATAATTCTCACGGATTTTTGAGTGGCCACAAGGTTGCCACTGGGTGTAGTATTCACCAAGGCAGCCAAGGCATCAATGAATTTCGAACTCGTGGCCATGGCTAACCATATTCCTCAAAATTAGAGCTTTAAATTGAAAATATGGGTAGTTCAAACTGAAATGGACAAGATGGCACCTAAATCCCTCCCTACTTATCACTAAAATAGTGGCCGATCAAAACAAATGCGAGGGTGAGAGAACTTACCACCAAATCGTTAGGGTTCCACTTGAAACTATGCACAGTGGATAAAATCCCCTCAAAGTGAGTTCAAAGTAACCAGGAGGTGATGTGAAACACAATTGTAGGAAGAAAGATGCTGAGTTGGAGTAGTTTTAGCTATAGGGAAGAGAGATGGGAGGAGGGAGCTCGGGGGGTGCTTAGTGAGAATTAGGGTAAAGGGATATGAAATGAATAAAATGAAAAATCGCATGGTTTAAATGAAGGAACCCATGCTTTGCGCAATTCTCGCCAGCTATTCGCGAGGAAAAAAGCTCTTTTCACATAGTTCTCTGAGATCTCGTGAGGTCTGCATTAAGGGACTCAAATACCTCACGTGCTCATTCGCGGAGCTGATGTTGTAGTTGAGCTGCGCGAGAGGGCAGGTGTATCACTCACACAGTTGAAGTAAAGAACCTCACGAAGAAAATATATTTAGTGAGCATCAGAAGTTCGTTCGCGAGGCTCTTGCGAGGTACCACGTGCTTGATTTTCGTTCTTCACGCAGCACCATGTTGTTGCCAAGGTAGAGCCTCATGAAGTCATTATTAGGCTTCAACAGGTGCCTTTTTACTCGCGAAGCTCTCGCGAGATACAGATGGACTAAGAATTTGCTCGCGAAGCTCTCGCGAGGTACAACATTACTAGCAGAACTTCACGAGAAAACCTTCAAGTGGCTCGCGAGCATGACATTGAGGCCATAAAGCCTCACAAGAAAGCGTAATTTAACTTTTTTCTCAATGACGCACAATAGCTAGTGCATCCATACTGACATGCACCTATCCATTGTGCATCTGCACCAACCCCTTCACATGTAATCCATTTCACATGATATTCTCAATGCCCAATATCAACATATGTACATCAAAAATTCAAAATGCTAAAAAAATTTCAATCATATCAAATTCATGACATTTATAATGACAACACCTCAACCATATAGCAGCAACAGACATGCACACCAATATCAGGTCTATGCACATTCAATTCAAATGACAAACATGCACATGAAATCCTCAATACAAAACAAAATAGAACAACACAAAACAAACAAATCATCATTACCATAAAACACTAGATGAAAGATTTTAAGCAAAGCAAATACACTCATTCAACAGATATGGTACACATTTTACAAGGCTTTGGATCACTAAACAGTGGGAGGTTCATGCAGGTGAATGGTTTGAGGAGGCTCTACAAAGTTTTCTACACAAATTTTTAGCCTTTTCCCATTCACTTTCATGATTCTCCCAAACATGGGATCTAAGATCGCCACAACACCAGATGGAGAAGCATGGATGATAGTGTAAGGTCCATCCCATCTGGATTTTAACTTTCCTGGAAAGACTTTTAGTTTAGATTTTAAAAGCCAAACCTTGGTACTAGCCTTGAAGTCCATCCTCATGAGCTTCTTTGTCAAAAAATCAGCAGTACTTTTTATTCTATTTAAGGCACAACTACAAAGAATTTTCTATTCTAAATTATATTACAACTCAGGTCTACAAAAAAGATCAATATCCCTGGAAGCAATGCCAAAAACTTGCTAGGATTAAGTTCTTGCTGCTTCTTTTTATTATAAAATGATAAAGATAAAATAAAGGAAGCAAAACAAAACAAAACAAAATGGGGAATGAATATAGCACAAAACCAAATCGTACAGACTTGTAAGAATCCAAGGTCTATTGTAGCAAGTTCTAAGTAAGAGCTTGTCCCATAGAGAAATTGATCTAGAACCCAAAACGGGTTATGTTTGTAGGCCTCCAGATCTGGCTACAGATCTGACAATCTTAGAGAAAGGGTCACAAGTACACTAAATTAACACTAAAAGAAGAGAAATAAAGTGCAGTCCTATCATAAAGAAAGGGTTATAAAGAAGGTGGTGATGGTGTGTGTGAAAATGAAGATAAAATTGATGGGAAGTAGGCAATTAAGCTAAAGTTAATTTAGTTATGTAACTCAGATTTAGGGTTGTCTCTGTACCAAATCCCTCAGATGGCTACAAGCACATCTGCAAGGAAGAAGTATCCAACCCAACCCTTATGGTTTGACCTAATCTCTTAAGGCTATACCCTGTCCACTTAAATGGTCACAGACTATCCAATAGAGAGGATCAAAGCAGATGGACTAAATCAAAAAACCAATTTGATCCAATGGAGTAGATTGATCTTAAGGCTATAACCTGTCCACTTAAATGGTCACCGACTTTCCAATAGATGTCCTCCACCCAATGGCTCAAATCAGAACATTAAAACCATTGCAGACACCATGTGTGCCAGGCTACAAGCTCAAGCTTCCATGGGAGCAAATAGTTCTTAAAAAACTAGTGGAAACCACAGTTATTCAAAGGCTATTTGGGGACTTTAAATATAGCTAGTCATTGCTACAAAAGGCTTGCAATGACTAACCTCACAAGTCTGCAATCACTACAGAGAAATTAGATCTAATATCTGATATTTGTCAAGTGTAACAGAGGGGAGCTTGTTCCTACAACAACCTCTCACCAGGCTACAAGCTCAAGTGTAGAGGAGAAGAATTCTTATCAGATCTGTGGCTTGGAATCACCCTAGGGCTATAGTCTGTCCACTTGAATAGTCACAGGCTATCCACAGAGGTTATCCTCACCACAGGAGACTAAGATGGAACATGTAAATTGCTACTGCCACCATGGTCCCAGGGCTACAAGCTCAAGCTTCCATGGGCCTTTCAAATCAGCTCAAGTCCTAAATGTATGGCATAGCCTGAGCAAAACTATAGAAAAATAGAAAAATAATAGATTGAGTAAACCTTTAAAACGTAAATTTCATTGATTAAATATCACTTACAATAAAATTTCTCAAGGCAGCAACCTTGTGCATAACAACTCACTAATGACTCCTAATGTTCACAAGGCCCATTACAAAACTGATAAAACTACGCCTAGTTGCTTACAAAAGATATAGCCATCAAGTGTTGGGATAAGAGAGAAGAAAAGATGGAGGAAGAGGTAATCAAACACTAACCCTAGCCTGCTTGAGCTCAAAGCCGACAAAGGTTGAAGGAGGGATGATAAAATTCTAAGTTACATTGACAGCTTAAATACTCAGTCCTAATGCCTTAGCCAATCGAAGAGTAAACCTTAATTTTTCTAGCTGATGTGGCACTATTACAACCCTTGGATGCCTTGGGATGTGTGCCTCAAGATTAGGGCCTAAGATGTGTGCCCTAGACCTGGGGAAATCCCTAAAAGGTCCCTGAGTAAGAACTGAGAAGTGGAGATCCCGAGCTTCACGGGGCTGGCCTTGGTGCATTAATCCATTCGTGCAGTTGGCAGAGTCTTCGCGAGGTAAGAATTGGCTTGGAAGGAGCCTTGCTCGCGTAGTAGACTTTAGCTTGTCGCGTAGTTGGTTTGGCCTGAAATGCACTCGCGAGGAAGGATTTGCAATGATCTCTCTCGTTCGCATAGTGGAGCTTCAGATATCTTCTGTTGTGAGGGTGTCGCGTAGTTGATTTTCAATCTCACTCGACTTCGCTGGTGCAGTAGGGGGTACAGCTTTTAAGCGCGTGAGAGAACTTCACAAGTTTGTTTATGCTCTTCATGCAAAGTGGCCTCACGATATTGTGTGTGCAGTTAATATAAGCCTTGATCCTCGCAAGATCTTCGCGAGCTGCATTTCTAAATGTTTATTACGCGAGAGATTCGCGTGGTCTTTGAGTGTTGGTTGTAGTTGAAGTGCATGATTGCTGCACAAGTTCCTATGTGCTGTAAGTATCAGTTGTGCGAGGAGGCTTTGCTATAGCGTTCAACAGTGCGAGGCAGCGCCTCTACTGTGCAAGATAACACATTTTCTCTTATGCATTATAGCTGTTGTTGTTGCGGCTCTAGCCACTTACATCCATACATCTCTCATCTGTTGGACTTCTTGGGTCTACTTTGACATGAAAATTAGTCACCATGGTGTGTACCACCATGGTGCTCCATGGATCTTTGGCATAACAGTCTTCTTTAGCTTTAATTCTCTCTTTTTGGTATCAAAAGCAAGAACCTTGTACTAAGCTGCATAATTATTACTAACTACATAACATGCTAAACAAGAGGTTATTAGTCAGCTTGAAGGTCCAGCAAAGGCTAGGTTAAGAGGTGAAAAGTGGTACTTTTCAATGAATAACACCAGGGCCTATTATCTGGGGGAGCGGGTAGTTCATCTGTACCAGGGCTATCCCACTATACCAATAGATCCTCTTGCGGATGTTCTGGACCTTGTGGGTAGTATCAAGGAGCTCACTGTGGCCTTCCTCCATAATGCCCATTAATGCCCTTCTCGTGTCCAGGGACTATCGGCTCTGGTATGAGTCTCTGTCGTATCAGTTCATTCTATCATGTTTTTTCCCTAGCATCAACTTCCTTGCTTTCGGTGACCCGCACACCAAGGTAATTCTCCTCTCCCCTTTATATTAGTCCCCATTTTGGTTTCATTTCAACTTTTGTTCCTACTAAGTGAATCTCTATTTGGTTCACAATTTGTCCAAGGGGATGACTCAAATGATGAAGGTGCAGCGACGGTAGGTACTGCGGGGGCTTCAGACGCAAGTCCCTCAGATGTTGGTCCTTTCAGTGTGGGTCCCTCAGGTGAGGGTTCTTCAGGTGCTGGTCCATCAGGTACTTCTCACGTGGGTGCCCACGGTGGTGCCCCTGCCGTTGTCCATGGGACCTTCAGACACCTCGACGAAAACTTTCTGTCGTGTCTATGTGCTAAGGTAGATAGGTAGGCATGCCTCTCAGCTGAGGCGGTTCAGGCTCCTCCTCCTGAGGTGGTTTCAGGCATAAGACTCTTTTGATCATTCCTTCTTAGTTTCGACTCTTTTGATAAATATTCGTGTTTGCTAACAAACCCTGTAACTGACATCTTTCCTTTCTGAATGTAGAATTTCGAGTCGGCCATGGACCAAGCCTAGTATTATCGTCACATCGTAGATCTTTGGGACGTGGAGGTGGTAAGTATCCTGCTGCTCAATCTTTCCCACTATTTTTCCATCCTTGTCTTTTAATTTATTCCTGATTTGTGACCTTGGCTATGATTTGTAGCACGCACGTGAAGAGGAATCGCGCTCTCTACTTAGCCGGCTTTCATAGGTATGGCCCCGAGTAGGAGATCTGCGGACCTTCCAAAGCTCCTCGCACCGATAGAAGAAATTGAAGGGCGCTAACAAGGACTAGGCCTAGTTCCTTCATTTTGAACAGCTTAAACATTTTGGGATAATTTTTAATTGGATTTAAAAAGTTTGTAACGGATAATTGTGGCACTCTTTGGATAATTTCTACTTCAAAATGTTTAGTGCTCTTTCTCTGATCGCATGTTATGTGTCCCTTGCATTATCTGATTACTTGCAGGATGGTTTTGATGACTGGTCATAAAAATGGCCCTTGAGGTCGCATGCCTTGGTGAGGATTCCTCCTGCACAAAAGTCAAATGATTTCAATGTTAGATGCCCTTTGATTTTTATGTTTGTGAATGCCTAAGGGGGCTAGTAAAGACACAAAAATCCCGGCAAAAGCTAAAAAAAATGGCATAAAAGGGGGCCAGATTGGCCTGGCATAACTATTACATGCGCTAGGCTAATCCTGGAGGGAATTTGCACTAGCACAACTATTAGTTGTGCCAGGCTTAGCCTGGAGGAAAATTGCACTGGCACAACTATTAGTTGCTCCAGGTTTAGCCTGGAGGCAGTGGGCCCTTTATATGCCCGAGAAAGACTATTTTCTCTCTTTTCTTTTTTACTTAGCTTTTTTAGCTGATTTTTCCTCTCCTTGCATTCCCAAGGTTGGTCCATTGACATACATTGAATTTATATTTTTGAAAAATATTTGTACGTCTATTGATACGCTTTCCAACCCTCCCTTACTTGGAGGGCTCGGAACTAATTTACTCCTTTCTTTGGGCTTGGGGCCCAATTTTCTAAAAAGTTGGCTTGGGAGCTTGAATGAGAGGGAGCTCGTTGATCTAGAGTGGCTTGGACTATCCCTCCTTCCCTTCTTTCTTAAGGTTCCTCCACGGTGGGATCTACTTCATGCGACAACCTCTTTTTGGGATACAAATGCCCATGTGTTCCATTTTGGGAAGCGGGAGCTAACTCCCACCCTTGAAGAGTTATCCAATTTGTCTGACTTGAAGCTCCACAGAGGCCTCGCAAGAGTCACACCGAAGTCAAGTTATTCTAAGTTCGTTCACCTTAGCCTAGGTTTGAAGAAATTTGAGTATGAGAAAAGTCTCATTGGGGGGCTGACAAGGTGTTTGATCAAATTCGTCAAAGAACTTTTCGGTGACGAAAGTCTTCAAAAATTGCTGGCTAGGAATATCTTCAATGTGAAAGCCTTTGCTCTCAGTCTCATCTAGGAAGTTCTTTTCTTCACTGGGGGAGAGAGCTTCTCTCTAGCTCTCTATGACATTTTGACCGAGTTGGTAGAGGGCCGATCAGTGATGCACTTGGTCCTTGCTAAATTATACTGATGCCTTGATACATTCACTCTAGGCAAGGTGGAGAGCCTCAGGGGATGTCCTTTGCTACTCCAGGTCTGGTTAGGTGAGCAGCTCACTATCTTAGGACCCGTGCCATGCTTTTACATAACTTGAGGTGAGGTGGTTCGATGCTTTCTGGGTAGGTGTCACTTGATTCCGTAGGGAGATTTGTCGGCTTTAAAGCTTTAGCTAATCGATATAGAGCTGATATGGAGACTTCCTTGGTTGGATCGGACCTTCCCAGTAGTTCTCTCTAGAGACCATGAGGGCATCACCCTCCTAGGATTGACTGGCAGCACCTTCTACTTTCCATTCTGGGTGTTGCGTCAGTTCGGCCGCTCTCAGCAGGGTCCTTGTGAGGCAAAGCCCCCTTTCTGTGATTTGACTTTTTCTAGGGGGTCCTCTGGGGACATGGATCGGATTGCTGCTCTTTGAGAGACGCACCAGTCGACGCTGATGTGTGATATGGAGCAACGAGATTCAATTTAGTCTTCCCTTGAGTACGAAGCTTGGCTATCGGTTGAGCAGCTTGTTGTTGATCATCTGGATCAGGCAGAGAGCATTGATATGGGAGGCCCCTGGCCGAAGAAAGAGATGGTGCTACGAGCTCGCATTGAGCTGCTGATTGATGAGAAGAGGGTCTGGCAAGAGCTTTTAGCCCAAGAGAAAGTTAGAGCAGAGGTAGCAGAGACTAGAGTTGGCATAGCTAAGAGTGAGGTCCTTCGTCTGGAAGGATCCTTGAATGTTGCTCTAGGGGCTACTGATGCTTCTCGAAAGAGGTACAAGGGCTTGCATGGTCGTTGGTTGACCGAGCGAAATGTCCGGGAGGATGGTTTTCTCGCTGAGATTAGTGCCTTGATAAGAAACCCCTTTACAGATACAGATTTTTTGGTATATATATTTTCTTCATTTTTTTTTTTACTTTTGTAAAAAAGGAAAGAAAGAAAGCTAGACATCACATCGACTATTTTTTGGGATGTGGTGTAAGCGGTGTAGTTTGTAAATAGAAAAGGAAAATTTATTATATTTACAAAGACTTCACTTTTTTTGTTATTTTTGATTGATGGGTCCCTTTTCGGAATGTACACAGCCTGGGCATGGAAATGGAAAAGGGAAATTGTTATCTTTAACAAAAAGGGCTTCCCTGCCAAAGTGCACGAAGTGTGGGCATGAAGGTGGAAAAGGGAAATTATTATTTTTGATAACGGGGCCTTCTACCCTATCCTTTATTCTCTTTTTGTTTGGTTTGATGCGTCAATCACAGGGTGAGATCTCGGGTCCCCTTTTGAGCATGGTTGAACCTCTTTTAAGTGGTCGAATATGGGTGAGTTTCAATAGCTTTACCAAGATTGGAACGTCAATCCCTTTGGATTGATTTAAACTTTTCTCCTTACCTTTGGTCATGCGTTCGATGAAGTAGTTTCACAAAGACAATTCTGGTCAGGGCCCGATTTGAACTATCATGAGAGGCCCAGTTAGAACAAAGGGAACAAGGAGAGTAATCAACAGGGCTCCTCAACCATCAATCTTATCAATTAATTCAAACTTTTTTAACTTCTTTTTAATCTCTTTTTTACTCACAATGCCCAAGGTGGGTTTGTCGTGCCCGTTTTTGCCCCCTTTTTACCCGTGGCTCCCTTTTGGGTTTTCACCACGTCCATGGGTTTAGCACTCTTATCCCAAGCGCCCTTTCGAGTTTTCATCTGGTTCGCACAAACTCGTTGTTTTTACCCGTAATGCCCTTTCTGGTTTTCACTATGTCCATCTTGCTTTGAGCTTGTATTTTTATTTTATTTATTTCTTTTTATTTCTTTCATTTTTTTCAAAAGCCACAACATAGACATCGATTTCGTCATAGCCAGCTAGATGGGGTTCTAGTGTTGTCTCACAACTAGGCACGTGTTGACTTAATAAATACTATGATTGCTCATGAACCTACAAAGAAGGTTTTTTCAGGGTGTAGATTGGCCATGGATTAGGTTAGGATTTGAAGTTATGTTGGGCTAAAAAGGTTTCCTTGATACAGTTTCAGTTTTTTACAACATACTTTCTTCCTTGGGGGATTTTACTATGTATGCCCCATGATTCTTCTATATTTTTTTCTTTTTCATATGTTTTATTTCAGGCAATCTCTTTTTAAGGTTTTGCTTTTCCAATTTTTTAAATTTTTTGATAGCTATTCTACTTCAGCTCTTTTTTTTTGTACATGTGCACAGTTTTCCTTTTCAGGGAAGGGGTTTATTGAAAGAAAGGCCCATGCTCAAATGGGGTGGCAAAAGATATCATCATTTTTAGGGATACTTTTTGGCTACTGTGCTTGGAATGATGGCCTATTTTGGGTGGTTCTTGAGCAGTCACGTATCTGTTTCACCAATACTTACCTTGCGCGTTAGACTAAGAGTAGAACCGTCGAACATATCTAGCATTGATGGGCTCAAGAAAGTGATCTTCATCCATGGTGGTGAGGTGGATGGCGTATTCCGGCAGCACTTCTCGGACGACGTAAGGTCCCTCCTAGTTTGGCTTGAATTTCCCTCTCGGATCGGTGTGGAGGGATGGGAAGATCTTCTTAAGTAAAGTGTCTCCCACCTTCAGATCTCGACCGCAGACACGTTTATTGTAAGTGCATGTGATTCGTTCTTGGTAAACTTGAGTATGACACAAGGTTAGAAGTCTTTTCTTGTTTAATCAGTTCAATTGTTCAAAGCAGGATCTCTCTCTCTCTCTCTCTGCCTCAGGTAAGCCTGATTCAAGGAGGATACGGAGTAAAGGTACCTCAACCTCAACTGGTAGGACGACCTTGATTCCATACACAAGGGAGAATTGTGTTGCCCCTATAGCGGTACGGATCAACGTCTTGTAGGCCCACAAAGCAAATGGCAGCATTTCGCTCCAATCTTGGTAGGTGACGACCATTTTCTCGAGGATGTGAACGACTATCATGTTCGCAGCTTCCACGGCTCCATTAGTTTGAGGTCAACAAGGTGACAAGCGATGGTGCTTGATCTTGTATTATTCACATAAGGCTCGGATGTGCTTATTCGTAAAGTTTGTGCCATTATCCGTGATGATATCATTTGGTACTCCAAATCGGCACACAATATTACTCTTGAGAAACTTTTCGATGTGATTGGCCATGATGTTGGCATATGGCACTGCTTCTACCCACTTAGTAAAGTACTCAATGGCAACGAGGATGAACCGATGCCCATATGATGCTTTCAGGTTAATCATTCCGACGACGTCAAGGCCCCAAGTAGCAAATGGCCAATGAGTGGTCATGCAGTAAAGATCGATGGCAGGGGTGTGTATCAGACTAGAGTGTTCCTAACACTTATAGAATTTCTGAACATGGTTAAAACAATTTGATAGCATAGTCGTCCAAAAGTATCCCTGCCGTAGAATTTTCTTAGCGAGCATGTGATCGCTAATTAATATATAGATCTATGGGTTGAAACGCTTCCCACGAGGGTCGACCGCGAGCCAGCTCAGCACATGTGGCACCCACATAAACTTGCCCAAGCTCGATCACATACCATGTAAAAATAAAATTAAAAGCATAAAAAAAGAATGCTCAAATGTCAAAAAATTCAATGCACCATGATTGGGGGCACCACCCTCTATTTGACCTATGATTAATGGTTGACGTGGGCTCTGCATACTCCCTTGTGGATCTCTTTCATGATATTGATTGCCTCACCTTCTATAATGCATCTGAGCAAGATGTTGTTGTACGATCGCTTGTAAAGGCATTCCCCACAAATGACGTAGCTTGCCGCTAAACATTGAATGGTTCGTCGATCTGTCTTGGACGTACCCTCAAGGAAAGTTAGTCTCGAGGAAATTCTTGATATTTGAGAACCAAGGTGGCTCATCATCGGGCTTTATAGGTTCCTCAATCAGGAGGCAGAAGGCCGGTTCATTCCTTTGCTTGATCATGATCGACTTCATCTCAATACCATACGGGATCTCTATCATTGACGCCAAAGTTGCTAGTGCGTCGGCAAAGCAGTTCCTTATTCACGGGACATATGAGAATGTCACGTCCTTGAAACAAGTTATCAGATCCTTGAGGTGCTCATGGTAAGGGATCAGTTTCTCATCTTTTATCTTGCAGTCACCATTTTTTTGGCATATGAGCAACTGTGTATTGCCAAACAGTTGAAGGTGAGTTATATTTCGATTGAGAGTCGCCTATAGGCCTGCTGCACAAGCCTCATACTCGGCCATGTTGTTAGTTCAAGGGAAGCTGATTTTGATATAGACTGGTATATAGGATCCTTTCGGTGAATTCTAATTGGGGCCCACTCCCTGACCCTCGGCATTGGTTGTCCCGTCAAAGTGCATTACCCATGATTCTTCTGCTTCCTCAGTATCATCTTCTATCATGAACAGGATGTCCTCATCAGGGAACTCTATTCTAAAAGGTTTATAATCTGGCAAAGGTTTGTTAGCAAGTTGATCAGCGAGTGCTTTCCCCTTAATCAACTTCTGAGTGACGTAGGTGATGTCAAACTCAGATAATAAGAGTTGCCAACATGTCGTCCTCCCAGTGAGAGCCGACTTCTTAAACAGATTTTTCAACACGCCCATTCGGGCCAGGATTAGAACGACTAGGGATAGCAAGTAATGGCAGAGCCTCTGAGTAGCCCATACAAGAGCTAGGCATGCTTTCACCAGATGAGAATAGTGCGTTTCATAATCAATAAACTTCTTACTCAGATAGTAGATGACATGCTCTCTTCTTCTCGTCTCATCATCTTCCCTAAGACACATTCCATCGAGACCTCTGTGGTGGAGAGATACATCAAGAGTGGTCTCGTTGGCTCGGGTGGTACCAAATTAGGTGAGTTAAGGAGGTAGCTTTTGATTTTATCGAACACTACCTGACAATCTTTATTCTATTCAGTGGGTGAGTTCTTTCGAAGTAGCTTGAAGATCGGCATGCAGATTGGGGTTAGCTGTGCAATGAACCGACTGATATATTATATTTTTCCCAAGAATCCTCTAACCTCTTTCTCAGTAGATGGTGGGGACATTTACATGATGGCTTTCACCTTGATTGGGTCGACCTCGATCCCTCTCCAACTGACAATGAATCCTAACAACTTTCTTGACATGGCGCCAAATGTGCACTTCTGTGGATTCACACTTATCGATACTTTCTCAACCTCTCAAACAGCTTCTAAAGGTTTACCATGTGATTACTTCGCTCCGGTGACTTGTCTATCATATCATCGACCTACACCTCAATCTCTCGGTGGATCATGTCATAGAATAGTGCCGTCATTGCTTTTTGGTACGTTGCACTGGGATTCTTCAGCCCAATTGGCATGACTCGATAGCAAAAGGATTCCCAAGGAGTTATAAATGTTGTCTTCTCTCAATTTGCCTCGGCCATTCTAATCTGATTGTATTAGGAGAATCAGTCCATAAAAGAAAGCATCCCATGCTTAGCAGTGTAATCGACCAAGATGTCAATGTGCGGCAATGGGAAATCGTCCTTCGAGCTTGCCTTATTCAAATTTCTAAAATTAATGCACATGCAAACTTTTTTGTCTTTCTTCGGCACAGGCCCCATATTGGCTACCCACTGTGAGTACTTGGATACCATGAGAAACCATGTGTCATACTTCTTAATGATGTCATCCTTGACTTTCAACATCCACTAGGGTCGGAGATGTCTCAGCTTCTGCTTAACCGACTTCATATAAGGGTAGAGCAGCAATTTAGGCTCGACCAAATCGGTGCCTAGACCAGGCATGTCCTCATACGACCAGGCAAAAATGTCTTTGTATGATCGAAGGAAATTGATCGTGCTTTTTCTTTCCTCGGGAGATAATGAGGTTCCAATCATGGTAATTCGGGGAATCTCCTCAATTCCTAGATTGATATCTTCTATTTTTTCGACAATGGGGGTAGGGCCATGCTCAAATTCGGCAACCTGGTCAAAGAGCTCATTAGGGAGCTCCTCCAGAGGAATATCCTTGTCTAGACTTGTAACTCCTACCTCTTCTTATTTTTCTATAGAAAAGGGGTCAATTTTACGTGGGATGAGGATTTCAATTAAGGCATCTTTTTATGGGATTTGATTTGGAATTTTAAACCACAATATTTTTGGATTTTGTATATTTTCAATGTTTTTGGGATTTTTGTTTTCTTCGGCAGCGCGAGTCTGCATATATACAAGGTATTGCCTGCCAAGGGCTTATCTCACTTTTTATAGGTTGTTTTTGGGAAACGGGTGCCAAATTTTTGGCCACTCCCCGCTTCAACGATTTGGGGCAAAGATTCCCAGTTCCGTACTTGAGAGGCCGCTCTACCTATTTGGATGGAGGGTGCTGACTGATACGGCTCTTTAGAGTCTGCCTCCATCATGTTGATCCCCAGTTCGTCTGATATGATGTCCTTAAACATTTACATAGTTTTGTGATGATTCACCACAGGGAGAGTTAGTTTAGGTATGGACCGTCATTCCTCAAAGGGGGATAATGCGGCCAAGTCTATTTCTAGGCTGGGAAGGGTAATGTGGGGATTGGTGGGGTGAACCGGTGTTGTAGGCTTATGTGGGGTTAATTAGGTTACCCCATTCCAGTCGATCTTTACAACCTCGACACTCACGAATGAATCTCTGATATAAGGCCTGGGACGGGGTTTTTCCTCTGTGTATCCCCCTAACTCTCGCAGCTGCCATTGCACGGGCTTTCTCCTTAGCCTCTCACACTTATTCTTCTGTGGGCTTATAACCTAACCCAAACCTGACTTTTTGACCACCCTTAGCTGTGACCAACTCACTTCTGCCTTGCAGTCTAGGCTCAAGTCCCCTTCCTTTATCATAGCCCCACTTTTACAGCATGGCCACTGCCACTACTATTCCACCTCTGGTTCTTCGAATGATGCCCTCGATGGGCTCCTGGAGTACCGTCGATACCTCATACTCGAAACTGTAGAGGTCGACTTCCTCAGCAATGTGTGGCACATCTAGCACTTTGGGCTTTTCAACATTGTTGGTGGCTTTTTCCTTCCCATTGTGCCCTTTGCCAATGATAGTGATAATCTTATGCCCGGACACGAACTTAAGCTTCTGATGCAGCATGGATGGGCTCACTACAACTTCATGCAGCCACGGGCGCCCTAACAATAAATTGAATGAGGACTTAATGTCCATCATTTGAAATAATATGGAGAAGGTCATTGGCCCAATCAATAGCTCAAGGTCGACTTCTCCCATTATCTCTCTTCGTAGATTATCAAAGCCTCTGCCACTAGTTCTCATGGGTCTTAGCATGCATGGATCTACCCCAATCTTGGTGGCAGTCGGGCATATGTTTAGGGCAGACCTATGGTCAATCAGAACCAGTGGGATTATCATATTTCCGAATTCCATTATGATATTAAGGGATTTAGAGTGACAACTCCCTTCATCCGATAAATCGACATTTGAAAATGAAATGGCATTTGGAGCCATCACGTGACCAATTATCTGCCTGACTTCATCTGGGCTAACCATAAGCGATACATGTACATTTTTTAATGCCCCCATTAAAGCTTGAAAATCGAGTGGGGACATCATTAACAGATCCCATACAGTAATATGAGTAGGCATTCTTCTCAACTGAGTCTCTAGTATATGCTCACGGCTAATTTTTTCAAAAGGATTCACGACACTATCCTTCTTACCCTCTGGTTAGTTTTGTACTGTTGTTGGTGCTTTTGACTACTTTGAAATCTTCCTGAATCATGTAAAAAAGTCCATTGCCCCTTCTCTGCTGCTGCCAGTGTTGACATTCGTCTGCTCATAACTCAGCGGGACTAGATGAGGATTGTAAGTTGGTCCTGAAATCTGAAAAGGAGTGGCTACCAGTAACTGATGCACTTATACCAAGGGCTCCTAATGGGTGGATAATTCTTGGTTTACCTTAGTGATAGATAGTTGGGTGGAAAAAATAGGCCAGGTTGGGGTGATAGGGTTTGCAGGTGGTTGCACCAGGGGTAATGGGGTAGGAGTGGGCCATTGATAGTTGATAGGTGATGGTGGGGAAAGGATGACCTGATGGGCTATCAGGTAATTGATGGGGATGGTTGTGTATGGTTGATATGTATCTATGTGCACATAATTAATAGGTGTGGGTGATGGGAAATAAGCCCTAAGGTCTAAGGGTTTAACTCGTGGTGCTGGGTTAGAGAAATAATCTGACAAATTCAAGGGTTCAATCACCCCGATAGTCCTCTCTTCACAATCTCTTTGCAACGGTGCTACATAAATTTCTCGGTCACTGATATAGTCCGAGGGGTCGAATTCAAATTCCTCCTCACATTCTTCTATCATCTCGATGGTGGGTCTGAGACCTGCTCCTCTAGTAGGATGTGGGGGTAATGGCACCTGATGAATATTTACATGCTAGTTCACTTGAGAAGGTGTAGGTGGAATAATTTTTTTAGTATCAATTAAGTCTTGGATCACATGCTTTAATGGGAAGTAGCGATCAGTTGGGTGACCCGAACCCTGATAAAAATTACAGTGAGTATTAGGGTCATAATTCTTTGTTATTGGGTGAGGAGGAGGTTGCGGTTGACGAGAAGTAACTAATCCCTTTTCTATTAGCAAAGGCAAAAGTACATTCAAGTATTGCCCTAAGGGCATAAACACTCGATCGTAGCAGGCTCTCCTCTACTCTTGAGTCATCTGCATCCCCTGTCCATTCCCTGTTCTCTGCATTGGTTCAGTTCTGACTGCTGCTGGTTAGGCTGCCTTGAATTGGAACGGAGTTATATTATTATTGGGCCTAGTGTTGGCAATGTTAAAGACATCGGCTCCCGCTCCCTTCTCGTTTCTTTGCTCTGAGAACCTTCTAACTCCACTTGTTCCACTGCGTATATTCTTGCTCAGGCGACCCTCCCTGATAGCATCTTCACAATGATTTGCATTCCTTACTAGATCCACGAAGCTGGACTGCTACTAGTATACTAGAAAGTCTGAGATCACTGGCAAAGTATTTTTAGAAATCATTTCTATTTGTTCATCATCAGGTATCCTATTTCTAACCTAAGATGCCAATGCTCTCCAACGTCCCAAATAATTGCTAAAAATTTTGTTCGAGTTCTGCTTCAAATGGGCAAAATCTGACTTGCGCGGTTTAATGTCTATGTTGTAGACATATTGTTCTTAAAATAAATGCGTCAAGTCCTTTCAGGTCTTTGTCATAGATGGTTCAAAGGACGTGAACCATCTTAAGGCCAGACCAGTTAGACTCTTCTGAAAGACCATTATTAATAGTCTTTTGTCCCCCCCATGCTGGCACATGTCCCCACAATAAGACTTGAGGTGTGATATGGGATTGTCGGTGCCGTTATATTTGTCAAAAGCCGGCATTTTAAACTTTGTAGGGAAGGGGACCTCAACGAATAAACATAAATCTGAGAAGTCAGTGGCATGGATTTCAACACCACCCATCTTCAACAACTATTTCTGAATTTTGTCTAACAGTTCTTTCAACTGCTCTGATTTCTTGGACATGGGGGCCACTTTCTCAGTAGTCGATCGAGCTTCACTCTGGGCTACCAGGGGGTGGGAAATTATGGGAGGAGAGTTAAGGCTGGTCAATGCCCCAACATAGGCTCCACTGTTCCTAATCTCATCTTCTTCATACTACTGCTCTACATAAGGTGCAGTGAGGGTGGGATTCTCTTGCTGTTGCTGCATGGACTGCATTGGAATGGTGTGAATGGGGGTTGGGTGAGTCCATTGGATGTTAAGGAAGGTTTGTTGGGTGAGGGGATGAGTGGAAGTCAGATTTTGGGGTGGGGCCCGATGAGGCCATTAGGCATGGGGAAGGGCTTGAAACTGAATTTGGGATATTGGGATATGGGTGAATTGGGGTTGATATAAAGCATGGGTTTGAGCTTGGTATGGGGGTTGTGGGTGAGTGAAATTTTGGAGGAATTGTGAAGGGTATGGGTGTGAGGCTCCAAGGTTAGGGCCTTGCTGGGCTTGGGTATGGGCCATGAAGCCTTGGGAGGGTTGGGCAATGAAGGTTTGGCCCATGGGTCCTTGGGAAATTTGGGCCATAAAGCCTTGGTCATGATAGATATGGCCTATTCGGCCTTGGTGGGTCTGGGCCTTGGGCCCTTCTTGGGTCTGGGTCATGGGGCCTTAGGGTATGTGTGTAATGGGGGTTTGGGCCATGGGGCCTTGGGGTATGTGGGTAATGGGGGTTTGGGCCATTGGGCCTTGGGGTATGTGGGTAATGGGGGATTGGATGGTGTGGATGATGGGGGTCATGGGGGAATGAGGCATGGAGGATTTATAGGGTATGGGATGGATCCATGGATGTGTGGTGTGGATGAGAGGGGATATGTTGGGAGGCCTTGGAAGGGGGATCGAATGGAGATGGGTTATTTAAGTGTTCGAGGGGTATGGATGGGGTTTGTGAAGAGGGAAAGTTAGGCATGGCCCCGGTAAAATCGGGCATGACTCGAGTAAATGGCGGGATATGAGGTGGGTTGGAGGAATGAGGTGGGGCATTGGTGGATGGATTAGGCATGTATGGGGAAGATGTATGGGGCATTGAGGTGGAGGATGAGAGAGGAAAACTAGTCATCGTTTCGGAAAAAATGGACATGACTTGGGTAAATGGAGGGATGTGTGGGGGATCAGATGCGACATGAATAGATGTGGGTGGATTGGGTATGCGTTGGGCGGATGATATATAGGGTATGTTGGTTAAAGTGAAGGATGGGGCCGGGTTTTAAATGGGTGTGGAAGGAAGGTGAGATTGGTTGGAGATGGCCATGGATGAAGGCATGGCTTGATAAAATGACAGGAAATGGGGGGTTGGATTTTGGATATCTTGGGAAGTGGTGGAAGGGAAAATAGGGGCACCGAATGGGCCGATTAAGTTGAGGGTTGATTGGGTGAGGGGGGTGGAAATAAAAGCTTCTTCGGTATGGGAATGGGTTGGAGAATGTGGTAGGGATGAGTCAGGAACGGCGTAAGCCGAGTCCACAACCCACAATGTAGCTCGGTATCAGGTCGGGAACGAATGCCTCAGATGGGGCTGGTAAAGCTTCCTCCTTCTTCCCTTATGGGATGACGGATGGTACAATGATGCGGTTGTGCTAGCACCAATCAAGACTATTTTTGGGTTTTTAATTTTAATATTTTTAAAATTTTTATAAGTGAAAAGAAATGAGCATTTCGAAGCCTTTTGAATTCCCTTCTCGGGTGGCTCTCGTACCCTAAATAGGTCCTGCGGCAAAGGCTCCGAAGCACTTCGGAAGAATCCAAGGAGACCCTTTGATCTATTGAAGGCACGAAAACTGATGCAAACAACTCAATCCCTAGAAATGAGTCAAAAAGAAGTCACCTTCTCTTGAACGACGAGGGTGTATTGGGTGTCGGAGATTGCAGGGCCTAAACAGAAGCACTAAAGACACTAATCGGGGAGTCTGGGGTGTGAAACAGGCCTCAGATTCGAATTGTTGCTGCATAAACCAACCTGGCGCAACTATTAGGTGTGCCAGTGTAAAAATGCTCAGAATAAAGCTGGCACAACTAATAGATACGCCAGTGTACTTCGAAGGAATTTTGCATTGACGCAACTATTAGTGTACCAGAACAAGGTAGGTCTCTAGATAGTTTGACTGTAGCACCTCTGGTCTGAAATGAGTCTCCAAATTGGCTTTTTGTGGAAGCTATGCTTCTAAGGATTGACTGTTTATATGATCCGTCTCTTTCCTCACCGATCCTAGGGGTTTAAAGGCCAATTTGGGTTTGCTAATGCTCTCTTTTCTCTCGGGTTTTAAGCTTGGAAACGAGAAGGTTACCCACCCGATGTACCTCAAGTGCAATCACCTTTCTCAGGTACTAGGTGGAGTGGGACTTTTCCGGATCATCACCACTAGGGGCTGCCAGGGTACTAAGACCCGTGAGTTTGTATGTGTGCCTAAATAACCCAACCATTGAAAATCTATTCATCAAAAATAAATTTAAATCCCCTTTGTTGGTTCAATTTTATTTTTCACTTTTAAAGAAGTTTTCTTAAGTTCAAAGACCGGGGTTGAAGATCACGTGTCGCCTCTACGGGCCCACGTTCACTAGCAAAATATGATTGCGGAATTAAAGTGCAAGTAGGCCCGCCAAATGATTAAGGCACTTGAAATGATAAAAATGTAAAGAAATTAAATGGCAATGCACAAGTAGACCTACCAATCGACTAAGGTGCTTGAAATGATGAAAACGTAAAGAAAGTGAATGACGGTGTGCAAGTAGGCCCGCCAATCGGCTAAGGCTCGTAAATGACGTAAAAGTAGGGGTAAGTAAAATGACGTAATCAGAGGGGTGAGTAAAAAAAAATTTAAAAAATAGCAATAAAGGTTAGTAAAAATCAAAAATAAAAGGCCAAATTCAAGGGGAAGCTCTACTAGCTACTCTCCAGCAGAATCGCCATCTGTGCAACCGTGGATTTTCGTCAAACTCGTCACGATGATGCGCTCGTTATAAGTATTTAGAGTCGCCACCCGGAGCTTTTGGTGCCTTGAAAAACGTAGATCAATTTTATAAGCACTGAAGTGTCATAAATATGACTCTGAATCCGGTCTATGCCAAAGGCTCCTGGGTAGGGGCTTTGGTTAACGATTGGGAAGGTGTTAGACACCCAATCGACCCGCTTAATGCAGTCTCTACTTATGGCCAAAACAAAAATGATATAAAAGAAATAAAAATCCATTCCTCTTGCCCAAAGATTTGGGCCTTAAAATCCTATTTGTGCCCCTCCGTTCCTACCCAAACTTCGGTGGCATAACGGCACAAAGTAGAGGATGGAGGAAGAATCGAGAATGTAGAGTAGAGGGGAGAGCCGAAGCTCTCGGGCCCTTGTTGCACCACTGTGGAGCCTTGCACTGGCTTGCTTCAGTGAGATTTTGATGGCTTGTATAGCATGGTGATGGATTCTAACACCTAGGGAGGATAGCTAAGAGGTAGAGAAGGGAGGCTAGGGGGTAGCACACACCTAAGCTAAAACTTTTTGATGAAATGCTAAGGTTTTAAGGAGGTTTTAAAGTACTGGAATTTGTATGTAAAATGGTGCACTAGGGGAGAGAGAGAAGGGATTCTTTAATCTCTAATTTACAAATTTTTTCAAGCCTTTGTAAAGGGAGGAGTGCCTCTCTATTTATAGGAAAATGAGAGGTTAGGAGGGTGTTGAGAGGCTAACTTAGATTAGCAATTAGGTAATCTAGCCATCTAAGGTTTTTTAGGGTTTTTGGAGCCTTGGCATGTGTGAAGTGATGCTCCAATGGTGGATGATAGGGTGGGGCTTTAAACCACTTAAGGGATTGTAAATAGATAGTGAATGGGTACAATAGAACTAGCAAAAAACATCCCAAAGGTCAAGATGGTCAACAAGATAAACTCCAATCTCAAATTTTGAGGCAAAAACCCATAGGTACTATTCATAAGTCTGGCGCAACTAATAGATGCATCAGGCATATGTACAGTAATACAGTGTTGCACAGTGGTTTTGGGATGTTGACTACCCGCGGGGGGACCCACACACATGTGGCCCAACTATTAGTTATGCCAAGCCATTTCTAGGGAGAAATGGCTTTGCGCAAGTAATACTTGTGTCAAATTCTTAGGGGGTTACAACAAATTTACTATTTTACCCTTGAGCTTTGAAATGTCGTAACTTCTTACATACTGCTCCGATTGGGGTGATTCTTAGCTCGTTAGAAAGCTAAGGACTTCTACTTTTTAATGGTATATGATTCGATTATAGTAGAAGGTCACAGATAGTCCCAGTGTACCACTCTTCATCCATTACTTGGGAAAGCTAGGTTTAGGTCTAGAATGGTTTCTAAGGGTCGGGATGGGTTTCTAAGGATTCGGGAAAGTTCCTAAGGGATATAAGGTGATTCCTAAGGATTTAGAATTGCTCCTAAGGTTTTAAAAAGGTTCCTAACGATTCCATACATGCCATCAAAAGCTCAGAGATGCGCCTCTCTCGAAATGTGTCTCAATCGGGCCCTAGGCTAAATTTAGGTGTCTACAACTTGGCTGTAATTGAGCCACATCAGTAGGACCCTAACTAACTTGATTTTTCTTTTTTCTGATTGGCCAAGGCACATACGTATTTTGTGTGGATTGTATATAAGCTATAAAAAATAGCCAAAAATAGGCATCTAACAGAATCTAATCTGAGCTAAGCCAGGAGGATAGTCTGTGCTTAGGTCATTTCTAGGGTTAGGGGTCATCTTTTTCATTTTTCTATCTTCCTTAGCTCAACATTTGCTGACTAAGTCCTTTGGTAATTGTTAGGACTGATTTCATACTGTAAAAAGGACTATGTTTAAGCTTGCAAAGGGTCTTGGAGTTTTACAGGACTGCAATCTTGAGGGCTAACCATTGTAAGTACTTTTTATGAAATGAAAGCCATTTTTCTTGATTCATTGAATCAATAATCTCTGCTTGCAATAGTTTATAGGTTTTCTACACCTATGGATGCATGAGTTTGTAGCCTTGCAAATATAGTGCTGCAGTAGTTTTTATGTTCAGATTTTAACCCCATTACTAGAGTATATCTCTAGGATAATCTGTGACTACTCAAGTGGATAAGTTATATAACTTTTAGGATTAGGTTTAGAGTTTTATTTTCATCTATTTTCTTCTTTCTCTTCCTTAGCTCTGCAGCAATGCTAGCTAACTCTTTGTAGCAGCTAGGCATATTCTAAGTTGTAATCAGGTTTTGCAATAATAGGGAGAATAGTTTTAGAGTTTTGCAAGGACTGCTACCTTGGGGCAATCACTGGAAGTCCTTTTTATTCAATGAAATTCTGGGTTTAAAGCTTCATTAAATGTGTATTTTTCTTGTATTTTTCATATAGATCTGTATGGGCTTAATGCACTTATGGATGTATTTACTTGTAGTCATGCAGACATAGTGGCTGCAATAGTTTTTATATTATGATTTTAACTCCATGACTGGAGTATATCTCTGGGATAATCTGTAACCACTCAAGTGGATAGGTTATATCCCCAAGACTAGTCCATATCTTAGGGTTGGATTAAATTCTTCTTCCTTGCATCTGAGCTTGTAGCCAATGAAGGATAGCTGCAGATCCAATTCTTGCTCAGCTTGACCAACATTTTTCAGTGAAAAATTAATCCCTATCTTATTACTTCTCACCCATTTTTCA
Organism: Chloranthus sessilifolius; assembly: GCA_021018995.1. Taxonomy (NCBI): domain Eukaryota; kingdom Viridiplantae; phylum Streptophyta; class Magnoliopsida; order Chloranthales; family Chloranthaceae; genus Chloranthus; species Chloranthus sessilifolius. Next base: position 98,044,791 of record CM037597.1, on the reverse strand, counting down.
TTTATTTTTCCAAATCCATTTCCATCCTTTTCTAAACCTCTTTCTTGTAAAGTAGATCTGTAATTTCTCTTCTAGTTTATTTTAGTTTTGTGACACCCCAAAACTCCCTTTCTTCACCTTTGCTTTCATAGTATAGTTTAGGGCTGTCAGATTTGTAGCCAGATCTGCAAGTCTACTATTCAACCTTATTCTTAGATCAAATTTTCCTGTGGGACAAACTCTCACTTATCAAAACTTGCTACAATAGCCCTGGATCTTGTAGGACTGTGTGTATAGATTGCTATTTTTGTGTTGTTTTATTCCATTTTACTCCTTTTTTTCTAATTTATTTTGTTGCCATATTTTTACCACTTACCAATAATAAAATAACAACACAACCAATCTAGGACCAATAATATTTTGGCACCACTACCGGGGAAATTTGATCTAAATAGTAGATCTAAGTTTTTATTTGTCTGTTATAAATTTATTTGTTGCAATTCCTGTGTTTGAATAAAGTTACTACTAAATTTATTTTAGTTTCCTGCAGATCTAGAACAGCAGCAAAGAGGGGAGCTGATAGCTGCAGCTGGAGCATTGTTTGCCTTAGTTTGCATCCCTTTCTCCCTTGCTTTAGTTTCACTTCTGTTATTCCTTAATTTTAGCAGATATATTTTGTAGTAGTTTTTACCATTGTTTTATTATAGCTGTAAGTGCTTGTTTACTTTCTGTGTTGTATGCTGGGTAGAAGGTTAATTGATCCTGAATTAGCACCTCTAAATCCTGAGATAGAAAGAGTCCTTAGACCTAAGCTGACTACACAAATCCCTATTGATAATATAGAGTCATCCGAGATGGGAGAGCAACCAAGACCTTTGAAGGATTATTATGCACTAGGGGCATACTCATCCCCCTTTTGCATTCAATTCCCCAATGCTGAGGGCAATTATGAAATTAAGGCCCAAACTATCCAAATGCTGCCATCATTCCATGGGTTAAGTAAGGAGGACCCTTACAAGCATATTGATGAGTTTTTATCTTTGTGCACCACATTTTAAAATTTTTGAGTTGGGAGATGAAGCCGCCAAAATGAGGCTTTTTCCTTTTTCATTAAAGGACAAAGCTAGGAATTGTCATAACATGCTCCCACCTAATAGAATAACCTCCTGGAATGCCTTGTAGTGTCAGTTTTTAGCCAAATTTTTTCCTATGAGTAAAACCAGTCAGTTGAGGAAGAGCATCATTTCTTTCGCTCAATTCCCATCTAAGGATTTCCATGAAGCATGGGAGAGGTTTAAAGAATTGCTGAGGCAGTGCCCACACCACCAAATCCCTAAGTGGCAGCTTGTTCAAAGCTTCTACCAAGGGATTGACTCTAAGAGTAGAGATATGATTGATGCATCATGTAGTGGCCCATACCTCAGTAAAACTAATGAGGAAGCCTGGGATCTGTTTGATGTGATAGGTGAAAAGTCCATGCAGTAGGAGTCTCTGTCAAGAAATGACATTGAGCCAGCTACTAGAGTAACAAAAGAACTCACTTCCAAAGATAAATTGTATGAGCTCAATGTGTATAATGACCTAGCAAAGAAAGTGGACAGCTTGTCCCAAAAATTTGATAAAGTGTTGAGTGTGTTGTAGCCCCAAACTATTGCACAGGTTGGAGAGGCATGTCTGATATGCGAATCACCAACACACTCCTTAGAGGATTGTCCATCTACTAGTCAATACCTAGAGCTGGTTAGGGAGCATGCTAATGTTGTCCAATCATATGGACAGTAGCCTGCTGGGTACCCATGGAGGAACCACCCTAATCTGAGGTGGAGACAAGACAGTTATCAGCAACCCCAGTAGCAGTAGCAAGCATTACAATATAGACCATAGCAATAATATAATCAGGGTTATGCTCCTAGACAACAATTTCCCCAGTCTGCTCCACTGCCAAATTAGTTGGCTTTGCCCCCACCATAGTCTAAAGCACCCTCGTTTGAAGAGTAGGTTCTGTCATCACTGTAAAACCTGAGCTCCTTATCACAGACTGTGAACTCCACAGTCAGAGTATTAAAAAAATTGAGGACCAGCTTGGTCAAATCTCTAACACTCTGACCAAGAGAGAAGGTAGGCTCCCAAGCCAGACTATGACCAACCCCAAGGGTCAATATATGATTTGTGAAGGTTCCTCAACACATGAGGAAGCTAAAGCAATCACAACCCTAAGGAGTGGTAAGCTCGTGGATAATCAAGTGGGCATGGAAGCAAGAGAGAGTGTACAAGGAGTAGAAGACTCATTTCCTACTGATAAGCAGTAGGAGCACAATAATGAGGCTATTGTTGAGCCCCTATAAAATGAAAAAAATGAGAAAAGTAAAATGAAAAAAAATATTAATGATACAGCAAGGCTAGCAGCTGAGGTACCAGCAGTACCTCAGCTACCATTTCCTCATGCACTCAAAGGCCCTTCTCCTTTTGACAAGGTTAAAATCAAGCAGGTTAAAATCAATTTACCACTACTTGATGCCATTAAACAGGTCCCTGCCTATGCTAAATTCCTTAAGGACTTGTGTACCCAAAAGAGAAAGGCAAGGATTCATTTGTCTAAGAAAGTCTTTGCAACTGAGAAACTTAAATCTATTTTGTCTATAGCTACACCAACTAAACTTATGGACCAAGGGGTACTTACTATCCCTTGCATTATTGGTGATCAAACCATAGGCAGAGCTCTTTTAGATTTGGGAGCCAATGTAAACCTGCTGCCATACTCAGTGTATGAACAATTGGGTTTGGGGGTACTAAAACCAACATCTATAATTCTCCAATTAGCTGAGAGGTCTGAGAGGAAGCCTATGGGAATTGTTGAAGATGTGCTAGTGGGGGTGGATAAATTTTTCTATCCTATTGACTTTCTAGTTTTAAACATGGAACCTTCCAAATGTAGCACCCCATTCCCTGTTATCCTAGGCAAGCCATTTTGGCCACAACCAATGCTTGCATTCAATGCAGGTCTAAGGTGATGGAAGTCACTTTCAAAAATATGAAAGTGAAGCTTAATGTGTACAATGTTGCCAAGCAACCTCAGTTGGACAATGGGGATTGCTTTATAGTTGATGTACTAGAGGAATTGGTGGAAGAGAATTTATCCAATATGCTAGAGTGGGATAAAATGTGTGATGTTTTGAAGATGTATGGACTGAGGTTGTTGAGCAGGAGGCCCAAAATTCCATTGCTGAAGAAAGGAACACATTAGATTCTTCAACGGGCCTAGTGCAGCACTCTACATGGAGACCCACATTGTTGACCCTACCTCAACCCTCCAAGGCACCTTTGCTGCCTTCAGTAGTTAGTCCACCAGATCTGGAGCTCAAGTAGCTTCTAGCATCTTTGAAATATACTTTCCTGGGAGAGAATGAAAAGCTGCCTATGATTATCTCTTCCTCTCTCACTGTAGAGCAGGAGGAAGAATTACTTAAGGTCATTAGGAAGTATAGGAAAATAATTGGCTGGACCATTGCTTATTTTGGAGGAATAGACCCATCTGTTTGTATGCATAAAATTTATTTGGAAGAGGGTTCCAAACCCTTTAGGGAAATGCAAATAAAACTGAACCCTGAGTGGGTCATGAAAGAAATTGTGAAATTGCTAGATGTTGGGGTCATTTACCCAAGTTCTGACTCTGAGTGGGTCTCACCTATCCAGGTTGTCCCTAAGAAGTTTGGCATCATTGTCACAGCAAATGAGTCTGGAGAATTGGTACCAACCAGAGAGACCACTGGTTTGAGAGTGTGCATAGACTATAGAAAACTGAACTCCAAGACCAGAAAGGGCCACTTCCCATTACCCTTCATTGATCAGATTTTGGATAAGCTGGCAAGTAGAGCATATTACTGCTTTCTTGATGGATATTCCAATTACAATCAGATACCAGTGTATCCACAAGACTAGGAAAAGACCACTCTTACTTGTCCATTTGACACTTTTGCTTATAGAAGAATGCCATTTGGACTGTGTAATGTTCATGCCACCTTCCAAAGGTGCATGTTGAGCACTAAAATATACCACTTTCTACCCCTTAACCTGACCTATGATGGACCTTTAAGCATGTTGATAATATCTTTTAAGTGTGTTTTTACATATAACAGCAAAATAAGAGCTTAATGTTGCAATCCATGCTTTTGAAGCCAAGAAGAAGGAATTTTGTGTTTAGCAGTGGAGCTGATAGATTTGTTGAAAAGGCACCATGGTGGTTCACACCATTGGGGCTTTTTAGCATGCTTTGGGGGCCTTGAAGAACAGTTGCAGAGAAATTCAAGTGGCATATTACAGCTACAACATTAATGCACTCGAGTACTTTAAGTGTTGAAGATCATCTACTCGAACTGATGATGGAAGCCCATGAGTAGCACAACTGTAAACTTGAAGAAATTCGAGCATTTTAGAGGGCTGGTGCAACCATTCGAGTGGTTTAAATGCATGATTTAGTGAACCCCACGAGTGGTTCATGTTGAAAACCAACCCCTCGAGTGGTTTAGAATGATAAGATCCAACCTCTCGAATGGTCAGTTGAACCCCACGAGCTGGTATGTGCTGAAATCAAGCTACAGTGTTGAAAAAAAGTCTAAAATTGAACCTATCGCAACCTATCGAATGGTTGAATGAACCTCTCGCAGCCTATCGAATGGTTATTTGAACCTATCGTGAATCTGTCGAGATGTTTTGATGCTGAAAATTAACCTGTCAAGCATCCTGTCAAATGGTTGAATGAACCTGTCGAGCTCCTGTTATAACCTGTCGAGAACCTGTCGAAATGCGTACCTGAAGCCCATCCAACCTATCGAATAGATGCCTGAACCTATCGAGATCAAAGTTTTGAAGCTCCAACCTATTGAGGCACGGGTTCTAGCCATTTATTTCACACTTTAGGGACATTTTGGGGATTTTAATGCTTCTAGGGCACACATCCCAATGTCCCACACATCTCAGGGATTTATCTCGGGTTCCATTAGCAAACATCAGTGGCCGGCGGGGGCATTTTTGAGAGCTGTAAAGACACATCAGTTGGGCACAACATAAAACCAGATCCCTATCTCTTCTCTGATTGGTTGAAACTCTTAAACAGGGATTAAGCTTAAACTGAAATCCTCTCTTCTTATTGGCTGCAACTGAAGGCACATGGATCGATGCATATGTATAAATACTCATCTATTATGCTATTTTTCTTCAACAAGGAAAGTAGGAATAAAGGAATAGCCTGAGTTCTCCTTAGCTCATTTAGGTTTAGTTTAGGTTTTTATTTTCCTTTTTCTCTTCCCTCTTCTCTCTCTAATCCAGCCTGTTGGATTAGATCTAGGTAGCAGCTCAGATCTGTTTTGTAATCGTAATTTTGGCATGAAGAAATGTGGATCGATGCACAGACTACAAATATGGGAACAATGCTATTGTAATTTTTTTTTGTTTGAAGCAATAAATTGCTGGTTTTAAAGCTTAATTAAATCTAAAGATCTTGTGGTCCCATTAGATTCTCGATCAGATTTGTGTAGAGGAGTTGCTTGATCAGCTCACCTACTTAACTGGTAGATCTCTTGATGACCATCTGATTTCCCTGGGTTTGATATGCCTGTGGGTGTCTGTGCCTGTGGCCTTGCATCCACAGCATCTGTAGTGATTATCTTGTTCTAATCAAAGCCATCGGAATGGAGGAAATCTATTGGATGATCTGTGACCATTTAAGTAGACAGATCATAGCCATAAGATCAATCCAAACCAGGGATGGAGGAAATCTATTAGATGATCTGTGACCATTTAAGTGGACTGATCATAGCCATAAGATGAATCCAAACCACCGGTCTAGATAAGATTCTTCTACCTTGGATTTGTAGCCAAATGAAGGATGGCTGCATATCCTCAGATCTTGATCTATTTTACAATGAAATCAGGCCCTAGCTGTCTATTTCCCACCATTTTATATTTTATTTCACCATCCATCTTCCTCCATCTTTTAGTTTAGTTTTATTTCAGTTTTGTAAACATCTCCAAGTTTTGACTTGAATTGACGCCTTAGGTTAGAATTTGCAGATTAGTGTAACGGTTTCTACTTTCCCATCTTCAGTTTTCTAGATTTTGATTGACACCCAAATTTCTGGTTGATTGTTGATTAGATTAAATCTATATTGATGGGATCCTAGACTTGATTGACGACCAATGGTAGGATCCTTGATATATGGTGTAACGGTACTGTTTATTTTCATAAATATCCGATAGCTAAGGATTAAGATTGACGACCTTAATCTGAAGAAGGAGGATTGGGATTAGATTAAATCTGTATTGATGGGATCCTAGACTTGATTGACGACCAATGGTAGGATCCTTGATATATGGTGTAACGGTACTGTTTATTTTCATAAATATTCGATAGCTAAGGATTAAGATTGACGACCTTAATCTGAAGAAGGAGGATTGGGATTAGATTAAATCTGTATTGATTGGATCCTAGACTTGATTGACGACCAATGGTAGGATCCTTGATATATGGTGTAACGGTACTGTTTATTTTCATAAATATCCGATAGCTGAGGACTAAGATTGACGACCTTAATCTGAAGGAGGATTAGGATTTATTTTTATGCACTTTAGTTTAAATAACCATTCTTTTATTCATATTTCTCTAGTAGTTTAGAAAATCTCCAGTAGTTCTATATAATAATTAGATCTAGTGACACAGAAAAACTCTCTTTCTTTTCCCTGTTTTCATAGAATTCCCAGATCTGAAGCCAGATCTGGAGGTCTACTATACACCTTCTAGGTTTAGATCACTACTCCCTGTGGGATAAACTCTTACTTATTAAAACTTGCTACAAAGGATCTTGTATCTTGCAGGTCTAGGATATTTTAGATGTGCTGAATCCATCCTTTGTTTTATTTTGATTTTATTTTGTCTTTATCATTACACAATAAATCAGCACACTGAAATTCCCCAACAGTGCACGTATGTAATTTTTTCTGATATGATTGATAAGTTTTTAGAGATTTTCATGGATGATTTTTCAGTTTATGGGGATGATTTTAGTCAATGTTTTCATCACCTCTACCTTATACTTCAATGGTGTGAAGAAACCAACTTGGTTTTGAGTTGGGAGAAAAGCCATTTTATGGTCACCCAAGACATTGTGCTTGGCCATGTGGTATCCCAAAAAGGCATTGAGGTTGAAAAGGTAAAAATTGACCTAATTTCTCACATGCGCGCACAAAAAACAATCAAGCAAATTAGATCATTTTTAGGACATGCAGGATTTTATAGAAGGTTTATCAAAGACTTCAGGAAGATCTCCAAACCTCTATGCCACTTGCTTTGTCAAGATGTGCCATTTGTGCTTGATACTGAATGTCTTGAATTATGTGAGATTTTAAAGAAATGCCTAACCTCTGCTCCGATGATCCAAGCACCTGATTATGCCCTGCCCTTTAAACTGATGTGCAATGCATCTGATTTTACTGTTGGAGCTGTGTTAGGACAACGAAAAGAGAAACTACCTTGTATAGTTTACTATGCCAACAGGACATTGATAGAAGCTCAGCTAAACTATACTACAACTAAGAAAGAACTTCTGTCTATTGTCTTTGCTTTGGACAAATTTGGACCTTATTTACTAGGGTCTAAAATTGTAATTTTCACTAACCACTCTACCCTAAAATATTTGTTGGCAAAGAAAGATGCAAAGCAAAGGCTGATTAGATGGATTTTACTCTTGCAAGAGTTTGATCTTGAAATAAAAGATAAGAAAGTGATAGAGAATGTGGTTGCTGACCACTTGTCAAGGATCTTAAGTAAAGATTGTGTTGTCAAACCATTGAAAGACACCTTCCCTAATGAGGCCAGTCAAGTGTACCTTTGTTTGCCAATATAGTAAACTGCCTTGCTCTAGGTAGGATCCCTTCCCACTGGTCTAAGATGGACAAAGACTTATTCTTTTCACAAGTCAAATATTTTTTCTGGGAGGATCCATACTTGTATAAGTATTATGCAGACCATGTAATCAGAAAATGTGTTCCTGAAAGTGACACCTATAGTATTATAACCATGTGTCATGAAAATGCCTGTGGGGGACACTTTGGATGAAAAAAGATAGCAACCAAGGTGCTGCAGTGTGGGTTTTACGGGCCTTCCTTATTTAAGGATGCCTTTGAACACTACAAAACCTGTTTAAGATGTTGAAGGATGGGTGGCATATCAAAAAGGGATTCAATGCCACTGCAACTGATCCTTGTTGTGGAGCTATTTAATGTATGGGGGATAGATTTCATGGGGCCCTTCCCTCCTTCTATGGGCATTAACTTTATCCTTATGACTATTGACTATGCTTCCAAATGGGTGGAAGCTGCTTCCACAAGGACAAATGATTACAAAGTTATCCTCAAGTTTGTCAAAGAAAATATTTTCTCCATATTTGGCACCCGTAGAGCCATCATCAGTGATGAGGGAAGCCACTTCTGTAACAGACACTTTAAGAGCCTACTCAAAAAGTATGTTGTTACACATAGGATTGCTACTCCATACCAACCACAGACCAGTGGACAGGTGGAGATTTCTAATAGAGAAATTAAGCATATCCTGGAGAAAACAATTAGGACTGATAGGAAGGATTGACCATTGAAATTAAATGACGCTTTGTGGGCTTATAGGACAGCCTATAAAACTCCATTTGGAATGTCCCCATTTAGACTGATTTATGGCAAAGCATGTCATCTCCCAGTGGAGTAAGAGCACAAGGCCTTTTGGGCTATTAAAAGTTTAAACATAGATCTAACTTCTGCTCGTGCAAACAGGAAATTGTAGTTGTCTAAGCTGGAAGAACTGAGGTTGGATGCCTATTCAAATTCCAGAATTTACAAGGAGAAAACCAAAGCTTTCTTTGACAAGAACCTTTTAAGGAAGGACTTTACTGATGGAGCCAAGATATGGCTTTTCAACTCAAAACTCAAGTTCTTTCCAGGCAAATTATGATCCAGATGGAATAGACCCTTCACTGTACTCCATACATTCCCATCTGGGGCTGTGGAGATCATGGACCCCACTTCTGAAAGGGTCATGAAAGTAAATGGTCAGAGGCTCAAACTTTGTGTGGAAAATACTATGGAGCCCTCTGAAACCATGCACTTCCAGGTACCTTCCAATGATGAGTGATCTCCAGCCTTGTATATTGTGTAACAAAGCTAATGTTATTATTTTAAATTCTGTCATCTACTGTGTTTTGTATGATCTGTGTGTGTGAATCTTGATCTATGTGTATGAATCCTGGTCTACTATGGTTTGAGGCTGTGTTTAACATAGGAATACATTATTGAGAGTATGTATGTGTAGCATGGCAGTGGGCCTGACAGCACATGTGTGAAAATGCACTATTTTTAGCCTGCTCGAGAGGAACAGGCATCCTCTAAAGCCATTGTAAATACATATGTTGCTTGTTGGACAGGCTAAGGCACTTCATAAGAGCCTCTCGAGCCCCAATATTTGAGGATAATAGATCCCTTGACAAGCTCTGACGTATAAAAAGCATCCACTCGAGATCCTCTCGAGCAGAAACACCTGAAGTGTAGCTTATCGAGGCTAAGACTTTTAACAAGTATACCTGTCGAGCAGTTCAAATTCACAACTCGACAGCCTGATTTCCAGCTAACTCATCTGCTCGAGAGCCTCTCGAGTTCCATATTCTTAGAAATCAACCTCTCGAGGCTCAGGTTTCCTTGTTTTAAAGCCTCTCGACCAGCAGTTCTCTCATTTTCAATTCTTGATAAAACACTCAGAGCACAACCACAGCCGGATTTTTCTTCTTCTTTACCCACTGATCTTTTGGGCTCTCATAATCACACCCTACTTTTGCTACTTTGCTAAGCAACACAAGCCAAGTATTTTTCACCTGCGAAAGTGCTATTTGGTTCACTATGCATTTTTTGTTGTAGAACCCTAGCTTTTGGGGGTAATTTTCCAAAATCTTCTTAGTTGTTAATTGTCAAGACACTTGTACTGGGTTGATTTAGTTTTTGTTGAGGAGTATTTACTGGGTTTATTCATTGGAGTTGTAGGCAATCTAGGGTTTGAAGTTTGAGAGATCAAATTTAGGGTTTTAATGGTTGATAATTCAGAATTTGAAGAAACCCTATAGGGGCTGTTGAGCCCTGCCCAAACAAATCCTCCCAAAATCCATCAAGCCCAAGAAGCAGAAACAACAAGAGGAAGCCACACCAAAATTTGATCCACTGACCACGCCCAATGAATTTATAGCTGCACTGGGTTTGGAGCCTGAAACTACCTTTGATAAGGCATTTTTTACAAAGGAAGCCTTGGCTGTTGAAGCCATAAAATTTTTGACCAAGGTTTCCTTTGATCCCCTATTGATGCCTTTAGAGGAATTGGTGCATGCAAGGCTAGTCAAGCTTTGGTAACAAAACATTATATTTAAGGAGTCTGGGGGTGGACCTAACAAAGAAGACCCTGTGCTTGTCATTCTACTAGACGATTTTGCAATAATTGTGGACACAACAGATATTGCAAAGGCTCTGAGCATTCCACCTGCCTATGACCCAGCTTGCCATTTGGGGGCACCACTTAATACCTCCATCTCAAAGATTGCAGAGAAGCTGACCAAGGGAAAGAAAGCCTCTGGGGACTCACTCATGAGGGACTTCAACCCCATCTTGCTCTTCATGGATAGTGTTCTCAGGAGGAAAATATTTGTAACTGGGCACCAATAGGAAAGGAGACACCTATTGGTTAAATCTTTGTTTGTTTATTAAAATGATAAAACAATGGCAGAAACGAAAAAGAAAAATTAAAAGGGGTTACACACATAGATTTAAACACAGCCTACAAGATATTTAGTGCTGTTGTAGCAAGTTTTAATGAGTAAGAGTTTGTCCCACGGAGAGTGATGATCTAAAAACATAAGGGCATATGGTAAACTCCAGATCTGGCTACAGATCTGACAACTCTAATCCTACACTAAAAAGCAAGGTAAAGAGAGGGTGTTTAGGTGTCACAATACTAAACTATCCTAAAAATAGGAATAAAACTATAGTTAAAGAAAGGGGGAAAAGAAGGATGATGATGGTGTGGTGAAATAAAGTGAAAATGTGGAGAAGTAAGCATTTGTGGGATAATCTTCACTATAACTCAGATCAAGAACAAGATCTGCAACATTCCTTCACTTGGCTACAAGCACAAGTTCAAGGTAGAAGAATCCAACTCAACCCTAAGATATGGACTTGTCTTAGGGCTATACTCTGTCCACTTGAATGGTCACAGAGTATCCCATGGAAATAATCCAGTCATGGGGGTTAAACTAGAATAGAAAAACCATTGCAGACACTATGTCTACAAGGCTACAAGAACATGCAACCATAGGATCAAACAGTCCATGAAAATCAAGTGGAAACAACAAGAAATCATAGATTGAATGGGGCATTTGAATTAGCTGGTCATTTGTACAAGAAGGCCTGCAATGACCAAGCTCTCAAGTCTGCAAAATATGCAATATCTCAGGTCTCTTCACTGAAAATGTTCTTGTAAAATAAAGGAGAAGCTAGATCTGCGATAGTCACTCCTTTGGCTACAAGCATAAAGGCAAGGAAAAAGAATCTAGCCTTAGGCCTTTGATCTAGACTCATTCTAAGGCTATATTCTGTCCACTTGAATGGTCACAGAATATCCTAGAGATGTGGTCCAGCCATGGGATCGAAACCAGGGTAATAAACCCACTTCTACCACCATGTGTGCATGACTACAAGCACATGCACCGATAGGAGCATTAAACCCAGACAAATCTATGTGAAAATACAAGGAAAATAGAGATTTAATGAGCTTTAAAAATAGAATTTCATTGAATACAATGGACTTACAATGATCTACCCTCAAGTTAATAGTCTGTGCAAACTACCAAAACTACTCACTGAGTTATTATAAAATTGATTGCAAAACAAAATTAAACCTATCTGCTACAAAGATTTATCTAGCATTGCTACTGAGCTAAGAAAGATAAAGAAGACAATAAAAGGCAATAAAACCCTAATCTAAAGATAGGAAAACCTACTCCTATGTGAGCTCAGGCTAATCCTGGCTCTCATGAAAACCTAATCCTACGTGAGCTCAGGCTAATCCTTGTTCCCTTCCCAAGACAGCTATAGCTCTATTTATACAACCATACAACTCTATTTTACATTGGCCAATTAGAAGCAAGAGAGAATCAAGTTAGTTATGCCCTGCTGACATGGCCTATTTTCAGTCTAGCGATTCCTCGAGATGTATGGGACAACTAAGCACATTGGGATGTGTGCCCTAGCTACTGTGGAATCCCCAAAATATCCTTGAAGTATGAAATGGATGGCTGGAACCTGTGCCTCGAGTGGTTAGAGCTTCAGAACATCAATCTCGAGTAGTTCTCGAGCAGGTGGAATGTCTTCAGGATGAATCTCGAGTGGTTGAATGGGCATCAGGATTTCAGCTCGAGTAGATCAGATAGTAGCTCGACAGGTTCTTCAGCAGACTTTAAACAACTCGACAGGTTCTTAGTTTCAGCTCAAATCAGCTTGACAAGATCATTACACCCATAACCTGCTCTACATGTTACTTCTCTTCAGGCTATAGCAGCTTGAGTGGTTGATGAACTGCTCGAGTTCATTAAAATCTTCAGCAGTTTAGCTTGATAGGCAACACAAGAACTTGACAAGGTTGTTTCAGCAGCATAAACCACTCGAGTTCATGGATTTTAGCCCTCTATACTGCTCGAGTGTGTTACTATTCACACTGTAGCTGATCGAATTCTAAAATAATAGCAGTTGTACTGATCGTGGAGTTTAGCTATAGCACAAGTATCTGCTTGAGAGTTGCTGCACTGATGCTGGTCTTGAATGTGCTTGAGTTCTTCAAGGAAAATATGCATGTTGGATTTGAAGCTCAACAGCTTGGTGCATCAGCAATAAACTGCTCAGATCCTTAATGGATTTAGCCAACTGCTCAAGTGTAAAGCCTTGAAATAGTTTGACATCTTAGTTGGCTGCAGCAACAACAATTGCTTGAGTGCTTCAGGGCTTCAAATATGCAGCTTGTGAGGCTGGGATTTCAGCATCCTTGATGTAGACTTCAGTAAAAGCAGTTTCTCAACAGGTTGGATGCACAATAAAATGCTTGAATGGTTGTTTGTTGCTGCTTACATGAACTGTTGAGTGCAGCTGCTTTCAGCTGTTGTGTCCACACAAACTGCTATATTGCTACTCATATAAAATGCTTGAGCTGCTGATGTTTCACTTGAGTTACTGAAGGTGCACTGTGCTGTAATGCTGATAACTAACTTGCTGCACACTGAATCGCTGAAGATGTTGAATGAAAGTGCTGAAGCTATTGTAGTTGCTGGTTTGCTGAGTGTGTTTTTTGTATAGTCTGCTACAACAACAACATGCTCATCAACTATTCCATTTAAATCCACTGCAGCAACACTCTATAAACTCTAAGCTCCACCTTTCTCTCTCAGCAGGACTTCTAAGACTTCGAGGAATGCAAGGCACGCCCAATGGTGTGAACCATCATGGTGCATTCACAATAAATCCATCAGCTCCACAACTTGGCTCAAAATTTCTTCTTCTTGGCTCGAAAACGATGGATTGCTGCACTAAGCAATAACTTCTTGTCATCTGTAAAAGCACACTTAAAAACTCATTATTCACCAGCTCAAAGATCCATTGAAGGCCAAGTTCGGAGGTGAAAAGTGGCACTTTTCATAGATTAACAACACCCCATAGCAGATGCCCTCTACTCCTCCCAAGGGCATTTCTTCAATGTTGTCCAATTAATTTTTGAGGGGATGAAGGACACCCACATTAAAGGTCAAAAGAAGCAGAAGCCACATGCACTCCCCAACAGCAGGCTGATCACAACCCTGCTCAAACAAGGAGGTTATGTATGGAAGATGGGGGAGCCACCTGAGAAATTGCCCCCAGTAGTGTTTGGGAAGAAGCTATGGACCATTAGCATGAATTTGATGGGAAAGAAGAAGAAGAAGGTATCTGAGGAGCCACTAGCAATCTTCCCTGAGGAAGACTTAATAGCTGTCATCCCTTAGCTCCCTCTGCTGACAGCTCAGCCACATTACCCACAACAGTTGCAACGGGAGCCTCAGTACCACCAACTCCACTTCCTACTACCATGCCTACCATTCCATCCTCACCACCCACCACCACCACTACCATCCAAGTGTCAGCTCCAACTCAAACCACCACCTTCCCATTTAACCTCTCCACTCCCACCATCAAAAGAAAATATGAAAAGAAAACCATCAACCAACTATGGCACCCACTAAACCTAGCCTATCCACTACCATACCTACACCCATTCCAAGCCCAAATCTCACTACTATATCAAGCCCCACACCAGACCCATCAGCATCATTCACCTATGATGTCAGTGAACCAATGGTCACTGACATTGTACCACCCATCCCCATTGACACCTATGAGCCCATTGACCCAAGTACCTCTCCTACCCATTCCCTCCCACCGACACCTACCCATAACCAAGAATAGTTCACCACTGAGGGGTATTCAGCCATGATAGACTCCATTGTGGAGGATATCAGACATGAGTACACACCCCTCCCAGACTCCCCACAGCCTTACCATTTCAACCACGCCCCTACTTCTTCTTTATAAACAATGTCACCCACCCATCCTATAACCCCAGCCATACCAGACCCCTTATCCCAAATAATTTCCCTCCTTACCTCTCTCCACACCAAACTCCATACCAATACTGAAAACCAAGCCACTATATAATACAACCTACAATCCATTGAGACATCCCTTCAAATCTTTATCCCAACACCCCAACCACCTACACCTGCACCTACCCTTCTTCCTACACATCAGTCTTCAACTTCAGTGGTAATAGCTGATGCTGCCACACTGACCGATTTTGAAAATGGAGAGCTTGCCCTAATTCCATTTACCTCCACCTCACCCTTCACCCAGACTGATCCCCTTGAGGAGAAGTTGGCAGTTATCCTTCCATCTAGCCCACCATCATCTCCAAAAATAGGTACTGAGCTACCTGTTATCTCTGAGCCTCTAGATGACCCTTCTAACTGGGCCATTGTACTTGTTGAAGCCATCCCCATAACCAAGTTTTACACCCTTAGCAAGTCTATGAATGCCGACCCTTACATGCAGAGGGATGTACATATAGTTGTGGAGTCGGTCAATGAATTGATCCAATAGGCATATGAAAACCAGATTTCCCTGATGAAGTCTGATTACTGGATGTTGGTGGAGAAAGCCTTGCTGGATCATCAGAAAGAGAAGAAGGTAATGCAACAGTAATTGGACAATGCATTGTCTTTGTTAAAAGTCTATGTGCAGAGGGCAGCCCACTTTGCACAGCTGGTGGAGACACTCAACTTTGCCCAAGGGAGTGTCAATAAAGGAACCTTCCCATGAGAAGAGCAACACCATGCCTAAGAAACCAGCTGCAACAAGAACCAAGGCTGGTGCTACGCAAGTTGATACTGTGAAGAAAAGGAAAGACAAAGCTGCAGGAGACCCCATAGCTCTAGATTCATATTCAGACTAGTTACATTTCTACATTTTTTTTATTTATTTCTAGGAGTGTGTTTAGGAGTTTTCCGATTTTGTGTTGTTTTGTTTTCTAGTAGCAAGATGTAATTACTTGTTAGTGTATCCAATCTTTCGTAATGTAATCTATATTTGTGCAAATAAATTTCAGATTAATTAGAATGATTATCTCTTCCTTTTCTGCAAACTGTTGTTAGTTAATTATCTCTTAATTTTTTGTTGTTGTTTAATTTGTCTTTCAAGACCCTACTGCCCCTATTCATGTCTATTCAAACATTCAGGACAATGTTTATCTTAGGTTTGGGGGTATGGCAGGGTAGACCAATGAGATGGTTAAGCTAAGTGCAACAGTATTAGTCAAGATTGAAACAAATAAAGTGAAGTTTCATTTAGGCAATTTTGAAAAAGGAGAATTAAAATGTATAGTAGACTATTTAATCCTGAAATCTTTTAAAAAATTCAACCCTTTCATGAAGTGATCATCAAGTAAATCAGCACATAGTGAACCAATAAGGATTGAAAAAGGTGAGGACAAGCCCAATGAGTTTAATTGAAGACCATACCCAGTGAGATTTGGGCCCATACACAATTTTTTCTTTTGAAGAGTGTCTTTGACAAGTTTTTATGCTCTAAGGAATGACTGACTCAACAACTTTTCACTAGAAGTTAGGCTCCCCAAATTGAAACTGTTTGACAACACTCATGACACTAAGAAGATGATTTAAGGCCTTCATTTGGATGGTTTGAGCCTAAAATTCATACCCTTTGAAACTGCCCTTTGCATACACTCTTTGAGCCTTCAAAAATCCATTTTTCTTTGACAAACACCAGAGTACTTGCAGCTAAACCTCATGACCTGATTCAACCTTACCCTCACTCTGAGATTTTAGAAGGTAAAGGAGAAGATGTTGAAGATAAGTGGGTTGGGTTCAACATTTGGTGGAAGGAGAAGGGAAAGAATGCTATCAACAACAGTGTATTAGTGTTGTAGCATTTCATGAAAAGAAATAAAAAATAATAATAATAATAATAATAAAAAGAGAAAAAGAGAAAAAGAGAAGTCAAGAGAAGTACTTCATCTGAAAAAGCAAAAAGAAGAGAAGAAGCTGGCCATTTCAGATTTGAAAAACACAAAGGAAGATGAAGCTATGATGAAATGAAGAAGGTGAAGTCATGAATCACCTCCTCCCCTTATTGATTTCTCATTTTTGAATCCATTCTACCCCTTTTATTCTTTTTAAACCTCAACTATAAGCCACATTACAACCCATCTAAAAGACCTTGTTGATCCAAAGTGAAATGAGCTATCATGTAGAGATGAGGAGATGTCTAATCTATGGTGAAAAGAATATCCTGATGTCAGATATTAGAAGCAATGCCTATGCTCATGCTTGCAGGCCTATTTAAAGTCTGTGACTGATCTTGAGATGATGAGAATGTGAACACCATTTAATTCATTTGCGAAAGAGATAGCCCTGGTGAGGATCGAGTCTAAGATTGAATTTATTGGGGGACCGTTTAATTATCTTTGAATTAATGGTAAGCTTAATACTGATTTGCACACACCTCACTCTTGATGCAAACTGATTGGTTGTGATGAGCATACATGATGATTTAGGTATTAAATTGTTTGCATCCACTATTTTAAACTCCTATAATTTGAAAGATTAAGGTGTGGAATGAAACTTTATATGTGAAATTTGACTTGCCACTATGTGCACTTCGTTTAACTATTTTATTGAGAAGTTTGTGGGTACCTTCATTTAAAACCCTCAGGAGATTTCACTCCTCCACTAGGGATCACCTAGGGGTTTAAAAGACTTGATACATAAGCTAAATGCATACGTGCTCCCTACGAAAGTGGCATATAAATTTTTAGAGTAATTGTTTAATTTTTCCTTTGCTTCAGGACTAGCAAAAATTAGGTTTGGGGGTGTGTTAATTATTGAAATATGCCACTTTTTACCTCATAACATAGCCTTTACTATACCTTTGAGCCATCTAATAATTGTCATTTGAGTATGTTTTTATAGTATGAAATAAATCACAGCTTAGTGCAACAATCCACATAATGGATGCCAAGAAGAGAGAATTTAGAAGTCAAGTCTTGAAGCTAATGGAAGAACAGAGCGTACACCATGGTGATCCACACCATAGAGGCAATTTGTCATGCTTGGGGGTCGTAGAAATCTAGCAGTAAAAAGAAAGGTGGACCTAAGCAGTGAGGAGTGCTGCAACAGGCTGTGCACAGCTACAAACATTCAGAAATGATGGCTTGAGCAGTTAAATTTTCAGCAAATATAGCTCGAGAAGCTCTCGAGCACATTAAACCTCCAGAAGTGCAAGATCGAGCAGCTGTCAAGCAGTTACAAGAATCAGAAAATGTCTTCTTGAGCAGTTCTTGAGATGAACAACTTCATAAATCCACAGTCGAAAGGATATCGAGCAGATCTCTAGCAGTTGAGAATAGCTGAAATTCAACCTGTCGGGCTGAAAATGCTGAAGAACTAGCCTGTCGAGTAGCCGAAGTCCAGCCTATCGAATAAGCTTCAGGAACTAATCCAGCCACTCGAGAACCTCTCGAGATAAAAATTCTAAAGCCCATCTACTCGAGGATCGGGCTCCAGCTGGTGCATTCAAGCTTCAAGGACACTTTTGGGATTCCACAGCCTCTGAGGCACATTCCCCAATGTGCTAAGTTGTTCCATTCTAACCAACATAACACTTGCCTGTAATTGGGCCACATCAGGAGGATCCTAACTAACTTGATTCTTCTTTTTTCTTATTGGCCAAGGCACAGAGATATTTTGTGTGGATTGTATTTAAGCTGTATAAAATAGCCAAAAATAAGCATCTAACAGAACCTAATCTGAGCTAAGCCAGGACGATAGTCTGTTCTTAGGCCATTTCTAGGGTTAGGTCATTGTTTTCCTTTTTCTTCCTTCCTTAGCTCAACATTTGCTGATTAAGTCCTTTAGTAATAGTTAGGACTGATTTCATGCTGTAAAAAGGATTGTGTGTAAGCTTGTAAAGGATCTTGGAGTTCTGCAAGACTGCAATCTTGAGGGCTGACCATTGTAAGTACTTTTTATACAATGAAAGCTATTTTTCTTGATCCATTGAACCTATAGCGTGCAAATGATGGAATCATAGGGGTAAGTATAAAAATGCTCAAGTACGCCCACCAATCGGCTAAAGTGTGTAAATGACGGAATCATAGGGGTAAGTATAAAAATGCTCAAGTACGCCCACCAATCGGCTAAGGCGTGTCAATGACAAAATCGTAGGGGTAAGTAAAAAAAATGCAGAATCGTAGGGGTAAGTAAGCAAAAGGAAAAAAGTTAGTAAAAAAAGAAAAAACACAAGCAAAGGGGCCAACTTCAAGTAGAAGATCAAAAATATCTCAATGGAGTCGCCATCTGTGCAACCGTGAATTTTCTCAATCCGTCACGAAGATGTGCTTAATGATGGAGTCGGCACCCGGAGATTTTGGTGACTCAGGATACCTCAAAATCGATATACAAGCATCGAAGTGCAAAAATATGATTTTGATTTACCAGTCTTTGCCAAAGGCTCTTGGGTAGGGGCTTCGGTTACCAATCGGGAAGGTGTTAGGCACCTGATCGATCCACTCTTAAGCGGTCTATATAATGGCTGGGATTATGTGTTGGCTGTTATATATAATATATATATATAATCTTATAGATAGAAAAAAGAGAAACAAAATGGGTGGCACTTTCTCTTGCCCGAAGGCACACCGATCCTATTGAGCCCTTCCCACCTATCAAAATTTGGGCAGCGTAACGACTCAATTCTAAGATAGAGGAAAAGCAAAGAAGATAGAGGAGTAGAGGGGAGAGCCGGAGCTCTTGGGCCCTTATAGCACTATTGTGGACCTTCGTGTTGATGCGCTTCTGATAAGCTTCCGATAGCAAATGGGTTGAGGAATGGGTTTGAACCTCCAAGGCTAGGGACCTAGAGGGTAGGAGAGGTAGGCTAAAAAGTAGTTCTAGCTAACTCTCAAGGTTTGGTGATGAAAGATGGGATCTAAAAGACAAAACTCAAATCTAGAATTTGTATGAAGGAATGGTGTTTGATAATGGAGAGGGAGTACTCTAGGTTTTTCTCTCCTTTAGAAATTTTTCAAGCCATAAACATGGGGGGTGGCTCTCTATTTATAGAGGGTGAGGTGATTAGTGAAGGATTAGGTCACTAATTTGGTTAGAAATTAGGTAATGGGCAATCTAAGGTTTTCAGGTTTTTCTAGAGCTTGGAGGAGAGGGATTTGTGTTTAATGGTAGATGAAAGGGTGGTGACTTGAATGACATAAGGGTGATAACTTTAGCTCATAGGGTCACTAGGATCCTAAAAAAATACACCGTAGACTTTGGGATGGTCCACAAGTCAAAACCTCCAATGTCAATTTTGGCCATTTTGTGAAGGAAAACTAGGCCCAAACTGTTGGAAGTTGAAGACCAACAGGGGCCCGGCCCGATTTTGCAATTTCTTGCACTAATTCGCGATCTTCATTTCTCCATAACTTTTGATGTACAACTCTGAATTAGATGATTCTTAGCTCGTTCAAAAGCTGAAAACCTCTACTTTCCAATGATATAGGCCTTAGATTGGACAACTATATATGCCAAATTTGGCATCTTTTCATCAGCTTTTTTAGTTGGTTTAAAATTGGCTCTATGGGTCTAGTTTTATAATTTCATGCACAAATCTGTGATCTTCATTTCATCATAACTTTTGATGTACAACTCTGAATTAGGAAATTCTTAGTTTGTTAGAAAATTAGGAACCTCTAATTTCCAATGGTATAGGCCTTAAGTTAGGAAACTATCTATATAAACATTTTCACTCCTCTTTTCATCAGTTATTTTTGTTGGTTCGAAACTGGCTCTATGGGTCCAGTTTTGCTTTCTAAGGGTTTGAGAAGGTTAGAGTTGATTCTTAAGAGTTTGGGAATGATTCTAAAGGTTTGAATTAAGTTCTAAGGGTTTGAGAAGTTCTTTCAAAAGCTCGAGAGTATGCCTTTCTCGAAGTACGGGTCGATCGAGCCTTGGGCCAAATTTGGGTGTCTACAATCCTATCTAGTCTAACCCCAATCACCTCAAGGTCACTGAGATTATTCTAAATAGAAATATAGCATTACTATCATGTTCTCGATATATTTTGAACCTCGAACAAGCAATCGTACCATAAACAGAATTCATAAATAGAAAAAAGAAACAAAACTTCATTAAATACTTATCAGAAATTTACAAGAGATCCCAACCTGAAGCATTATGCACACATCAATTAGGAGACCTACATCATTGTTGAATCGGCCTTCCTCCTACCAATTATATTCAATCGATCTCTATTTCAGAACTACACTACCCTAAACCTACGAATACTCATACCAGAAACTCTCTAGAAAATTTGCCATGTGAATCCCCTAAAACTTAACCCTAGGGTCCTTATTTATAAAGTATAAGGCCCTAGAACAATTATACACGGCAAGGATCCCTAAGGGATCCCTGAAAGTCCTTCAAGGAAGACAAATCCAGAAGGAAATCTGCACCACCTGAGCAATCTAGCTTGTACAAGAGAAATTCGAAGAATATCTCAGAAACTAGATTATGCACAGGTGTAGAACTTGATTTTTTGCGTGAAAACATTATCTCGGCCAATCAAACAGGTTCTTGACCTATCAAGCTTAAGATTTGTTCTTCATGTCATAAGTGCTTTGTGGGACTTTCGAATAGCTTGAATTTCTGACCAGTTGACTTTTGTGTTTCTGAAGCTCCTCTGTGTTTGACCGGTCGAAACTGAGATTTGATCGGTTCAAATGGATCTTTTCTTCTTCTCTATTTTTCTCTTGGATTGCTCTGAACTGCGCAATCCTGGTCGATCAAATCTACAGTCTTGATCAGTGAGAGTGACTTTTCTAAGCATCCCTTCATTGTGACAACCCAAGTTTTCCTTACCATAAAACTCACGCCGTCAGATCACACACGCGATCTGAATCACAGTGATGCTATGGTATCGATGCACAAGCATCACACCCTGACAACTCGATCTCCTCATAATTAAATAATAGGAAGGATCGGGTCATCTCATAATGGTAAGCTCACGAAAGAGGAAGCAAAGTGCGCAAAACTGAAACACAACAGAGCTATATCAATAACAGCATGGCAACATAAAACCCACCAAGTTAGCTACCATATGCACATGCACAAAAAGAAAATAAACATCCACTGATAAAGGCCACCCTTTATCTAAACAGTGGATAAAAAAACATACTATTGTATTCAATTACAATTTCTCCATATACCATTTAACAAATATCCCAACACAACTACCCAAGCTCCACTCAAGCAACTAGGGGAAATGCTCCTCAGGCAAGTCTCCCTCTTCCGCAGGATTGAAGTTCGGATCTTCCTCCTACTCCGGATCATACTCAAAATCAGCTCCTGCAGCTGTGACGTATAGTCAAGGGGTGAGCTTCATCCAAGCTCAATAGAGAAAATATCATGCTAAATCACAGCTTATCATTCTAATTCATGTTCTTGATGCATAAATAAAAGCAATTGGAATTTGTATTGTATAAAAATATATCGATTTCAAAACAAAGCATTTACTAAAGCCTCAACAAGTCAAATCATGATGGTGGATAAATAAACTTACGTAATGCATATCGAGACAAGGAATCGAAACTCGAATCGAAGCACGTCAACGGAAGGAGTATGAACACATGTAACCAGGATTCGAGACAATTTAGAATGCATAACATGGAATCATAACGTTGCATATCACATTGCATGGTTCAAGACATCATATCATATGGCATTAGGGTAAGTATCCCGTAGTAGGGAACATAGCAGTCTGTAGTAGGGCACAAGGTCATAACCCCGGGGACTCCACCCCTCTCTTGGAGACTCCACTCCCCTTATGACTAATGCAACTTAGAAGCAAGTCACATGGCAAGGCATCCCGTAAGAGGGAATTGAGCAGTCCGTGGAAGGACATAGGGTAGTAACCCTGAGGACTTCACCCCTCTCATGGAGGCTCCACTCCTCCTTGCACATGTTCACAAAATCATGTCACATAGGCACAAATCGAGTACACACAAATAGAGCAAGCTTTAAGAACGAGAACACAACAAAATGAGTACAATGCAAGATCAAGATGCGCGTACAAAAATCATACAAGGCGTGCGCTAAAAAAAAATCAAATCTTCACATTCACGAGTTTCAAGATACATATATATTTACATATATATATATATATATATATATATATTTATATATATATATATATATAATTATATATATATATATCATTTCAAATATATAGTTCATTTGATAGTCGCATCACAAACATGATTTTGAGAAAACATATAATTGGGCAAGGTATTTTCCTTCCCTCAAGTGTCGAAAACTTTACAAGCCAAACCGAGCGATTCAAGATTGAAGATCTAGCAAACGAGCCCACTCATATACCCTAATTCACACACGGCATACACACTAATGGCTAATGAGCCATACATGGCTGGATCAAGGTCTTTCAAGGGGTAAAGCACACCAAAAACCCAAAGTACACAGAGTACACCTTGTCGCGGCGAGTCTATATGTCGCCACGGCGAGCTCTTCAGGGTGTCATATGACAAAGGCATCTCGCCGTGGCAAGTCCACAAGTCATCGCGGCGAGCTCCTCAGGTGCCATAGGCCATAAGCCAATCTCACCTTGGTGAGATTTTTCAGTGCGAAGCTGGCCTGGGCTTCAAGGCAGCACTCATCGGAACGAGCACTTCAAGTGATTTCTCACCATGGCAAGCCTCCAAGTCACCGTGGAGAGCCATAACAGCTCGCCAGAATTTAGTCTATCCTCTAAGGCTTGAATTCCCAAAATTCATGTATAGTCTTCGTCTAAAATATGTAATAGAGTCACCTAACGTGAGGTCTTGCTAAAAGTAGACTTCAATCCGCATGAGACATGATCTGAAACCCCGAAAATCGAAGGATTTTGTTCCCAAGTTAGTTATGAATCCGATTTATGGGGTTTCGAGGCATGCATTGTTAGAATGCGACCTAGTCGGGTCAACTTATCCAAATTAAGCCTCCAGACACTAGTTTGATTATGCATGCATGTAGATCGAGGCATCGAACTCCACAATTTTGGCTAGAAAGCCTCTTGTATGTCTGATTTCCAAAATCCACCGCATGAACCTCTAACTCTTGCTTGAGCTGGTTCTAATTCTAGAAAATAAACTTATGGAGCAAAGATTTGAGGGTTTACCGCAACAGATTTCTCGCATGCAAAGTCTCTGTGCTTTACGTAACTCCTTCCTGTTAGAACATCTTGGTCTTTACTCAATGGGCCCGCGGTTCAGGAACAATGGGATGATCTCTCTATAGCGAGGGTCGATTCAAGCGGACGGAATCGACGAGATCGGACGGTGAAAAGAGTTCATACAAGATGGAGACGATATGAGAGGAAGAAGCAGCTCTGCTTCGTTTTCCCTTGTTCAACACTCAATTCCCATGCACAACTTGTGTGTGCATGGAGCTAAATAAACTAGGGTTGGTTCAAATGTGGAACAAAATACACCCACTTAAGTGTATAAACTTGACTCAAAGGCCATAGGTTGGGGGTTTATAACTTGTGGGTTAGATGTTCTAATGGTTTCAACCCATGGGTCATGTTGGGTTAATGGACCCGACCCTCAAGTGCTAACAACAGGTCTGATTCTAGGACCCATTACTGTTGGGTCATACTATTACAGCTGCTGACCCATTGGGCCTAAAATATGGGTTTAACTTGTTGTTTCTCACACAAGGAGTCCAACTGATTGTTGGGTCCTGTTCCAAAGTGACCCAAACTAACCGTCAAGTCATGGTTATCAGGTGCCTTATCAGTTGGACCTATAGTGCGATTATAAACCGGAACTGGGCAGGTGCTACATCCTCCTCCCCTTAAATAAATTTTCATCCTAAAAAATTGACGAAATCAGTGGGGATTTGAAAGATGTATCAGGACTGTGTCATTGATTGGTATGCTGTTATAGTAGGTTTCACACTAATTATCAACAATTTCTATGATATGTTAAAATTTTGAGTTATTCGAGCAGTGATTTCACATATTTGAGGAGTTTAAGTCTTTCTTGATTCTCACTAGCAACAAAATTATTGTGCTTCATCAATCTTATCTATATGTAATATGCAGAGTAGAATTTTACCGGAAATGTGAAAGCTATGCAACATGGTATATATTGATAAGGAATGAACATCATAAAAATTTTAGGCATTCGAGTCTATCACCATATTTACTACTAAAAAGCAAGTAACATGTCAAGATTTAAAGAGCTCACCAGCAGGCTCTACTGGTTGTTTCTCATGGTGTCAGGTTCCAGTCTCAGAGGGACCAGCTCTTGAAGCAGCTGCGTTCCTCGTAAAATTGGAGGTGTATTCTCAAGCTCTTGAAGTTTGTTGTACATCATCATGCGGAAAACAGAATTGCATGATGTCCATGAGCATCGCCTCCTTGGAAATCCATGCGTCTAGTAATTTCTGCCAGAATAGCGAGGCTGTCGGAGGAAGGGGCTGACAATGGTGGTAGGTTTCAGACACTGATGCACAACTTCTTTTGGGCTGATATCCATTCCTTGATTCCAAAAGGTCTAACGTTATCGGTTAGGTGCATTTCATCGGCCGGTTTCGTATAATTGCCAACTTCATCTTGATAGTCCTCAACAAGATGTGATATGAGGCACGCGTATAACATGGTTTCCGATGGTTTCTTCCTAGTCTCTAACATGCAATTGTGGGCGTGGATCAGCCCATCAATTACTACCTCTACCGCATCAAATCATCTGCTCTCAAACACCGCGAATAGGGCTTGCAATAATGTTCTTGCCCTTTCTTCTTCTCTTCTCAAGGGATAGAGATTACTTCAGAAGACGATGTCGATCCACCACATTTCAGCCAGTAATTGTGATCTCTTTACAGATTGCCCTTGCTCGTGTTGTCCATGGGTCATCTTTGTATTATATGGTGAAAGGGAACTTTCTCGAGAATTGGTGGCACTAATCCACAATTTTTCTTATACATCAATGGAACATCCATGGCCATGGCTATGCAATCATAATCAACCCTAAACACCTAGTCGTCTATGGTCATATAGAGCATTCCATCCTGCCGAACCTCAAGGTTTTGGTAGAAGGGTTTAACAATTCGCGGGTAGTAGTGCTCATGGAATGGTATGAGGAATGACATCAGGTTTGCTCTTCTAAGATAAAAATTCAACAAAAAGAGTGCTACCTCGCTGTCAAAATATTGTTGGTCAAAAGATCATTCTGATTCACATATCTTAGCATCCCACCACACATTGGGTTGTTCCCGTGTCGACAGGGGTTCGGAACTAGCTAGGACCTTGCCCTTGTCTTGTCTTGAGGGTTTAGATCAAGGCGGGGGAGGTTTAGATGCGTGTTTCTTTAGGGCCATAGATATGAAAAGAAATGAAATGAAGATCAATATGGAGAGGTTCTAGGGCTTTACCTCACAAGGTGGGCTAAATCGATGAAAATTTTGGATTCAGTGAAGCTTTGGCACATCGATTTTCATCAAGCTTTGAAGAGTTTTGGCGCGAGAAGATAAAACTATTCGAATGTGAAAGGTCATGGTTCATGCGGTAGAGAAAACGAGAGAGGGGCCCAGGCTTAAAAATCCCAAAAATGACAAATGAGGGTTTCTCGGGCCCCATATAAAAGTTCACAGTCGTCGCGACAACTTTAAGTCCTTGTCGCAGTGAGCCCAATTCTAAAGATATCGCCGTGGCATGCTTCAATCTTGCTGCGGTGAGCAACAAAGAAACATAGTAGAATTTGTTGTAGGTGCTATTTTGGCTCGTAACACAGAAGATCTAGATATCTATATAGTAGACTTGTACTAATGACATGTAGGTGTGCTGGGACATGTTTGTACAGAGTTTTGGAATCCATCGCCATATGCGAAAGTAGATATTGTAACTGTTTGGTGAAATTTTTGTATGTTGCGCGCTAGTCTTAATAGGTGTGCGCTAGTTAGACACATTAGGCGTAGCTATTTAGACTCATTAATCAGTATACATGCAACAGGTTTTTAAATACATGCAATAGCGATGTATGAATTGTAGGTCATATATAAAGATTCCCATTGGCTACACATGCTAGAAATATTAATTTGACTTTTCAATACGACATAATACAGTGAGTGACTCACCTCAGTGAAATAGTATTCGGTATTGTTCTTTGATTACGGCTTCACGTTCCCATGTCACTTTGGCACCAGAATGGTTGCACCATTGGACTAGGACAAGTGGGATACGTTTTCTCCATAGAATTTGCTACTTGCGGTCCAAGACTTTGACTGGTTCTTCAATCAGTGTTAAATCTTCTTGGATTTCTATTGGCTGGTAGTCCAATACATGTGGCCCATCCCTCATATATTTTCTCATCATTGACACATGGAACACATTGTGGATGCTGGAAAATTGTGGCAGTAGAGCGATGCGATAGGCCACTTCACCAACATGACCCAAAATTTCAAAAGGCCAATATATCGAGGGCTGCGCTTCCCTCATTTGCCAAATCACATCACACCCTTGGTCAATGAGATCTTGACAAACACATGATCTCCAACCAACAGAGAGCACGATGTTTGGAATCTAATATACTAATCTGACATATCAAGTAGCATTGTGTGTAAAGGTCACCTGAAATTCTACGCTTGACTATATAAGATCAGCATAACTTTTCTGATAGTTTTGTGCTACTTTTAGTCATTCTTGGATGAGACGGATGATCTCATTTGTGCTTTCGATGAGTTCCAGGCTCAATAATATTCGCTCTTCGATCTCTTGCCAATTGATCAGGGATTTACATCGGCGGCCATAGAGTGCTTTTAAAGGAGCCATTTCGATCCTCGCCTGGTAACTATTAATTGTAGGCGAATTCAACTAATGGTAGGTGTTTATCCCATGACCCTTAGAAATCTAAAATACATGCTCGCAACATGTCTTCAATAACCTTATTCACCCTTTCTGTCTGTCCGTTGGTTTGAGGGTGAAAAGTTGACCTGAACTCTAGTTTGGACTCCATCTCCTCTTGAAATTGCTGCCAAAATTGAGATGTTAGAGCGGGTCCCGATCCAACACTATGCTTCCGGGTATGCCGTGAAGTCTTACTATCTCCTTCAAGTACAATTCGGCTAATTTGCTGGCCGTGTAGCATGTACTGTACGGTAGAAAATGTGCCGATTTTGTTAAGCGGTCAACAACTACCCAAGTTGCATTGTATCCATTTTATGTCCTTGGCAGCCCGAGTATAAAATCCATAGAAATATTTTTCTATTTCCATTCGGGTATGGGTAGTGGCTGCAATAGACCAGCAGGGTGTCTATGGTCCAGTTTAACCTGTTGACAGACCAAGCATCTCACTACATGCTCAGCGACATCTCTCTTCATCCCTGTCCACCAAAAGTTTTTCTTCAATTCCTGAACCATTTTGGTGCTGCCTGGATGTATAGCATATGCAAATCTATGGGCTTCTTCCAATATCTAATGTTGTAATTCATTGTCGGTCGACACACACAATCGGCCTCTAAACAATAAGGAACTGTCGTCCTTGACAGAAAATTCTGGCTAATTTCCATCAAGTACTCCTTGTCGAATAACCATGAGTTCTTCATATGTTAATTGACTTTCTCTGATCCTTTCGAAGAGGGTTGATTTGATTTTGATATTGGCAACAAGTGCTCACAATTTCTTTACTTCGAATGCAAAGAGATCTGAGGTTAAGTCCTCAAGTAATTTCCATCTGTGTATTCTGGCCATAAGGTGTGACAGTTGAGCAGATAATTTTTGGCTAAGCGCATCAGCTGTCACATTTGCTTTCTCGGATGATACTGGATGATGCAGTCATAATCCTTGAGAATTCCATCCATCTCCTCTGCCTGAGATTCAGATCTCTTTGGGTGAAGAGATACTTAAGGCTTTTATGATCAGTGAGGATTTGGAATGTTTCACCACAAAGGTAGTGCCTCCATATCTTCAAAGAAAAAATGACTGCAGCTAATTTCAAGTCATGTGTGGGTAATTCTTCTCATGGTCTTTCAATTACTTTGAGCCATATGCGACCACCCGTTCATGTTAAATCAACACACAACCCAATCCAGTGTGAGATGCATCAGTGAATATGACAAATCCTCTGCTACAAGATGATATGGTAAGCACGTGTGCGGAGGTCAGTCTTTTCTTGAGCTCTTGAAATCTCTTCTCACACGCTTCAGTCCACTCAAATTTGACATTTTTTTGAGTGAGTTGTGTGAGCTGTCCAGCGAATTTTGAGAACCCTTCCACAAATCTGCGATAGTAGCCTGCAAGTCTCAGAAAACTACGAATCCCGATGATAGTTCTGGGTTGTTCCCATTTTAACACAACTTCTATCTTGGATGGATCTACCCTTTCACCTGATTCTAAAATAATGTGTCCCAAAAAGCTCACTTACTCTAGCCAAAACTCACATTTATTGAGCTTTGCATATAACTGAGAGTCTCGTAGTGTTTGTAATGCTAGATGCAAATGTTGCTCATGTTCATCTCGCGTCTTTGAGTATATGAGAATGCCATCAATGAAGATGACCACACACTGATCCAGATATGGCTTGAATACTCGGTTCATGAGGTCCATGAACAATGCTGGTACATTTGTTAAACCGAATGGCATTACGAGAAACTCGTAATCACCATATCTCGTGCCAAAGGCCATTTTTGGAACATCTTCAGCTCTCACATTCATCTTATGGTAACTGAATCATAGGTCTATCTTAGAGAAAAATTTTGTGCCTTGCAACTGGTCGAAGCCATCAATCCTTAGGAGCGGATATCGGTTCTTCATGGTCAACTTGGTCAATTTCCAGTAGTCGATGCACAATCGCGTAGACCCATCTTTCTTCTTGATGAATAACACCGGTGCTCCCCATTGAAACACACTGGGCCTAATAAATCCTCTATCGAGTAATTCTTGCAACTGCTCCTCTAACTCTTTCAACTCTGCTGGTGTCATTCGATATGGAGCCTTTGACACTGGTTTCATGCCTGGAGCTATGTCTATTGTAAATTCGAATTCTCTATCCAGTGGTAAACCCGGTAGCTCTCCAGGGAAAACATCAGGAAACTCACAGACAATCGGAATGCCAGAAATGCTGACCTTCTGATCCTTTTGTCCTTGTATGAACGCAAGGTATCCTTAGCATCCTTTACTGATCAGTCGTTCAGCTCGGATTGCGGATATAAAAGGTACAACGGCTAGTTGGATGCCAATGAATTTGAATGGCTTACGCTTCTTGGGGTAGAGTGTGACAACCTTCTCTAAGAAATCTACCTTCGCTCATAGTTTGGTTAGCCAATCCATGCCAAGGATGGCATCGAATCCTTGCATTTCGAGCAAGATCAGATCAGCCATAGTATGGCGATGCGCCATGGTGACGATGGCTGATTGGCACACAGTATTCGTACTCACTGAATTCCCATTGGGGTAGAGATGGCTAAGATGAAGTCTAAAGGCTCAGGTGTGAGGCCTATCTCCTCAGCAAAGCTTGGTGTAATAAATGAGTGTGTAGACCTCGAGTCTATCAACACTAGTGCCTTGTGGTTGCATATATAATTTTCCTTACTCAAACGGATGACACCTAGATTCAATAGTAATTATAAAGTTTAGTCACATATACTACATTTTATGGCATGAAATATAATGATTGTAGAGATTATTCTATTTATGCATCTTCTTCATCTAAAATATGAGCAACTAAATTGACAATCCCAAGAAAATCATACCTTGAATGACTTCATTGTCTGCTTGGGCGTCATGTGCGGAAACTGCATTTGCCCGACCTTGTACCATGGGCGGTGTAGACCTCAGATTTGGCATTGTAGTGTTTGCAACGCCCTTCATTTATGAGAATCCCTTATGTGATGCCCCATCTGTCCACATTTAAAATAGGCTCCCGTGGTTTAACGACACTCCTGTGTGTTATGTGGTTTCCCACATTTTGCACATATGACTGACAATGTGGACGACACGGTTCAAGAAGCTGTTGGTTGTGTCCTTGCTACACCCGTGTTTGCTCATCCGGATGTGTTGAAAGGTCTTAGAGGTCTCGGGGGAAGAGGTGGCAAAGTTGTTGGATCAAAAGACCTTGTCGATGCCGTAGGTGTTGGTTGTGATGGTGGTGACATCAAATATCTTGGCCTCTTGCTAGCCTGTTCCGCACTCGTCGCTTGATATAGAACCTTTCTACACTTCGTTTTCTCCTCTCTTGCTTTATATGATTCCTCGATATCCCTTTCAGCGATGAGGGCTAGTCTCACTACGAATGTTGGTGCGAATCATGATGAACGAGTAAACTCAATCTCGTATTCTCGTACAGTCATTCGACCTTGAACTAAATTTGCAAATTGGATCTCCAATTTACGTCTCTCAATCGTCGAAAAGTACTTCCCATGGAAGATTACAGTAAATTCTGCCCATGTCCATGGTGACCTTGGAGCTCGTGTCCTCTCAACTGATTTCAACCATGGGTCTGCTTCGTCCTCGAGTTGGAATGAAGCCCAACTCACCTTCTCCTCTTTCGTACAGCGGACTCATTGTAGTACTTTCTCGATTTGATTTAACCATCTTTTGGCTTCCATTGAGTTGGCTTGCCCATAAAAACTCAGTGGTCTCAATCTTTGAATGTCTTGGAACCCACATGGCTGCCTTCTTTCAGCCAGCACTGCCATGGTGTTCACCATGGTTTCCATCCGTTGGTGGTTGGTGTCACCTATTGGAGCATTACTAGTGTTATTCCTGGCCTGATTCGCTCCATCCAAGGCATTGCCTAAGTAATTTCCCTCTCCGGAGGCACAATTGTTATTGCGTTTGGTGGCGTGGCGACTCCTTCGTTATTAGTCGTACCATCGGTGTGCACAGTCCTTGGTCTTCCCCTTTATGGAGGCATGGTGACCTGCCATGACCAAGCAAATGCTAAATCAGATCAACCCAAAGATGAAGGTCTTAGTTCGAGATCTAATAGTTGTATCTACTGCCATTGTTTCTAACCTACAATATAGCTTTGTATGTTTGTAAGACTGAAAGCTTAGGGCTTTGATACCACCTGCGACAACCCGGATTTTCCTTAACATAAAACCCGCGCTATAAGATCATACACGCGATCTGAATCACAGTGATGCTATGGTATCGATGTGCAAGCATCAATCCCTGACAGATCGATATTTCCTCACAATTAAACAATAGGAAGGATCAGGCCATCTCATAATGATAAGCTCACAAAAGCGGAAGCAAAGTGTGTAAAATGGAAACACAACAAAGCTATATCAATAACAGCATGGCAACATAAAACCTACCAAGTTAGCTACCATATGCACATGCCCAAAAGAAAATAAACATCCACCAATGAAGGCCGACATCCATCTAAATAGTGGATAAAAAAAATACTATTGTATTGAATTACAATTTCTCCATATACCATTTAACACATATCCCAACAAAACTACCCAAGCTCCACTCGAGCAACTAGGGGAAATGCTCCTCAGACAAGTCTCCCTCTTATGCAGGATTATAGTCCGGATCTTCCTCCTGCTCCAGATCAAGCTCAAAATCAGCTCTTGTAGACGTGACGTATAGTCAAGGGGTGAGCTTCATCCAAGCTCAATAGAAAAAATACCATGCTAAATCACACGTTATCATTCTAATTCATGTTCTTGATGCATAAATAAAAGCAATTAGAATTTGTATTGTATCAAAATATATCGATTTCAAAACAAAGGATTTACTAAAGCCTCAACAAGTCAAATCATGATGGCAAATAAATATACTTACGCAATGC
Organism: Chloranthus sessilifolius; assembly: GCA_021018995.1. NCBI lineage: Eukaryota > Viridiplantae > Streptophyta > Magnoliopsida > Chloranthales > Chloranthaceae > Chloranthus > Chloranthus sessilifolius. The sequence goes on along the minus strand of CM037597.1, from coordinate 98,012,297 downwards.
ATATTGGGACAAGGAATCGAAACACGAATCGAAGCATGTCAACAGAACAAGTATGAACACATGCAACCAGGATTCGAGACAATTTAGAATACATAGCATGGAATCATAACATAGCATATCACATAGCATGGTTCGAGACATATCATATCATATGACATTAGGGTAAGTATCTCATAGTAGAAAACAGAGTAATCCATAGTAGGGCACAAGGTCGTAACCCCAAGGACTCCACCCCTCTTGGAGACTGCACTCCCCTTACGACTAATGCAACTCAGAAGCAAGTCACATGGTAAGGTATCCCATATTAGGGAATAGAGCAGTCTGTAGTAGGACACAGGGTTGTAACCTTTGGGACTCCACCCCTCTCATGGAGGCTCCACTCCTCATTGCACATGTTCACAAAATCACGTCACATAGGCATAGATCGAGTACACACAGATAGAGCAAGCTTTAAGAATGAGAACACAACAAATCGAGTACTATGCGAGATCAAGATGCGCGTACAAAAAATCATGCAAGTCATGTGCGTAAAAGAAAAATCAAACCTTCACATTCACGGGTTTCAAGATGCACACACGCACACACACACACACACACACACACACACACACACACACATATATATATATATATATATATATATATATATATATATCATTTCAAAAATATAGTTCATTTGATAGTCGCATCACAAACATGATTTTGAGAAAACATATAATTGGGCAAGGTATTTTCCCAACCTCAAGTGTCGAAAACTTTACAAGCCAAACCGAGCGATTCAAGATCGAAGCTCTAGCAAACGAGCCCTCTCATATACCCTAATTCACACATGGCAAACACACTAATGGTTAATGAACCATACATGGCCGGATCAAGGTCTTTCAAGGCGTAAAGCCCACCAAAAACACAAAGTAAACAGAGTGCACCTCGCCATGGCGAGTCTACATGTCGCTGCAGCGAGCTCTTTTGGGTGCCATATGACAAAGACATCTTGCCATGGGGAGTCCACATGTTGCCGTGGCGAGCTCCTTAGGTGCCATAGGCCATAAGCCAATCTCACCGTGGCGAGATTTTCTAGTAACGAATTGGCCTGGGTTTCAAGGTAGCACTCGCCGCGGTGAGCACTTCAGGTGATTTCTCACCGTGGCGAGCCTCCAACTCACCGCGGGAAGCCATAACAACTTGCCAGAATTTTGTTTGTCCTTTGAGCCTTGAATTCCCAAAATTCATGTATAGTCTTCGTCTAAAAGACATAACAGAGTCACCTAATGCAAGGTCTTGCTAAAACTAGACTTCTATCACATTTAATATGGATGAGACACACTCTAAAACTGCAAAAATCGATGGATTTGATTCCCAAGTTAGTCATGAATCCGATTTATGGGGTTTCGAGGCATGCATTGTCAGAATGCGGCCCAGCCGGGTCAACTTTATGCAAATTAAGCCTTCAGACACTTGTGTGATTATGCATGCATGCAGATCGAGGCATCAGACTCCATGATTTTGGCTACAAAGCCTCTTGTATGTTCGATTTCCAAAATCCACCACATGAACTCTAACTCTTGCGTGAGCTGGTTCAAATTCTAGAAAATAAACTTAAAGAGCAAGGATTTGAGGATTTACCGCAATGAATTTTTGCTTGTGAAGTCTTTGCGCTCCGCGTAACTCCCTCCTGTTAGAATGTCTTGTTCTTTGCTCAAATGAGCTCGTAATTCAAGAACAATGGGACGGTCACTCTATAGCGAGGGTCGATTTGAGCGGACGGATTCGACGAGATGTGACGAGGAAAAGAGTTCCTTCAAGATGGAGATGATATGAGAGGATGAAGCAACTCTGCTTCATTGTCCCCTGTTCGACACTCAATTCCCTTGCACAGCTTATGCGTGCCTGGGAGCTAAATAAACAAGGGTTGGTTCACATGTGGAAATAAATACACCCACTTAAGTGTATAGACTTGACTCAAAGGCCATAGATTGGTGGTTTATAACTTGTGGGCCAGAATTTCTAATGGTTTCAACCCATGGGTCAGGTTGGTTTAATGGGTCCTGACCCTCAAGTGATGACAGCAAGTCTGATCTTAGGACCCATTACTATTGGGTCATACTATTAGGGCTGCTGACCCATTGGGCCTGAAATATGGGCTTAACTTATTGTTTCTCACACAAGGAGTCCAACTAATTGTTGGGTCCTGTTCCAAAGAGACCCAATCCATATATACTAACTATCAAGTCATGGTTATCAGGTACCTTATCAGTCGGACCTATAGTGCGGTTATAAAACGAAAATGGGCGGGTGTTACATTCATGGTTTCTTCTTTGATTTTTGCAAAACCTTCAGGTTTCTTCTTAACTTTTCTCTTTCAACCCATTTTACATTTATCTCGCTTTTGTACCTGTTGCAACAGAGCATGAACTAAAAGCATCCCTTTGTAATTAAACAAGGGTTAACAAGGTCATGATTCAGGTATAAAACTAATCTAATATTGTACAACTAATCTATGAAAATAGTATCCACTTTCGTAGGGAGCACGATTATATTTATCTTATGCAACAAGCCTTTAAACCCCTAGGTGATCCTAGTGGAGGAGTTGTGTCTCCTAAGGGTTTTCAATGAAGACACCCACAAACTTCCAAAATAGTTTCAAAACCATCGATAAAAGAGTTTTCATAATATATATACTTTTATAATAAAAAACCTGTAATCATTTCAGCATGCAAATTTGTATTCTCAAATACCGATGCTATGTTAATTCCACTGTTGCTTATTCAAACTAATCCAATGCTCTGATCCTTGGATAAATCTTTCACCCATGCCTAGAGTGTCATGTGTGCATTCGCCAATGCTTAAATCGTTCTGTCACTAGATTAATCCAAATAGGGAATCGTCAGATCCCAAATCTCGACTCAATCCTCACCTTAAGTATACACTCACAACAAATTCGCTTCAATGAATATCTACTTTGTCACTCACATGTGAAATGAATTACAACACGAATTAAAAGATCTCACATGATATAAGAAAGATGGTAAATCAATGAATTTAAAAGTACTCTTATAAAGAAGGATGTTTGTATCCTAAGCATGTTATATCAAGACACCATAAGCATTGCATCATCACTCTCCACAAGGCATTTACCAACCAAGATTGGATCAAAAAAGGTCTTTTTCAAGGTTGTAATGGGTCTCGGGTGAAGGTTATAGAAGAAAGGGAAATTTGAATCAAATTTCTTTGAGAAACCAGAAAAATATTACATTTGATTTTCTCATTTTTCACTCTTTTTTCGAATTTTTCAAAATTTTTCTTTTTGCTTTTTCTCAATTCTCTTCTTCTTTTCATTCCTTCTTTTTCTTTTGGATATCACCTCATGTTTTTTATTTTTCTACCTCTTGCACATATATATATATTTTTCTTTTCTTTTTCTTTTTCTCTCCTCTTTTTCAAATGTATGTCTGCCATATGCTCTCCTCAAGCATTACTCCATTCCTTTCTACTTTCTCTCTTGCTCTCATCCCTCTTTCCCAATTTCTCAAAGATTGGAGGGTTAGGTTTTGTATTTATAGCACTGGTGTGGGTATGGTTAATGAAGCTTATCAAGAAATATCTACGACAAAATTTTTCAACAAGCCTCAAAAGGGGTGTTAAAAGGTAATTAGTATGAGGTGGGGCATTTTAGATTCAAACGAGCCAAAGATAGCCTTTGATCATTTTCTCACAAGGTGGTAACAATGCCCATTTGTCTTGAGTGAAAACACAATGTGTTCTAGCACAATGATATTAAACAATGCAAAAGAAACAAACCGAGATAAAATATATGAGATTAGAACAAGTAAGCACAAATTTCAAAGATACTCCGAATTTATTTTAGCACTCATCAAGATCGAGGAAAAAGTTCTAAAGCTCATCGGGTTTAGTCTTTCTTAGGATCTTAAAAATCCATATTTAAACTAATCTTTTGATTTCTGGACCTAAGCATGATGAATAGTGCAAAAATTTTCTAAGCATAAAATTCAGACCAACCTTTAAATGTTCGCACTGGAGTTCATTATCTTAAATAACAACAGTTTTAACATGCATGAATATGTAAAAATTAAAGTTTACATGCATCATCGATTATAATTTAAAAACTACAACAAAAATAAACAAAGATGGTTTGAAAAACTACATAAAACATGGTATTAAAGGTGTTAAAAAATAGTGGTCAAGTATATAATGCAAAAGTTAAAGATCATGAACCACGCATTTGGCACAACACCCCCAAACCTAAGTGGTGCTATGCTCTCATTGCACAAAACCATTAACATTGAAAAACGACTCAAGGGCAATCATAAGAGGGGTGCGGGCATCGAAGAAGCATCACAGCCCAATCAACCCGAGGCCAAAATATCCGAAGGATACCGTAGGAAATCTGCCCAAACAACGGCAAAAAGACCCCAGGACCAGTACCAAAAAACATGAGCAAGAGATACTTGGGGCAAAAAGGCGCAACATGCCTCCCCCAAACCTGTCAAGAAATACATCCACACCACCATAGCAACCAGAAAAGATGAAAAAGAACATAAAATAAAAAAAAATAAAAAAAGGGAACTATTAATATATATTAAAAATGTACAATTGACAAAGATCAAAACAGACACCTATGTAAAAAAAGTGGAAACCTAGAAAAAATCTAGACACGCCCAAACACTGGCAGCGATCCATGAGACATAGCATGATATGCATTGAAACGGTCTCATGGTCGTCCAAAATTTGATCCTCCAAAAAAATTTCGCTCCTCCCAGCCTGGGATGGGGGCATCCAATAGAACAGGAAAAATAACCTGGGCCAAGACGAGAAATTAAGGCAAAGGCAGAGGCAGAGGTGGATGAGCCTTATGGCATTTGGGGGGGCGGACTTGATGATGGCGAAGGAGAGAGCCCAGGATTTGGAAGTTCAGCGTCCAAAACAACTAGGAGAAGAGCCTCCCAAAGTTCTTTCTCAGTCGCAGGCATCACAGCTTCTTCCCTTCGTAGCCAATGAGTAATGGCCCTCCGAATATCAGACCAACCAGGTTCGTCTGCCATGACAGATAGGGTTTCAACAAAATGGGTGGGGAAACTGTAACACCCTATAAATTTCAAAACCTGAATACGCCGGGTATGTACTAGTGCTCGAGACTGGTAACAATCTGCCCCAAGTGTTTAAACCAAGTCATGTCACAAATTCAAAATAGGTACCTTTATAATAAACGTTAAACATTTAATGGGATAATTACTACACAAGCTCCTTGAGAGCACCCCATTGGTAAAGGGCTTGGATTGTAACTAAGAGGTCATAGTATCAAGACATGTGAGGAGCATTAGGCTTTCTAGTTTTGTTCTACTTTTACAGACATACATAGTGTTAGGTGTACAGGCTACACACTAGAACATTGTGCTCAATTAAAAGAAAATTCCCACTCATAAGTTGGCATGCGTGTTGTTGGAGGAATTAGATTAAGAAGAGAGAGTCCTCGCAGTGCTGTTTCGATCTCCGGACTTCTACGATCGTGAGGTTGAACGGTAAAACATTAAAACATCGACAATTCTGACTCCGATGATCTTAAACATCGCATGAGAAGAATCTAATAAGATAAATATCTTGACGCTGTCTTGTAAACTTAGATTTCCGATATGTAGGACCTAACTATTCGGTTCTGGATCTCATGCAAGAAATCTCGAGAATCGGATGCGTGAGAGACATTAACACCAATTGTCTCCGATTTCGATGATTTCAATCGTTGCATGCGCAATATTCTATGGCAGAAATCCATGATTTGGTCCTATGGCATGAAACTAAATTAGATTAGAGGTTTAAAATGGGATTTTGTGAAGTATTGGGGATTTTCAGTGTGCTGATTTATTGTGTAATGAAAAGAAAGGAAATAAAATCAAAGTGAAATAGAGGGTGGATTCAGCACAACTAAAATATCCTAGACCTACAAGATACAGGGTCCTTTGTAGCAAGTTTTAATAAGTAAGAGTTTGTCCCACTGGGAGTAGCGATCTAAACCTAAGAGGTGTATAGTAGACCTCTATATCTGGCTACAGATCTGGCAATTCTATGAAGAAAGAGAGCTTTTTAGGTGTCACTAGATCCAATTCTACAAAACTGAAATAAAACTACACTAAAATGTGGAGGAAGATGGATGGAAAAATAAAGATCAAATGGTGAGAAATAGGCTGCCAGGACCTGATTCTTATGGCAAAATATATCAAGATCTTAGGATATGCAACCATCCTTCATTTGGCTACAAGCGCAAATGCAAGGTAGAAGAATCCACTCTACACCAAAGGCTTGAACTGATCTTAAGGGTATGATCTGTCCACTTGAATGGTCACAGATCATCCGATAGACTTCATCCAATCCAAAGGATTAAGGTAGAAGAATTCGATCTAGACCGGTGGTTTGGATTCATCTTATCGCTATGATTTATCCACATAAATGGTCATAGATCATCCAATAGATTTCCCCCACCCCTGATTTGGATTGATCTTATGGCTATGATCCGTCCACTTAAATTGTCACAGATCATCCAATAGATTTCTTCCACTCCAATGGCTTCGATAAGAGCATTAAAACCACTACAGTTGCTGTGGATGCAAGGCCACAGGAACAGAAACCCACAGGCATATCAAACCAAGGGAAATCAGATGGTCATCAAGAGATCTACCAGTTAAGCGGGTGGGCCTTGGCCCCTCTACACAAATCCGATCGAGATTCTAATGGGACCACAAGATCTTTAGATTTAACTAAGCTTTAAAACTAATAATTCATTGCTTCAAACAAAACAACTTACAATAAACTTGTTCCCAGATCTGTAGTCTGTGCATCGATCCACATTTCTTCATGCCGAAATTACAATTACAAACCAGATCTGAGCTACTATCTAGATCTAATCCAACATGCTAGATTAGAGAAAGAAGGGGGAAGAGAAAAAAAAAATTGAAAACATAAACTAGACCTAACTAAGCTAAGGTGAACTCAGGCTATTCCTTTGTTCCTACTTTCCTTGCTGAAGAAAAATAGCAGAAAGGAGTTCTATTTATACATTTGCATTGATCCTTGTGCCTTGGGTTTTATCCAATCAGAGAGAAAAGATGGATTCCCTTCTATTGTGCTTCAGTTGCATTCCCGCCAAAAATTAGCTCACACCCATGTGCAGGGTTTCCTGTGCATTGGAGTTCCTAATCTACCCTTGTCAACCACAAAAATGTCTGCTACTCATCTTCATACTTGTTGTCCGCAAAATGGGCCCAAGCTGTCCCTGTTGTCCATTACTTATTCCAGTTGCACATCTCAAGTGATTGCCCACAAAACAATCATTCTGGCAGCCCCAAAATACCCCTATGTTTGTTAGGAAAACAGCCCCAAATGGGACCCATCTGAAGCAAGAAATATATATATATATATATATATATATATATATATATATATATATATATATATATATATATATATATATATAAATGTATATGCAACTGCACTCAAGACGCCAAGTTTGAGGGGCTTTCTGAGAACTCGATGGTTGGATAGGATCTTGACTGCATCTCGACAGATTTGGGGCAAGCTGGAGGTTGGGCTTCTCGACAGGTTGAGATATTTAAGCGGTCAAAGGGTGCTATGGTGTGAATTGCAGCTGAAACTCTGCATGGCTACAACTTTGAAGATGTCGTGAGGTTTGGTGAAGCCATTACTTCAGCCTTTCAATAGGTTGAAGGCTGGGGAGCTCCATTTCGATAGGATCAGTTGCAACACTTTACAAATTCGATAGGATGAAAGGTGGGGGTGCAGTTGGTGTTTCGAGTATTCGATAGGATGGAAGGTGGGGCTGCAGCTGTTGTAAATGCAGCAAGATGTCGACAGTTTCAAGTTGAATTTCGATAGGTTCAATCTGCAGCTGATCAGATGGTAAGTTCGATAGGCTGCCTTTTCTTGCTGTTCGAGATGTTGGCTGAAGTAGGGTGCATGTCGTGAGGTTGAAGGTGACGGGTGCAAGACCAGGTGTCGGGATGTATGGGATTGCAGCAAGGGTTCTGCTGGTTGAGATGTTCGGATAGGATCTTGAACGCGCATTGAGAGGTTTGAGGAGGGCTGCAAGTTGGGCATCTCTGACGGATTGAAATATTTCAGCGGTCAATAGGCTTTATGGCCTATTTTGTAGCTGAAGCTTGTGTGCAGTCGAGAGGATGAAGGAGCAATTGAGGAGCTGAAGCTATTGATAGGTTCAAGGGGTTCTTGAAGTGTGTTGTTCGACAGGTTTGGTGCTTAAGCTATTGCAATCCGATAGGATGACAGTAGTGGTCTTCATGCATTCGATAGGTTTGCTTCTTGAAAGGTAAGAGGGTTTGCTGAAAGGAGTTCGATAGGATTTGTAGTGCAGCAAGGTGAACTCGATAGGTTGCTACTAGCTTCTAGTGACCCATTCGATAGGATGTGTTTCTAGCTATATGAACCATTCGATAGGTTCAAGGGCTGATGGGAAGGCTGCACTTCGACGGTTTTGAGCTGAAAGTTGGGTTTGCTGGTGCAGCTTGTAGTGAGGATGGATGGGAGTTGCAAATGCATTTTGACAGGATGGAAGGCTGCAGCTGTAGAAGATGCATGGGAGATTTGAGCTTCTGCTTTTGCAGTCGTGAGCTGAAGTCGAGAGGATTGGGTGTTGCACCTTGTTGCTCGACAGATCCAAGGGGTGCTGGAAAGACTTCAAACCAAATGGTCAGTAGGTTTTATGCAATGCCTCCTATCTTCTTCTAGAGGTTGCTATAGGTGTAAGCGGAGGAGTCTTCAAGACTTTGCTGCAGCATATGATCGGCAGGTTGGCATTGCTGGCTTTAGCATATACCTTCGTGGGTTTGTTCCAGCAGCATACTCACTTGAGAGGTTTGAAATGGAGGGTGAACTGTTAATGTGCAGCAAGCTACTCCCATGTGTTGCTGCTGAATGTGCATGGGTGCAATTACTCTCTTTCCAGATTGGTGGGTTCTGAGGCTGCACTGCAAGGATTGTTCAAGAGGTACTCCTTTTTCTGAATTGGATGAGATGCAATGCATTGGGGCCGGACTCCTCTGTTTCAGCACCAATGTGAGTGTAGTAGTTTTTTCACCTAATCAGTTGATGGTTTCATTCTTAGCACAAGTTGTGGCCCACTCCTTCCAGTTCTCTCTTTCAGCTGTTCCAAATCCTCCTCTGCATGGCACTTTTTGACTGAAAACTGCACTTAGGATAAAATTACCTCCTCGTTGCAAAATAATACTAGAAAAAACTATTAAATACTCTAAGTCCTAGCAAAAATCAGGTTTAAAGGTGTAGAAAGTGGTAAAAATCAGTGCTTAACACACCTCCAAACCTAACCTTTGCTAGTCCTCGAGCAAAGTGAATTTTAAAAGAATTAACCTATGAAATAAAATGCCACTTTCATAGGGAGTGCAGGTGCATTTAGCATATACACCAAGCCTTTTAAACCCCTAGGTGATCCCTAGTGGAGGAGTGGAGTCTCCTGAGGGTTTTCAGTGAAGGCACCCCCAAACTTCTCCAATAACAATAGTTAATACTCATGCAACATGTTAAAACAAAGTTTAAGGGAAATAAAATAAATTTCACACCTTGTGCATTCAATTTTAGAGGATTTTCAAAAGAAAAATCATCAATTCAAAACCTGAAATTTTGCTGTAATTCCTTCGTCATCAATCGGTTCATGTCAAGGCATTATGCCTGAAAATTAATGCAGAGTTGACCTTTAATTTAAGAATTCTGTTTCGATAATGCCCCAAACAAATCAGATTTCAGACCCAACTCTTATCGGGGCTATCACTCACAATAAAAATAGAAGGGTGCATCATTTCACACAGCTCAAGAGCAGTTGCAGCCCTCAAATAGGACTGCAAGCATGAGCATAGACATTGCTCTAACTTCTGAAATTTTCTAACTCTTTTTACCATAGATCAAACAAATCCTCATCTCCACATGACAGCTCAATCCATTTTCTGATCAGTAAGGACTTTTTATTGGGTTGTAATGTGGCTTATCAGTGGGGTTTGTAAAAGAATAAAGGGTGGAATGGGATTCATAATTAAGAAATCAGTAAAGGTAAAGGAGGTGATCTAGACAACACCTTCATTTCAGCATAATTCCATTTACTTCTTGAATTTTTAGATTTTGAAGTGGTCAGTTTCTAATCTCTCAATGAAATGACTTCTCTTTCTCATTCTTTTTCTTTTGTATACTTTTTTTTTTCTTTTTTGTTTTCTTTTCTTTTTTAATATTTTTCTCCATTTTTTTCTTTTTATGGACTGGAATGCCACAATACCACCAAATGTGCTTTCTTTTTTTTCAACCAACCATCAAATCAGCTCTATCTTCTAAAATCTCAGAGTGAGGGTCAGGCTATATCAGGTCACTGAGGTTTTGAGTTCAAATGTTTTGATTTTTTTATCAAAGAAAACTGAGACTTTTAAGGCTCAAGTGGTGTGTATCAAGGGCAGTTCAAAGGTAGGACATTTTAGGCTCAAATTGTCTAAGGAATGGCCTTACTTCATGTCTTCAATGTCATGAATGCTGTCAAGCTGTTTCAACTTTGATTTGCCACACTTCTAGTGATTAAAATTGGATCCCATCAATCCTTAGAGCAAAAGAAATTGCCCAGACACTCTTCAAAGAAATTAAAAAATTTTCAAGCCCAAATCTCACTGGGTATGGTCTTCCATCAAAATTTCTAGGGGGTATCCTCACAATTTTTCTCTCATTTCAAGTTCACTAAACATCAATTTTTTGAAAATTCTTGACATTTGCTTTATGAAAAATGTTAAAACTATAAATCATTTCAGTTTCAAAGAGTTTTTTAATTTTCTCTTTTCAAAAAAAAATCAGGTGGAAAATCACTTGTCAAAAACTTTTTCAACATAGCTACACAAAGCATTAACTTATTTTATTGGCACACCTACCATACTCCCAAACCTAAGATGAACATTGTCCTCAATGTTCTACACAATGAGAAACTAGGGGCAGCAGGGTAAAATGAGAAAGAAAAAATATGAGCAGAAAAATCTAAACTATGCAGCAGAAAATAAAAATGCAAAACTGAATACATGAATAGGAAAATGGAAAAAATGATATATAGATGCAGAAAATTACTGCTAAAACAGAAAAAATAGCAAAACAAATCTAGAAAAACTGAATGTACGAACAGAAAAAAATAAAAGAACTGTGAAGAAATGAAAGGAAACTAATGCTAATAACATAAAAACATCAAAAACAGAGTAAGGACCTGAATACCAAGCTATAAAAACAGAGAAATGTAGATACAAAAACAGAATTTCAGAGACAAAAAATAAAAAAGCAAAGTTAGAAACCGAATACAAAACTATAAAAGTGCAGAAAATTAGTAAAACTAGGACACATTAACCTAAGAAAGAAAAATCAGCAATCGCAAAATAGAATTTTAAACTAAAATTCCTAAAACAGAAAATCCTAATACCAAATCATAAATCCCCTAAGCCCAAAGAAAACCCCAAAAGCCTGAGATACTTATGAATCTAAGTGATTATAAAAATGATCAACAGGAATAACATACAGTGAAAAGCAAGATTCATAAGACTGACCCATTTGTTGATGATGTGTATGAATAAAAAAGAATAATGAAGCATGGGAGCACACATTAAAAACATGCTTCATACACAGCTAAGACTCATTTATGATGAAGAAATCTCTAAGGAAAATAAAATCAATGGGTCCATTGAATATTCCAAAGAGCCTATGAGCCACTGCTCCTTATCCTACATGATTTCTAAAATTGACTATTGCAAACATAATCTCAACAGGTCCAGATGGGAAAATTGGATACAAACAAAGAAAAACAGCCCATCTGGAAGATATTTTTTTTATGTTTTTATAATTTTCTATTTTTTTATTTGTTTTGGCTCAGCCTGGGCTCAGTAAGAGCCCTTATTTACTATTGCTGAAAAATAATAAGAAATTTTAATTTGTATTTTTATTTTCTTCTATTTTTTTTATTTGGTTTTGTTGAGTTATGCAAAAATTAGAATGATAGCAAACACAGCAAAACTGCTGGTCCTAAAGCAATTTTTTTTTTTAAAATGAAAATATATGCAAGGGAGAAAGGGATGCAAACTCATACAGATCTGCTCCTGCTGCAATCCATTTGCTCCTTGTTTGGCGGCTGCTCCAGATCTGCAAAAATCCAAAACCTGCAACAACACCTTATTCAAGTATAGTGATAAAAACAAATAGACAAACTCAAACTGCAACCTTACTTCTGCAAAATGCAAAGGCTACAGTAATATTTATTCAAACAACTAGAAGGCATAAAATAAAACTCAGAAAAATAAAAAATTCGGCTGCAGTAAAACAGATTTTCTATACAAAAAACTGTAGCAGACATTTAATCAAGTACTTGGAATGCAAAGTGCAGGTTTAAAGCAAAAACTAAAAAAATCAGATCTACAAAATTGAAAAACTTAGATCTACTATCTAGATCAAAACTCTCTGACAGCGACGCCAAAAACTTGTTGGGGATTTTCAGTGTGCTGATTTATTGGGTAATGAAAAGAAAGGAAATAAAATCAAAGTAAAATAGAGGGTGGATTCTGCACAACTAAAATATCCTAGACCTGCAAGATACAGGGTCCTTTGTAGCAAGTTTTAATAAGTAAGAGTTTGTCCGACAGGGAGTAGCGATCTAAACCTAAGAGGTGTATAGTAGACCTCCAGATCTAGCTATAGATCTGGCAATTCTAAGAAGAAAGAGAGCTTTTCGGGTGTCACTAGATCTAATTCTACAAAACTGAAATAAAACTAAACTAAAAGGTGGATGGAAAAATAAAGATCAAATGGTGAGAAATAGGCCGCCAGGACCTGGTTCTTATTGCAAAACATATCAAGATCTAAGGATATGCAACCATCCTTTATTTGGCTACAAGCACAAATGCAAGGTAGAAGAATCCACTCTATACCAAAGGCTTGAACTAATCTTAAGGGTATGATCTATCCACTTGAATGGTCACAGATCATCCTATAGACTTCATCCAATCCAAAGGATTAAGGTAGAAGAATCCGATCTAGACTAGTGGTTTGGATTCATCTTATAGCTATGATCTGTCCACTTAAATGGTCACAGATCATCCAATAGATTTCCTCTGTCCCTGGTTTGGATTGATCTTATGACTATGATCTGTCGACTTAAATTGTCACAAATCATCCAATAGATTTCCTCCATTCCAATGGCTTCGATCAGAGCATTAAAACAACTACAGATGTTGTAGACGCAAGGCCACTGACACAGATACCCACAAGCATATCAAACCCAGGGGAATCAGATGGTCATCAAGAGATCTACCAATTAAGTGGGTGGGCCTTGGCCCCTCTACACAAATCCGATCGAGAATCTAAAGGGACCACGAGATCTTAAGATTTAACTAAGCTTTAAACCAATAATTTATTGCTTCAAACAGAACAACTTACAATAAACTTGTTCTCAGATCTGTAGTCTGTGCATCGATCATTATTTCTTCATGCTGAAATTACAATTACAAACCAGATCTGTGCTACTATCTAGATCTAATCCAACATGCTGGATTAGAGAAAGAAGGGGGAAGAGAAAAAGAAAATAAAAATCTAAACGAAACCTAACTAAGTTAAGGAGAACTCAGGCTATTCCTTTGTTCCTACTTTCCTTGCTGAAGAAAAATAGCAGAAAGGAGTTCTATTTATACATTTGCATTGATCCTTGTGCCTTGGGTTTCAGCCAATCAGAAAACAGAGATGGATCCCCTTTTATTGTGCTTCAGTTACATTCCCGCCAAAAATTAGCTCACACCCATGTGCAGGGTTTCCTGTGCATTGGAGTTCCTAATCTGCCCTTGCCAACCACAAAAATGTCTACTACTCATCTTCATACTTGCTGTCCGCAAAATGGACCGAAGCTGTCCCTGCTGTCCATTACTTTTTCCAGTTGCACATCTCAAGTGACTGCCCACATAATAATCATTTTCGCTGCCCCAAAATACCGTTGCTATTTGTTACCAAAACAGCCCCAAATGAGCCCCGTCTGAAGCAAGAAATATATATATATATATATATATATATATATATATATATATATATATGCAGCTGCACTCAAGACGCTAGGTTTGAGGGGCTTTCTGAGAACCCGACGGTTGGATAGGATCTTGACTGCATCTCGACAGATTTGGGGCAAGCTGGAGGTTGGGCTTCTCGACAGGTTGAGATATTTAAGCGGTCAAAGGGTGCTATGGTGTGAATTGTAGCTGAAACTCTGCATGGCTACAACTTTGAAGATGTCATGAGGTTTAGTGAAGCCATTACTTCCGCCTTTCGATAGGTTGAAGGCTGGGGAGCTCCATTTCGATAGGATCAGCTGCAGCACTTGACAAATTCGATAGGATGAAGGTGGGGGTGCAGTTGGTGTTTCGAGTATTCGATAGGATGGAAGGTGGGGCTGCAGCAGGTGTAAATGCAGCAAGGTGTCGACCGTTTCAAGCTGAATTTTGATAGGTTCAATCTACAGGTGGGAAGAATGTAATGACCCGAAAAATCTGAACCCGAACCCGACTGAAACAGTGTGCGTATCCGGCACGGAAAACAAAGTCACCTTAAAAATATTAAATAAATAATGTAAACATGTCTGAGATACTGTGGGTGTGAAGGAATCAAGTTAAACGATTTAATTTAGGCCTTTAGTGTGAAAGCCGTGCACCGACGCATCGTGTGCCGCTCAACATCGAAACCAAACTCTATTTTAAGTGGATAAGCCTAACACACTTTTGTAGTGTTATCGCTTCGCACCGAAACCAAACCCTTTAGCTAATTAATAGGCAAAGCTTCTCAAAGAAGCTTCACCCGGTTGCAAGTCTTAGAGTTTGGGAGTTCTAGAGAGAGAGAGAGAGAGAGAGCTTCTTCCCCATGGAACCCTCATGAGAAACCGTGAGATTTTGATTGCAACGCTACCAATCTCCGCAACCTTTGCAAAAGCACATGACAATGACCTCGCTTGAGTGTCCGCCGTTGGTAAATTTCAGCCGTTAGAGATCCGGGAACTACAAGCCATTCAAACCCCTTTTTCCTTAGAAGCCCGTTTTTCAAGAAACGCTCCACCTCGTGATCGCTAACCAAGCGTGAAGAGGTTAAGATCGATGTGTGGATCATTGACGACTTCATCTTGAATTCGTGGTGATCAATCATGGTGAAATCAGAGAAATCCGAAAGTTTCGTTTCGAAACCCCTTTTGGACAACGATCCTTAAAGGCGCGAAATCGATCGAAGAAAGGTTAGTTTTCTTTGATTTTAATGGTTTAGATTATAGAACAAATCCTTGTTTTAGTTTAGTGTGGATTTGTGTGTGATATGATGAAGATCGTAGAAGATTTGGATGAAAAGAAATCAAAAATGACAAAACATTATGGTTGTGCATTTCTGAGGGTTTTGATCGATCAATGTAGGTGATTGATCGATCAATTAGTGTTGATCGATCAATATAGGTGATTGATCGATCAATTTAGTGTTGATCGATCAATATAAGTGATTGATCGATCAAACTATATAAACAATGATAAAACAAAGAAGTAAGGTTGGGGGTTCATTCTCGAAGGTGGTGATCGATCAATGGTGAAATTGATCGATCTACATGATGGTTGATCGATCAATAGGATGGGTGATCGATCTACATGATGGTTGATCGATCAATAGTGAGATTGATCGATCAATGTGGTATTGATCGATCAATATGATGTGTTGATCGAATCGACACTGCTTCAGTGTTTTGGTCATAACATTTTGTCCCGAACTCCGATTGATGCGATTCGTGCGGCATTGGAAAGAGGACAACTAAATCCACAACTTTTATGAATTAACTAACTGATGAATAAATTGTTTTGATGATCAAAATTGAGCTGGAAGTTTGGCCAAGTTCTAAGTTAGCACGTCTTGACTGAAGTATCGATATAGCTTCGGTATTTTGGCCATAACTCCTTCTCCCGAACTCCGATTGACGCGATTCATAATGCGTTGGAAAGAGTACGACGATATCTAACTCTTTTATGAATTAGCCAAATCTTAAATCAAATGTTTTGAGGGTCAAAATGAAGTGGGAAGTTGGGTTAAGTTTTGAGTCAACACGAAATTACCCATTTCCGTCTCTCAGAGAAAACACTTAAATACGTCGATATTATTAATATTTAGGATTAATTTTTATATATCATCATGTGTGTGATGTAGACTAAGAGTGGAGGCCGTAGATAAGAACTTTTGGACTGCTTTAGAACGGCGTTGGATTTGCTTAGAAAGAGGTCTGACCTGAGGTAGGGGAAAACCAACCTAAACTGTTTTTGAGTATGATTTCATGTTTATTTCATATCTGTGCCCTGATTTCTGTTTTCAACAAACATGTATGCATATCATAAATTCCTGCTATCTATAAATTCTGTTTTCCTGATTTGTATCCTGAAACCTGCTTCTGATTTCTGCTATCTGATTTGTGAGGTCTATGTGTATGTGATTTGATGATTTAAGCGCCGGCGGTATATATCCGATGACCTGGCACACTTGTGCACCTGCTTTCAATCCTCGGCACAATAGCGCTCCATAGATGAGGCATTGTTGCACTTTCAAAATTGTTCATGTGAACGACGATTTGGTTGGGGTTTCCTATCGGACATTCCTGTTTACTCCGTGCTATACAGTCACGGGAGTTTCTTAAGTTAAATAGACACACTTTAAGTATTCTGATAATATATCTGCATAACATCTGACATCGTGCATAAAATTCTCAGCTTTTAACTTGATTTGTTTTTGAGTACATGATCTTGATTCGTTTTCTGTTATGAGATAGCATGATCTGCATATTCAATTCATTTATATTGGCAATTTCTTCTATTGAGCTATGATGTAGCTCACCCTGCTTTTTAAAAC
Organism: Chloranthus sessilifolius; assembly: GCA_021018995.1. Classification (NCBI taxonomy): domain Eukaryota; kingdom Viridiplantae; phylum Streptophyta; class Magnoliopsida; order Chloranthales; family Chloranthaceae; genus Chloranthus; species Chloranthus sessilifolius. The sequence goes on along the minus strand of CM037597.1, from coordinate 97,995,338 downwards.
ACTTTTAGGTTCTGAAGCGGTACTTCCCGGCACTGAGAGTGACCCAAATTACCAGCCTGATCCAGAGGCTGAGGCCGAGGACGAGGGGTCGACTTTTATCCTTAGTCTGGGTATACGAGTCTGCTATTTTTGAGATTTTGTGTAAAACTTTGGATTATTGTGCGCCTGGTGGCCACTTCTGTATTTACTTTCTGTAGATATTTTCTTCATTTTATAGTATTACTATACATTCTATTGGAACCATTATTAGGAACCATTGTTTTGGGTGATGGATGTCCATCACCATTGGTTCTTCTTGGTTCCTTTTTGGGAATGTATATTTTCATATATTTAGATTTTATTTATTGCTTCTTTCTATTTTAAATGCCTTGTGATAACTCGATTCTCGCTTGGTTTCCGCTTCTATGAAAGCAGACACTTCGTGATTTGTCCCGGGATCATCAGTATGATCCCGATGGCACAATTTCGGTGCGTAAAACCGTCATACAGGTTGGTATCGAGCCTAGGCTTTAGGTCGTTAGGGACTTCATACTAGGCTATAGATGTAGGTATGATTGGGAAGTGAGTTTTCTATGACCCAATTAAGACTTTAGCAAAGTTAGTGGAGTTTTGGTTTTAGCTTCTATAGGAACTGACTATGGCCGGAGATTTAGAACTTGGGATTCGATTTAAGACTTAAATGGTGGATCTCATAATCACTTTTAAGGGAAATATTGGATGATTTGATAAGTGTACGGCTATTAGATAAAATATGTTTTAAGATGTTGTTGGAACTTTAGGCCATTGTGACTATGACAATTATTGATGGGAATTTTGTGTCATGCTAACAGATCGAAATGGCACCACGAAAGAAGGCTAAGATTGTACACACTGGAGGAGGTGAGCCGGATAGGCAGTTGCTTGAAGCGATGCTTAGCACTATGACTCAGCAGGCTGCGTTACTTACGGCAATGTTGAGAAGGACGACTCACACCTCTCCATCGACATTAAATGGATTATGTTCTAGGTGTGACGGGCGACACCTAGCGAGAGACTGTAGGATATCTACTGGGGCTTGTTTTAGGTGTAGACTAATGGGACACTTGATAAGACATTGTCCTGCTTTGAAAAAGGAAGCAATGACCTCGACAACCACTCAAAATAGTTCTCGCTCTTTACATCCGGCGACGATTAGAGTTACTTGATGCAGCGGGCCTTACCTGTTTCCTCATCTACACCATTTGTAACATGTGCGTGGTGTGGGAAATCTCATAGAACGGAGGCTTGTAGGTTTCTCTCGGGTGCTTGTTTTAGATGTGGTCAGCAAGGACACCGAGTCAAGAATTGCCCAGATAAGCGACAGAAGCAGGAGACCTCGACGTCTACTTCTAAGCCGATTCTTCCTGCGACTCAAGATGCCCAAGGTATAAGTTCAATATCAATTGTCAAGATTTTGTTTTAATGTTCAGATGATTTAGGAATTTTATTGGTTTTGACACGTGCAAAATATCATAGCATTATCACTTGTGTATCGACTTAAATCACTTGCATGACATAAACGAATTCTAAATTCAGAAGATTAACTACGTAAGTGATAGTTATATTGGCAGACTTAATAAATCTTGATAGTTACAATAAATATTTTTTTAGGAGAATTGTTTAGTGAATTTGAAATTTCCTTAATACTTATGAGAAATGAAGTTGAATTAGCAGACTTAATCCTAGTATTCTTCTTCCAAACTAATGAGTCATGATTATGGTGTATTTAAATACGTTCCTTCTAAACGTGAGTTCGGTTGTTAATCTCTGTAGTTTACTCTGGAAGTTTTCCAAGAATTGGAAAAGTCTAAGACAATCATGTCGGTAATTGATAGAGGATAGGAAAATTTTAATTATGGATATCATGAGAGAGCATAATTGGATGTCGCTATGGTGGATTCCGCTGTTTTCACCTAAGCCATGATGAATGACTGTAGATTTTTAAGGAATATATGGAGATTTAGTTAGTATAGGGAGTGTGTTGAGAGTTGTGCACATGAAGAGTCGATTAATCATGCCTAAGTATTTATGTATGACATTGAGAGCAATCATTTGCAATCATCTCCTTGATTTGAAAGGCTAGATGTGTCACACTCTTTTGCCCTTCCTGTATGATCGAAATTCTATTCGCGTATCATAAGATTGGTTAAGGGCATAAAGTTTGAAGATTTTACGATCGTTGTGGTAAATTTTAGAGGTTCTCATATTGGTGATAGCTTTATCTCATTTTGCTGATGGCTTTATCTCATGTTGGCGATGGCTTTATCTCATTTTGCTGATGGCTTTACCTCATTTTGGTAATGGCTTTATCTCATTTTGGTGATGGCTATACCTCATGTTGGTGATGGCTTTATCTCATCTTGGTGATGGCTTTATATCATTTTGGTGATATCTCTTACCACCGTTGCGTATCAGAAAGTGGGTGAGTGTGAACATTTGTTCGTAGACAGATGAGACCTATTCCAAGTCATGAGTTGATTTATTCAGATAACGATAGCATCAATGTGGTGAATCGGATTTTCGGATGAATGGTATGTTTCGAAATTGGTCTACTGTGCTCCATGAGTATTTTTACAATCGTAAGGGGTCACTGTGATTAATACAATGGAAATGATACATGATCACTAATTATCAACATCGTTGAAGTGAAGATCTGCTGAATGGACAACACATTATATGTCCTTCAAGGTTTGGTTGATCTTATTTATAGATACATTCTGATTAAATAGTCTTAATCTCACGATCAATATACAATTTTTTGTGGAATGAATACCAGTCAAGTAAATAAGGGAGAGCGTCCTTAATGAAAAGCCCAACAGCTAGTTTTTTTTATGTATGAATTTTACTGCCATTATGGTCATTTTCTTTTGACTAATGGTTAACGTGATGGTGACATAATGCTGTATATAATTACTTATGGAGGTGTGATATAAGCTACCCGGTGAATGAGACGACTGTCACACTTTTTCAATAGATTTGGGATGAGCTTAGCGACCAGTACATTAACCTGATAATTTCATCTATAGGGGTCATGTGGATACACTGATTTTGGGGGAAACTATTTCGACTCTGGATGCGTGTGAGTCCATTGTGGATGTGTTGACTCAGAGAGAGGGGTTGTGCATATATGATTGGCGACTGTATGGTTGTGACTATTTCACACGTAATACCTCTGCGTGTGTACATTGACGCTACGAACAATTGAGTTTTACTCGGGATATCTTTAGGGTATTTTCGAGGAGGAAAATTCTTCCCAGATGGAGAGATTATGATAACCCTAATTTGGAGGACGTTGAAATTATGATGGGGACTTCTAAATTATATGGCTTCCTGCAGGTAGATTGCTAATCTATGGATTATAGATGTGCGTACGTGTGGATGGTGGAAGGACTCTTGATGTGTCTTCTTTACCCACATGTTGCTACTTAGGGAGACATGCCCGTCTGGTCACTGGTTCGGCTATGTGGAAGTCAAATGTAATGAGGTGTGTTAGATTACGTATGGGTGTACGGTACACATGTGTGTACAGTGTGGACCATTGATGTGATCTTGCACACCTATGGGGGGTGTGTATGCTTTACATACTAGCGGTTATAAGTTTAAAGGCTTGGCTAGGAATGGAGATTATTCCTTTTGCTTTAACTCTTGCAATTATGTTAAGTGGTGGAATTTAAGACGAAGAGAAAGAGATTTGGTGAGGGCGTTATTGCTCGTGAATGTGGAGCATGGACGCCATGCGATTGTGTCGAAGCTAGCAAGGATCGCCACTAGTTGTTTCCAGGTCCCTGTAAAGGGTTTCCAAATGCCAAATGGGGCCTTACAGAGTACATGTAGATTTACTGCCTTCTTGATAGTAAATCCCTGTGGATGTAATTAATAGCATTAGTTGTGGACTTGTAGTTCACTTAAATATAGATGCTCAAGTAATCTTTTGTTTGTATAAAAAATTTATGTTTGTAATTTGGGCATGAATTATTCTTGAGAGGTAATATAAGCTACTCTCTCTCAACTTCTGTTTCTAATTCTGTTTACTTTGCAGAGATGGCATCCGTACACACGGCCATGACTTCTGTCTTGTGTAAGAAAGGCAACATGTATTCTTCTGCCAAATTGCCAAGTACTCCCTTTTTACCCTACTTTCTCCCACACGTTTCAAATGTGTGGGAGAAAGAATTATTATCTACTAACTTAACTTTCAGGACTAAAGCCACTTTAACCTTTGATCCTTCAACCACAAACTCAGAAAAGACAAAACACAGGAAACACAGTTGACCCTACCGCCCCTGATTTTCTCGCACTTCCCTCCTTCAAAGAATGCTTCCCAAAGAGCACAAAGGAATATAGGCATGTAGTGGATTTCCTTCTTTTTTTTGTCCTTCTACATTTTTGTTTCTTTATCTGAATATTTTACCCGATTAATTCATATTTATTGTCGAAAGAAGATACCTTTTGATGGATTCAATCAATGTTTTGGGTCTTTTTTAGGGAAATTGTTCCTGAGCAATCTGGGCATGTACTTAAAGTTCCAATTTGACGCGTCCACCTCTCTAGGGATCAACAGTACTTTGACATATGACACCAGTGGCCCTCAAAATATCAGTCCATGTGTTGGTATACAGACTATCTTCTTACACTTTTTATTTCTGTACTTCCTGTATTTAAGCTTAAAACTATTTAGCAAATTGAGGTAGAAATTTGGTATTATTTGTTGTATATATATATATATTCCTGATTAGTGTTGTAGATGATTTTTAACTATTCGTTTAATATTTTTTTCTTTGTTGCTTTGGCATTCATTGTTGTAGATGAATTTAACTGTTTCTTTAGTATTTTGTTTGCCTGTCCTTTTTTTATCCTGTGTTCGCTCTATCATATTGAATGTCAAACCTTTAACCTCCCAAGATTCTAACATGAGGTATATTATGAAACTTATTTAAAAAGATATTTAAAAAGAGACTGACTCTATTGGCCACTGGCCACGCTTAATTATATAGAGGCATGACCACCCACTCTTATGCCAAGTGGCATACATATTTGGTTAATCCAAGCAATCTACCTGGCAACACCTCATTGGTGCATGTCGTAGCCAAAAAATAATGGCCTTCAGAAATCAGAAGACCAGAACATGCCGTTCGATGCACTTTAAGATCAACCGTTAAAAAAGTACGCACAACTCTCCATATTAGAATACACATATTGGGAGTTGGGCCTGTAGCTTAACAGAAGGTTAAAACTTAACAATGTTGTAACCTTGAGGTCACAGGTTCAATCACGGTATGTTTCAAATCTCTAAATCAGTGTGTTTTTCGAGTGATTAGTTCCCAATATTAGCTATCATAACTCGGATTGTGTGACACGTGGCTTACAAGTGGGACGTCCATTTAAAAGGGTTTTTTTGAATTTCATCCTCTTAACTCTTTGAATTCAGAAAATTTGTTTAGCTGCCAATGAATTCGCTGTCGTTTCTATCATGCTCTTTGATAATTCTTATTAAAATTTGATACCTTTTGTTTAATTGAAGACTGTTATGTGGCGACAGGTCTCCCTAAGTTACGCAAAGACTGGATTGAGAGGCGTGAACAAATAGGTGGACCAAGATACACACAGATGTTCTATTATAAGCTAGAAGTCATAACTGAAGAAATGCTATTCTGTGATGCTCGTGAAAAGCTTGACCCAGAATTTGTTGCATGTACTCGGGGACTTAGTCAGGAATTTACAAGGACTGCTCTACCCTTCCGCGAGTTAGTCAGTCGAGCACTTTAGGCTCGCATTCAAAGTTGTGCTCTCTCTCGTCTCACTTGTTCGATTCAAGGTTCGTCCAATGCTCGCTTTACTCAAGTCCATCACTCGTCCTTGCAAGAGTTCAGTGATATCGTGTCATGCCAAATATCGTTCTTAACATATAGCTGCATTACTGATAACAAAAAACATGAACTATATACTAGTATTATCTGCTTTTCTTTTTTCCCGCAATTAATATAAAAATTGTACTCTTTTTGTAGGTCTTACGAAGCATAATTTTTTTTGCAGGACTATGTTGCTGCAAGATGGTATAGGGCTCCGGAGCTTTGTGGGTCATTTTTCTCTGTGGATCATTTTTTCATTTTATATATATTCCTTTTTTAATTTTAAACTCCTAATGTAATTATATAAAAATTCTTATGCAAGTTGCTCTTATTCACACTTTTTTTTTCTTAAACACATGCAAACTGAGTATCATTTTATTATGAAATTTGTTGATATGACTGAATTTGTTTTTATGGCAGGAAAACTCGTGGTATGGGAGTTGGGTGCAAGCTGAAAACACACAACCCATATCAGAAGTGGGCAGACAAATCATAAAAGAAAATTCACCTCGACAACGAGTTGAAAGGCGCTCAATCAAAGGTGTCAAGCAATGAGACATTAAAATTCTATGTCTATGCAACTGAAGGAATCGGGGCGATCCCGTCGCGACGATGCGCTCTCTAACGAAAAAAATATAGAGTCGCCAACCAGAGCTTTCGGTGTCCTGGGATACCTAGTTCATTTTTATGAGCACCTAAGTGCTAAAAATATGACTCTGAATCCGGTCCACACCAAAGGCTCTTGGGTAGGGGCCTTGGTTATCGATCGGGAAGGTGTTAGGCACCCGATCAACCCGCTTAACGTGGTTTCTACTTATGGCCAAAAATAAAATAATGTAAAAGAAAAGGAAATGGTTCCCTCTTGCCTAAATGGGCCTCAAATCCTATTTGTGCCCCTCCATTCCTACCAAAAATTCGACGGCGTAACGGCACAAATGAAAGGGTAGGGAATGCCAAAAAGAGATAGGAGAAGAAAGGGGAGAGTCGGAGCCTTCGGGCCCTTGTAGCACCGTAGGAGAGCCTTGCGTGACTTGCTTTGATGAGCACTTAAAGGCTTTGTATTATAGAAAATGGGGTTCTAACTCCTAAGGCTTGAAGCTAAGAGGCAGGGAAGGGAGGCTAGGGGATCACACACACCTAACCTAGAGATTTTGGATGAAGTGTAAAGCTTGGAAGGAGGTTTTGAAATTTTGGAATTTGTATGGGAGGTGTGCATCAAAGGGAGAAAGATCTTCTCACTTTAAGCTCTTTCTCTCTTAGATAGAAATTCTCAACCCCTAAACCAAGGGGTGGGGGGCTCTATTTATAGGAAAGGAGTGGATTAGGAGGCTACTTAGATGCTAATTGGGGTTAGCAATTAGGTAATCTCAAATCTAAGGTTTCCTAAGATTTTGAGAGCTTGGAAAGGTATGAAGGTGGTTCTAATGGTGGATGATGGGGTGAGGCTTTAGGCCACTTGGAGGGTTGCAAATAAGTAAGGAATGGGTGCAACAGAATTATCAAAACACACCCCAAAGGTTGAGGTGGTTAACAAGTCAAACCCTAAATACGAAATTCGGGGTAAAATCTCATAGTTACTGTTCATATGCATGGCGCAACTAATAGTTGCGCTAGGCAAATGCATAGTAAAACAGTGAAGAACAGTGCTGAAAGTTAGCTCGCGGGGTGGGGGCCACCTTTTAAACTTGGCGCAACTATTAGTTGCGCCAGGCTTAAAATCTGGGAGGATTGGCCTGGCGCAACTAATAGTTGCGCCAGGCAAAATTTATACTTGGCACAACTATTAGTTTCGCCAGGCCATTTCTGGGGAGAAATAGCCTAGCGCGACTAATAGTCGCGCCAAATCCCTAAGGGGGGCTACTTGAAATTACCTTCCTGCCCTCCGGGTTCTTCAATGGTATAAGAGTTGGTCGCTGTAGAGGGTCGTAGCCACTTCTGGTGCACCCTTCCTCCTTATTCCCTGGGAAGGTTAGGTTAGGGTTTGAAAAGGGTTCTAAGGGTCGGGGTTGGTTTCTAAAGGTTTGGGGTAGATTCCTGGGAAATCTAGGGTGATTCCTAAGGGTTCAGGGTGATTCCTAAGGGTTCCATACATGCCATCAAAAGCTCAGAAATGCACCTCTCTCGAAATGTGTTTCGATCGGGCCTTGGGCCAAATTTGGGTGTCTACAGATGCCCCTCTTTGGTATCCGATCACTAATGATCGAATGCCAAAGAAAAGAGACATCCGAAGAGGCCCAAGGCATCACTGACGGGTCCGCTGTATTCAGAATGAATTTCAAACATCAAGTGAGTAACACGGTGAGAAAACGAAAGCCCTGGAGTGTCAGGCTAATCATTCGTTTCTCGAGGCAATCGGTTCCTAAGCGCTTAGCGACATTACTGAGCATAACCGAGGTGGAATGAGTTGCGAAAGCCCAATAGCTAGGAAAAACATTCGCCTCTCGAGTTGCGAAAGCCCGTTAGTCGGGAAAAATGTCCGCTTCTCGAGATGTTTTGAAGGTGATTGATGTTTGAGATTCATTCTGAATGCAACAGCTTCGCAAGTAAGAGGGGTGATCAACCCATATCCAAAGATAGGTGCGAAGTAAACATACGGAAGGCTCCACAGTTTGCGTCCAATCCTACAAGGCATTTGACGACCTTATTGGATTATTCGCAGGTGCCCCTGCAGAAAGCAGGGTTCGAGATCTTTGGGTGAACCCATCGATCCCAAAGTTTATTTAGCACGACCACCTGAGCGAAGTGAATCGATGTCACAATGCTTTTTAGGAGTGCATGCTATTTTTCAAAATGCGCCTCAGATCCACATGTCCCAGAGCGTCCAACTTCAAATACCACTAAACAGATCCAACCAGTTACTGGGTGCTAACTCGAAAGGGACATCCAATCCTAGTTTCTGCCAACAATGATCATAAATATCAATTAACTATGCATAAACATGCACCCATTAGGGACAATAAGCAACAACAAAGCCGATGGTAGCCCCGACCCGAACCTGCCCGGGTATAATTTACGGGGACAAACGACCATCATAAGGATACCCAGACGCATGACATACACTTTATAGGGATACCGCTGCCCATACAGGTTTTAAGCCTGTATAAAATAAAAGGGAAATGAACCCTTCTGAATGCATGGTTGCACATAGTTTGATTGACACATAATCTCATCCTCAACAGGTTGGTCTCAACCAATGATTGACCTTTTCTAATAGAGAATCTGAAGCTTAAGACACTTAAGTTCACATGAGTCCAAAACGAAGTGCTCGTCGCAAAGATTTAGCAGTTGAGTTAACCTGATCAAAACATTGATTGTTTGACCGAGACCGACACCGTTGCTCCTGCCTTAAGGCAGGATCCAAAGATCCGAGGCGAACCTCCAACTCGGGACTTCGATGTGGCACAGCTGCATTGCTGATAAAATATTGACATTTTACCGCTTTATGCTTGTGCGCTGGTGTGGGGAGTTCAAATCTGTTTTTGATTTTTCTATCATTTTATGCGATTTTTTTGAATTTTTCAACTATTATTTTATGGGATTTTTTGAATTTATCTTATGTGAATTTTTTGGAATTTTAGAGTTATTATTTTATGTGAATTTTTTGGAATTTTGGAGTTATCATTTTATGTGAATTTTTTAGAATTTGGGAGTTATTATTTTATGTGAATTTTTTTGGAATTTTGGAGTTATTATTTTATGTGAATTTTTTGGAATTTTATCATTTTATGTGGATTTGTCTCGTGAATATTTTCGGCTTCTCTATGGGGATTATATTTCTTTTTTGGATTTTCCTTGTGTGTAGGACCAGGGTGCTCGTTGACCTCGACCCATCCTTATTTTAGCACGGCTTTCTTGGCAAGTCGAAGAATGATCGAAATGCCGCCTTGGGAGCGCGTGCGTGTGTCGGAAATGACAGAACAAATAAACAAAAGGAAGTGGGGGGACCGGTCTTCCCATCTGGCCCATACCAGGCCTAAGACCCGACCTGAGTGCCTGGCGCAACTATTAGTTGCGCCAGGCCACTATGGGCCCAAAGATAGGCTAGCGCAACTATTAGTTGTGCCAAGCCAAAGGAAGGCAAACATTTGCCTGGCGCAACTATTAGTTGCGTCAGGTTTGGCTGGGTAGTTAAAACAGCCCGAACTCGGGCTGTGGGGCCTTATTTCGAATTCTTCCCCCCTCTCTTCCTCTTTGAAACCGAAAAACCGCTCCCCCTCCCCTTAGGGTTCCTTTACGTTGCCTCTAGCGTGCCCATTGCCGTTGTTTTGCTTGCGGATCGATCGCGGGCCTACGCTAGACCAAAAACCCCTTTTTCTTCCTAAGGTAATCTTTTAAACTCTTTTTTCTTGATTTTTCTTGCTTTTTGTTATGCAAATATGATCATGATCTTGCATTTCTAGATGACAAATGGTTTATTTCTGTCGTAAGCATGTTGACTGATGATGTGTGAATGAATTAATGCCTTATTTTTGTGGTTTTATGGGTTTTATGGGTGCATGTATATATTTTTTTTGTTTTTATTTTTGCACATAGAAAGGGCTCTATTTTAGGTTTTCATTTTTGTTTGTTTTTTTTAGTTTGTTTGTTTTTTTTGTTTTTCTTGAATGTAAAGCAAGGATATTTTTGGCCTTTGTTTTTTTTTTTTTTTTTTTTGAAAACTAACTAATCAAAGAGGATTCTTCGTCTCTATTTTTGAAGATTAATTAAGAAAACAGGATTTTTATTTTTGGTTTTTATTTTCAAAAATTAACTAAGGAATTTATTTTATATATCTTTTTGTTGTCGATCTTTTTGTTTTTATGGACATACGAGAAAGGGATTTTTTGTAGAGAATTTTTGTTTTTTGTTGTTTGTTTTTTTTTTTTTTTTTTTATCAAAATAAAGCAAAGGACTCTTTTTATTTTTTGTTAGTAAAGTAAAGGATTTTTTTTGTTTTTATTAGAATAAGGCAAAGGATTCTTTTTATTATATTTTTTGTAGGTAAAGTAAAGGATTTTTTGTGGTATTGATCGATCAATATGATGTGTTGATCGATCAATATGACTGTGCCGACACTGCTTCAGTGTTTTGGTCATAACATTTTGTCCCGAACTCCGATTGATGCGATTCGTGCGGCATTGGAAAGAGGACAACTAAATCCACAACTTTTATGAATTAACTAACTGATGAATAAATTTTTTTGATGATCAAAATTGAGCTGGAAGTTTGGCCAAGTTCTAAGTTAGCACGTCTTGACTGAAGTATCGATATAGCTTCGGTATTTTGGCCATAACTCCTTCTCCCGAACTCCGATTGACGCGATTCATAATGCGTTGGAAAGAGTACGACGATATCTAACTCTTTTATGAATTAGCCAAATCTTAAATCAAATGTTTTGAGGGTCAAAATGAAGCGGGAAGTTGGGTTAAGTTTTGAGTCAACACGAAATTACCCATTTCCGTCTCTGTTGTGAGAAAACACTTAAATACGTCGATATTATTAATATTTAGGATTAATTTTTATATATCATCATGTGTGTGATGTAGACTAAGAGTGGAGGCCGTAGATAAGAACTTTTGGACTGCTTTAGAACGGCGTTGGATTTGCTTAGAAAGAGGTCTGACCTGAGGTAGGGGAAAACCAACCTAAACTGTTTTTGAGTATGATTTCATGTTTATTTCATATCTGTGCCCTGATTTCTGTTTTCAGCAAACATGTATGCATATCATAAATTCCTGCTATCTATAAATTCTGTTTTCCTGATTTGTATCCTGAAACCTGCTTCTGATTTCTGCTATCTGGTTTGGGACAAGAAGCCAATAGGCTAAGGCTCTTTCCTTTCTCCCTAAAGGACAAGGCCCGCACCTGGTTGTCTACTCTCCCAAACAACAGTATCGCTACTTGGAAAGACCTCCAGACAAAATTTCTAAGCAAATTTTTCCCTGAGACCAAAACTAGCCAGTTGAGGAAAGGCATACTTGCTTTTGCCCAATCCCCAACTGAGGATTTTAACCAATCTTGGGACAGATTTAAGGAGATGCTCAAACAATGTCCCCACCACAAGATCCCAGAATGGCAGCTTGTCCAGAGCTTCTATAATGAGATTGATGAGAAAAGTAGAGACATGGTAGATGCCTCTTGTGGTGGAACGTGCATGCATAAAACAGCTGATGAGGCATGGGACTTGTTCGAGGTTATCAGTGAAAATGCTTTTCAGAAGATGTCCTCATCCAGAACTGTTCAAGAGCCTTCTCCTAAGCTGGGGCTTGCGGAAACCTCTAAATGAAAGATGTATGAAGTTAGGGGAAATGATGACTTGAGAATACAGATGGCCAATCTTTCGGATAAGTTTGATAAACTTTTAACTGTGGTGCAGCCCGAATGGCTGCACAAGTGATGGAGGCATGTCTGATATGCCAATCCCCACAACACACAGTGGAAAAGTGCCCATCTGCAGGGCAATACCCTGAGTACATGATGGAACAGGCTGCTGATGCCCAATCTTTTGGACAGCAACAATCTGGTGTCTACAACAAACAGTCATATGGATACCAGCACCAAAATGCTGGTTACCAATGGAGAGACCACCCAAATTTGAGGTGGAGGTAAGACAATTATATGCAGTCACAACAGATGTTAGCCTTACCTCAAAGGCCACAGCAGCAGTTTAACCAGGGATATGCCCCAAGGTCGAATTTCCAACATCAGCAGCAGCCTAGCAGTAAAATCAGTTGGTGGTTCCCCCACCTCAGCCCCAAAGTGCTTCTTTTGAGGATCAGATTTTGACCCAATTGCAAAGCCTTGGACCTTTGAATCAGACTGTGACTTCTCACAGTCAAAGCATAAAGAAAATAGAAGAACAGCTTGGCCAAATAGCCAATGCCTTGGCCAAAAGAGAAAAGGGCAAGTTGCCAAGCCAGCCGGTAGCCAACCCTAAGGGCCAATATTCGATTGGAGAAGGCTCCTCAAATTTTGAGGGGGCTAATTCCATCACAGCCCTAAGGTCTGGCAGGCTGGTAGACAACCAGGTGAGAAAGGAACAAGGAGTGGTCATTCCCAAAGAAATGTCGAGTGAAAGTGATAAGGACTTTGTTAAAGCACAGAGTCAAGAATTGCCTGCTACCCTTCAAGAAGGAATAAATAAAGAGGCTGTAGTTGAGCCTCAGCAGGAGATAAAACAAGAAAAAAGAAAAAAATAAAAGTTTAGTCATAGGCTTGCAGCTGAGGAACCAGCAGTCCCTCAGCTGCCATTTCCTCAAGCTTTGAGTGGCCCTGCCCTTTTGATAAGGGGAATGCACAGATAGAGGAAATGATGGAGACCTTTAAGCAGGTAAAAATAAATTTATCCCTGCTTGATGCAATCCGACAGGTCCCAGCCTATGCAAAATTTCTGAAAGACCTTTGTACTCAGAAAAGGAAAGCTAGAGGCCATTTGTCCAAAAAGGTCTTTGCAACTGATACAGTTAATTCTGTATTAAGCATGACAATGCTTGAGAAGTTGCAAGACCCAGGGATACCCACTATTCCCTATATAATTGGAGACCACACGATTGGAAGGGCCCTTCTAGACCTTGGAGCTAGTGTTAACCTGCTTCCATATAGTGTGTATCAGCAGCTAGGTTTGGGGGAGCTTAAACCCACCCCCATTGTGCTATTGATGGCTGATAGGTCTAAGAGGAAACCCATGGGAGTGGTTGAGGATGTCTTGGTGGGAGTAGATAAGTTCTTCTACCCTGCAGACTTCCTTGTTTTGGACATGGGCTGCAACAAGAGTACATCCCCGATACCTGTTATTCTGGACAGACCATTCTTGGCCACTGCCAATGCATGTATTCAATGCAGGTCTAGGATCATGGAGATAACTTTTGGACATATGAAAGTTGAGCTTAATGTATACAACAGTGCAAAGTACCCTCAGCTGGACAATGAGGAATGCTTTGCAGTGGATGTACTAGAAGAAGTTGTTGAAGAAGAACTGCCCACTCTGCTGGAGTGGGACAACATTGTCACAAATTTAACTGAAGTTTGGAACATGGTAGAGGAAGGAAGCCCAGCTTTAATGCCAGAAGACATGTCCCCATTGAAGTCTTCTGTGGGCTTGCAAAGATTCCGTGGTGGAAACCTACATTGTTGCCCCTTCCTCAAACCAACAAAGCACCAATCCTGTCATCCATCCAACAAGCCCCTGATCTGGAGCTCAAGAAGCTTCCAGAGACATTGAAATATGCTTTCCTTGAGAAAGATGAAAAATTTCCTGTAATTATCTCCTCTTCTCTTACCAATGAGCAAGATCAGGAATTACTAACAATTTTGAGGAAGCACAAGAAGGCAATTGGCTGGACCATTGCTGATCTGGGAGGGATTGATGCATCAATCTGTATGCATAGGATCCATCTAGAGGAGGGCTCAACACCCTCCAGGGAAATACAAAGGAAACTGAATCCTCATATGCAGGAAGTGGTCCTGAAAGAAATCATCAAATTGCTGGATGCTGAGGTAATTTACCCCATTTCTAATTCTGAATGGGTGGCACCTATTCAAGTGGTGCCCAAAAAGTCTGGCATAATAGTGATAACAACCGAGTCTGGAGAGCTGAGACCAGCTAGGGAGACCACTGGCTAGAGAGTTTGCATCGATTATCAAAAACTCAACTCCAAGACTAGAAAAGACCACTTCCCTCTCCCCTTTATTGATCAAATTTTGGATAAGTTAGCTGGAAAAGCTTTTTACTATTTTCTTGATGGGTACTCAGGGTACAACCAGATCCCTGTGCACCCTCTCGATCAAGAGTAAACTACATTTACTTGCCCTTTTGGTACCTTTGCTTACAGAAGGATGCCTTTTGGGCTGTGTAATGCCCCAGCCACCTTTCAGAGGTGTATGTATGCCATTTTTTCTGATATGATTGACAAATTCTTGGAAATTTTTATGGATGATTTTTTGGTTTATGGGGATAGCTTTGACCAATGTCTACAACACCTCCACCTGGTCTTGCAGAGATGTGAGGAGACCAATTTGGTCTTAAGTTGGGAAATGACTCACTTCATGGTAACACAAGGAATTGTGTTGGGCCATGTAGTCCCTAAAGATGGAATTGAGGTAGATAAGGCCAAAGTTGACCTCATTGCAAATTTGCCCCCTCCAAAAATAGTCAAACAAATCAGATCCTTCCTTAGATATGTTGGATTCTACAGGAGGTTTATCAAAGACTTCAGCAAGATTACTAAACCATTGTGCCACCTGCTCTGTCAGGATGTGCCCTTTGACTTTTCTGCTGAATGTCTGGAGGCTTTTGAAACTTTGAAAATTTGCCTCACCTCTGCCCCTGTACTCCAAACACCTGACTATACCCTGCCCTTTGAGTTGATGTGTGATGCATCCGACTTGGCAATAGGTGATGTCTTGGGTCAGAGAAAAGATAAGCTGCCTGTGGTCATTTCTTATCTCAGCAAATCACTTGCTGAAGCTCGGCTGAATTACACAACAACTGAGAAAGAGCTTTTGGCAGTGGTTTTTGCTGTGGAGAAGTTTAGACCTTACCTACTTGGGTCTAAAACTGTAATCTTCACTGACCACTTAGCATTGAAGTACCTATGTCCAAGAAGGATGCAAAGCCCTGGTTGATTAGATGGATACTCCTATTACAGGAGTTTGACATCGAAATCAAGGACAAAAAGGGTGTAGAAAATGTGGTGGCTGACCACTTGTCCAGAATTATGTTGGAGAAAGGTGTTGATGACCTTGCTACAAATGATGTCTTCCCGGATGAGCAACTGTTTACCATCCAGTCCTTAGTGCCCTGATATGCACATATTGTCAATTATCTATTTATAGGCAAGATTCCTGCCCATTGGACAAAAATGGACAAAGACCTGTTTGTCTCACAGGTCAAATCCTTTTTTTGGGAAGAACCTTGCTTATACAAGTATTGTGCAGACTAAATCATTCAGAAATGTATTCCAGAAAGTGATGTCTCCAATATTCTGGCCATGTGCCATGAAAATGCCTGTGGGGGTCGCTTTAGTGGAAGAAAAACAGCTGACAAAGTCTTGCAGTGTGGATTCTATTGGCCTTCTCTTTTCAGAGATGCCAATACACACTGCAGGACCTGTGAAAGATGTCAGAAATTAAGAGGGCTGTCCAAAAGAAACTCAATGCCTTTACAGCCCATCCTTGTTGTGGAACTGTTTGATGTGTGGGATATTGACTTTATGGGCCCCTTTCCTCCTTCAAATGGTTTTTATTTCATCTTAGTGGCAGTGGATTACGTTTTCAAATGGGTAGAAGCCATTGCCACAAGAACTAATGATAATCAGGTAGTCCTCAAGTTTATAAAGCAGAATATCTTCTCGAGATTTGGCACCCCTAGAGCCATTATCAGTGATGGGGGTAGCCATTTCTGCAATAGAAATTTCGAGAGCTTGCTCAAGAAATATTCTGTCACTCATAGGATTACTACTCCCTACCACCCACAAATCAGTGGGCAAGTTGAAATTTCAAATAGGGAAATCAAGCACATCCTTGAGAAGACTGTGAGGACTGATAGGAAAGATTGGGCTGACAAGCTTAATGATGCACTGTGGGCTTATAGGACTGCCTATAAGACTCCCATTGGTATGTCCCCTTTCAGACTGGTTTATGGCAAGGCTTGTCATCTCCCAGTGGAGTTAAAACACAGGGCCTATTGGACCATTAAACATTTAAATCTAGACCTAAATTTTGCTGGTCATCACAGGTTACTGTAGCTGTCAGAATTGGAAGAACTAAGGATGGATGTGTATGCCAATGCCAGGATCTACAAGGAAAGGTCCAAAGCTTTTTTTGACAGAGAGTTGTTGAGAAAGAGTTTCATAGCTGGCAACAAGGTTTGGTTGTTTAACTCCAAACTTAAATTCTTTCCTGACAAATTGAAATCCAGATGGGAAGGTCCCCACATTGTCATGCATGTTTCCCCATCTGGTGATGTGGAAATCAAGGATCCCAAGTCTGGGAGAACCTTGAAGGTGAATGGTCAGAGGCTTAAGCCTTGTTTTGAAAAACCTGCCGAACCCATGGACACCATTCAATTTCAAGGGGATCCTTCTCCAAACTGATCCACAAGTGTGTCATTATTGTATCATATGTACTTTATTTTTGGTAGATTTATCTTGCTTTCTTTTGTTCAAATTCTCTAGGATTTATTAGTGGTCCCATCTGAATCTGAACCTGTCTAGAGGTACCCATGGTGAGAGTCATGCCTAGGATCCAACCACAGCACACTGGAAATGGCAAAACTGAGAGCACATGCTCTCTGTTTGATACTTTGCTATTGCTGGGTCCAAAGGGAAGCCTGGGAGACTCTCGTGCAGTTCACATGGAAACATTCAAGAGCTGTTGCGAGATTCAAGTGCACCTGAGAACCTCTCGCGTGATCCACTTCATCACTACCCATCGCACCCAAACATTTCTTTTACATCCCTCCCTACCTCACCATCCTCCATGCCATGAGGGACAATCCCTATCTTAGGAAGGATGTCCTGAGGGGCATGGCCAAACTTCGCCAGTTCATTGAGACCCCTCTGCTGCAGCAGATTGATGAAATGAAGGAGGCTCACAGAAAATAACTACTGGGCATCTCCTTGGGGTGGATAAATATCCTGGAGGCCTATCAGAAGGCCAAATCTACAGCTGCTTATAATGAGCTGAATTTGGAGCTGGAGAAAGCAAATGCTGCTACAGAGAAGGCGCGGGCCAAACTGTTTGAAAAGAGGCTCAACAATGCCCAGGAGATCTTCAAAATCCAGAAGGAAATCCATGAGACTGACCTCCTCAAACACAAAATCCAGATAGCCTCATTGGAATCCGCATTGGCTGCTGCCAGAAATGCTCCTCCGTAGCCCACCCCACTCTCTGTTCGCATGCCCGAGCCAGAGCCTAAAGCTACTCCAGCTTCAGCTGCCCAGTCTGAGGAGGCACAACCAAAGACCCAGTAAGAAAAAGGGAAGGTCCTTGCTGCCCCTCCTACAGAGCAGCCTCCACCTACCACGGCCTCTGCTGCACCTCCACAAGAGCAAACTTATCCTAAACAGAGGAAAGTCATTGCTAGGAGAACTGCTTCCACAATAGCCTCTATAAAAATTGGCAAAGAGTCAGCTGCCTAGTTTGAGGAGGAACAACCCTCTGACCAGCCTGAGTCCAAAGCAAAAGGAAAATCCCCAGTGTTTCCTACTGAGGAAGGCAAAGGCAAATCCCTTGTAACCCCCCTGCAAAAAAATAAGGAAAAGCCCCTCAAGCACCCAAAGAACTAAAAATACCCAAACAACCAACAGTAAGGGTGAGGGCACCAAAAGCTCTGACCATGAGGAAAACACCAGCCCAAGCCAAAAATTCAAAGCAAGTAAAGAAGAAACAGGACAAAGTTGCTCTTAGGGAACATGCTAAAAAGATGGGCAGGGATTTCCTGACAGATTCCGATTCAGATTCTTCTTCCTCTTAGATTAGATTAGATTGTACTTAGGTTTTTCTTTTTGTCCCCTTCCAATCTTCTACTTGTAATTACAATTGTACATGTTTTTCCAGTTAATATAATTTTTTATTTTTTTTGTATATTGATCTGTTCTGTGTGCTTGTCTTAGCTTTTTCTATTTTAGTCTTCATTTTGTTCTATTTTGTCATGGGAGATGTATTTAGGTTGGCTATGATCATTTCAAATAGGAATCCATGTGACTGTTGAATTCAATCATAGAATTTAAATGGTTTCCTTTTCATAATTGTGGGCCCTGTCGTTGCTCCTCGCGGAGTTCTTACCGCGCGCAAAGTAAATTTCCACACCTTCCAGTGTGCAGCTGCGCGATACACAGGATCCCCTTGAATACCAAGCCTATTTAGACCTTCATTTATTGTGTGCTCTCTTTTCCCATAATCAGTTGTGAGATTCTTCATTCCCCACACAATTCTAATTTATTGCCAAGCTGGGAAAGGGACAAAGCTTTATTATGCCGATTCATTTTCCACCGTCCAACTCTTTTAAATAGGCCATTAGTTCCTCTTCATCTCATCCTTCCTCTTCTAATCCTAGCAGTCCAACCCTCCTCACAACCATGGCGGATGGCAAACCCAACGAGTGCCCTAAGAAATTTTACCCTATGTGGTTGAACCCCCCTCCGCCTAAGGGTCGGACCCATTACAATTTCTGTGGGATGAGTATGAAGAAGTCCAGCGGATCCTGGCAAAGGAGGAGAAGAAAAAGGAGAAGAGAGAGAAAAAGAAGAAAAAAATTGAACATCCTGCATCTCCCCTACCATCTTCCTCCAACCCTCCCCCACTGACTCCCCCTTGATCCCTCTCTCCCCCCCCCCCGCCCCATTTTGTCTTTTCTTTTTACATCTTTTTGTAATTTTTTATTTTTTATTTTAATGAAAGTTTCTTTTAGTTCTATACTGTTCAGTTAGCATTTTTTTTATTTATTTTTGTTTCTCTATCTTACTCTGTGTTTATTTGTTCTGACTGGACTTTACTGCATTTTCTCACCTTTGAACTAGTGAGGACACTGCTCCTCATGGTTTGGGGGTGTGGCAGGATAGGTCTGCCAATAAAATAGTTAATTTTAGTGCAATCATGGTGGTATAACTGGGATGAATAAAGTCAATTTTCACTAAACTTGATACAATGAGGAAACTTGTATAAAATTAAAATATTTTTACAGACTTTTCAAAACTGAAAAAGTTAAAATCTTGACACCACCATGAAGCTAATATCAGAAAAAATTTTAGTTAATACTCAGTGAACCTAAGAGGAGAGAAACAGATGAAAATACACCGTATGGATTAAATTTGATGACCATACCTAGTGAGATTTGAGCCCATCATTTTCTTTTGAAGAGTGTTTTTGGCATTATTTCTGCTCTTAGGACTGATTGAATCAAGACTTTTTCACTAAAAGTTGTGCACCTCCAAATCAAAATTAATTGACAGCCCTCATGATACTAAGGAAATGATCCAAGGCCCTCATTTGGACAGTTTGAGCCTGAAAATCCAATCTTTTAAAATCTGCCCTTTTGCATACACTAGTTGAGCCTTAAAATCATACTTTTCTTTTACAAACACCAGAAAGCACCTTAACCTCATGACCTGATTCAACCTCACCCTCACTCTGAGAATTCAAAAGGTAAAGGAGAAGGAGTTAAAGATACTGAGAATGGTCCAACATTCTGTGGAAGGTGAAGAAAAACAACTTGTGAACAGCAGTGTATCAATGGCAGTTGTGTGGCAATTCATCATAAAAAAATCATAAAAAAAAAGAATGAATAAAAATAAAAAGAGAAAAAGAAAGAGAAGTCTAGAGAAGAACATCATCTGAAAATTAAAAAGAAGAGGAGAAGCTGGCCACTTTGAGTCTGAAATATAAAAAGAAGGATGAAGTTTTTGCTGAAATGAAGGTTGTGAAGTCATGAATCACTCCCTACCTTCCTGATTTCTTAATTTTGATTCCCTTTTTACCCCTTGATTTTTTATATCCCTCACCCATAAGCCACATTACAACCCATTTAAAAAGACCTTGTAGATCCAAAGTAAAATGAGTTGTCATGTGGAGATGAGGAGTTGTCCAATCTATGGTGAAAATTCATGAAGATGTCAGAAATTAGAAGCTTTGCCTATGCTCATGCTTGCAGGCCCATTTTGGGTCTGTAACTACTCTTGAGCTGTTTTGAATATGAACACCCTCAGATTGTTAATGTTGAGAGATAGCCCTAGTGAGAATTGGCTCTAAATTTTGACTTCATTGGGGTTGTATCCAACCTGAATTTTGAATTTAAGGCAAGCTGGGTATTGATTTAAGCCCAATGAATTTCTAGTGTTAGATGAATGGTGGTGATGCAAAAACATGTTAACTTTTAAATTTTAAATGGCCTGCAACATTGCTGCAGTTTCCTCTAAGTTTTAAAGAATGGGTGTGGAATGAAGCTTTGTACATTTAAATCTGTGTTGTCATTAACTGCACTATACTTAACTATTCTAATGGTGAAGTTTGTGGGTGTCTTCACTGAAAACCCTCAGGAGACTTCACTCCTCCACTAGGGATCACCTAGGGGTTTAAAAGGCTTGGTACATATGCTAAATGTACCCGTGATCCCTACGAAAGTGGCATTTAATTAGTTACAGCTTTGCTAAGAGACTAGCAAAGATTAGGTTTTGGGGTGTGTTAAGACCTGAAAAGTACCACTTTTCACCCCTTAACTTAATCTCTGTTAGACCTTTAATCATTTAATAAATGTGTTTTAAGTCTATTCTGTAGGTAATAAGCAGCAGCTGCAAATAAACCCCTAACCATGCCAAGATGCCTATTGTTGCCCCAAAAGCCCCTCAAAAAAATGAAGGATGAACCCAAACATAGAATTGGCTGCAGCATAGGCATAGCAAAGTAGAACCAAACCAAGAAGAATGCCTCGGGTAGATGTCGCAGGGTTCAATTGAACTAACAACAGTAGTCTTCAGCCCGTTCATGATACGATGACAGAAAGAATTGAAAAGCAGACTTCACGAGGTTCTCGCGAGTTTCAGTCATCAGCGCTCACACAGTACTCATGCAGTCTCGCGCAGCTCAAGAAAGGAGTCTTCAATCGTCGCGCGATTCACTGAAGAGAGAGAGCTCCAGGCACTCCTGCACGCAGCTGTCGCGTAGTGATCGTAGAATACAAACCTACAAGGAAATGCTCACGCGATCCATAGCCCTATGAACACTGCTTCTTCGCAAGGATCCCCACGAGATTCACCAAGGGACGAACCGCGCACGTAATTCCCACGCCATTCAAAAGGAAAGAGAAATCTCGCGACAGCCAGAAGTATCTCGCGATGAACAAAGCATCAATCCCGTGACTGCATGAGCTTTAAGTAAATTCAACCCGCGATGCCAATTCTACCATGCAGCAAGATCTAAAAATCTTTTCTACCCAGCGAGGATCGGGTTCTAAACTTCTCCCCACTTCTGCAAGGGCAATCTGGGAAATTTCAGCAATTAGGGCATGCACTCCAATGCTCCAATCTCCGTGCACACGCCCTGAGGCATCCAAGGGACAGGAATGGGCTACAATTACATTGAAAAATTAGGATTTTCCTAACCCTAATTCTGGGAGAGCCGACTGCTATATAAGCCTAAGCCTAGCTTATGTTTAAGGACCTTTTGGCACTTGACTTCTATACTCCTTCTTGAAACCAACTGTAGAATTACAGTAGGCTAAGGTTAGGGTTTAGGAGTTTTCTTTTTCCTTTCTTTTCTTCTCTCCATAGTTCAGCACTTGTTGGCTATGCCTTTGTATGATTATTTGGTATAGTTTTAATGGAGTTTTGTAATAGGATCTATTGCATGTATGGGATTGTTGTTTTGTGAGTTGTTCTATGCAAGGCTGCTGCCTTGAGATCCTATATTGCTAAGTTGTATTGTAAGCAATGGAGGATTGTCTTTAGGGCTTTACTTAGATTCAAGTGACTTGTGTCTCCAAGTTAGGCACATTGCAGGCCTAACCCCATCACAGGACCCACTAAATCTGAATCCCCATGGGAGCTTGGGCTGGTAGCCTTGTGAACATGGTGGCAGCAGCAATATTCTTGTTCTGTCTTAGACCTCTGTGAGGAGGATAGCCTCTGTGGATAGTCTGTGACCATTCAAGTGGAAAGATTATAGCCCTAGGGTGAGACCAATCTACAGATCTAAGACAGATTCTTCTTCTCTACACTTGTGCTTGTAGCCTTGTGAGAGATTATGCAGAGACAGACTCCCCTATATTTGTATAGACCCACCATCAGATGGCAGATCTGATCTGGCTATAGAGATTGTAGGCTTGTGACTGGATCACTGTTGTCCTTCTAAAGCAGTGAGCAGCCAAGCTTGAAAGCTAGTACTCAAACTCTTGTTGGTACTGTGTGTCCAGGCTAGTGCACGTTGTAGGCCTAGCCCCACACACAGAACTTTAGAGGTTGAGGTTCCTATGGATTCTTGAGCTTATAGCCTGAATGAAGTAGTGCCTACAATGATAAACTTGTTCTGACCCATCTTTAGATTGTGGTTCCTCTATTGGATAGTCTGTGACCATTCAAGTGGAGAGGTTATAGCCATAAGGGATTGGATAATGGAACAAGGGTGAGTTGGATCCTTTCTCATCTTTGGTTATAATGTAGCCATTGGACAGGACTTCTATAGCAACAGATCTGAGTCTGAGTTATTAGACCCATCAGATCTGTACCTAATAGCATACTTCTCACCCTTTTTATTTATTTTCTCACACTCCATCACTCTTCTCAACCCTTTCTGTAGTTTAGGCATTAAGTTACCTTAGGATTTAGACTATAGTGACCATCAATCCCCTTCCAATTAGGATTGCCAGATCTGTAGCCAGATCTGGAGGGCCTACTAAAGATGGCTCCCTTGGAGCTTTAGATCAACTTCCCTGTGGGACAAACTCTTACTTGTCAAAACATGCTACAACAGGCCCTGTATCTTGCAGGACTGTGTATTTTTAGGCTTGCTGCTCTTCAATCCATCTTTGATTTTCACTAACCCAATTCTTATCACCATCTCCAATAAAGTTAGTAGCAAGCACCTTAAAATACTCCAACAGCGGGTGGTGCATCAGTTTTAGGGCTACTACGCCATACCCGTGGACCCACCAGCTGACGTTTGGAGTCCTGCTGGCAGTATTGAGGAGTTAACTGCGGCCTTTTTCAACAATGGGTTCCCCATTAGCGCTCTCCATGTGCCTGGAGATTATCATGCCTAGTAAGAGTGCCTACCTTACCCATTCATCCTGCCACGTTTTATCCCTAGCACTAATTTCCTTGCGTTCGGGGGCCCACTTGGTCAGGTAACTTCTTCTCAGCTTGGATTAGTTTCTCTTTCACTTTTACTAAGCCTTGGTCTTATCTAAATAGATTCTTGTCTGGTTCACAGTTTGCTCCGGGAGATGGTTCGAACGGTGAAGGTGGGCCGAGTGCTGCTGACATGTCAGGGGTAGATACCTCTGGTACGGGTCCCTCGGGTGAGGGTTCATCAGGTGTTGGTCCGTCGGGTACCACTCAGGCGGGTGTCCCTGGTGGGGGTCCATCTGTAGCCTATGGGACCTTTCGGCGTCTTGGCCATGGCTTCCTCTCAGACCTCTATGTCGACGTAGACCGACAGGCATGGCTCTCTGCCTAGGCAGCTTGCATTCCTCCTCCTGAGGTGGTCCCTGGGGTAAGTTTTCAGATGAGCCACTTCTCCTTTATTTTGGTTTCCTTCGGTACATGCTTTCAAGGGTATTCTAACAATTGACTACTGTATCGTAGGAATTCAACTCGGCCATGGAATATGTGGAGTACCATCGTCATCTGACAGAGCTTCGGGAGGTAGAGACGGTGAGCACCTGCCTGCTCGACTCCTCTTATTTTTTTCATTATCATTGGCCCCTTGACTGATCTTATCTTTGACTGTGCCTTGCAGCGTGCCCGGGCTAAGGAGTCACGTTCCCTGCTTAGTAGGATTTCACAGGCGTGGTCTAGAGTGGGGGACATGAGGACCTATCAGAGCTCCTCTCGCTGTCGCAAGAAGTCCAAGGGAGCGAGCAAGGAATAGGCTATTAGTTTCCTTCAGCATTTTTTAGATTTTGTTTTAGATCTGTTAATAAACAATTAGGAGAATGGTTGGTGTGGTCTTTTGAAAACAAATTTGGTTTTTTTATTATCATTTGGGAGATGGTCTTGCTTTGATTTTATGCTCCGATTGCTTGGTATCAAATATGTTTCTCTGCAGGATGTGCCTGCTCAATGCCTTTTTAAAAAGTGGCCTTTTGGGTCGCATACCTCAACGTAGGATCAATCCTTCACATAGCAAAGTAACACTCAAACCATCAATGGTCGGAAGTGTAAATATGTGTAAAACCAATAAAAAGGGCAGAGATCCCCTCCTCAGTTCGGTCTTGAGATGGCTGTAGAGGGGGATTTTAGTCTGGCGCAACTATTACTTGCGCCAGGCTAAAATTCTAGGGGAATTTCACTGGCACAACTAATAGTTGCGCCAGGCCAAATTGTGGATGCAATGCACTGGTGCAACTATTAGTTGCGCTAGGCCAAATTGGGAATACAATGCGCTGGCACAACTATTAGTTGCGCCAGGTTTGGCCTACGGGTAGTGGGGCCTTATATGCCCGAATTGACCCAAAAATTGTTTCTTTTTTATTTGACTTGGCTCCTTTGACCGGAATCTTTAGCTCTTGTTTTTCCAAGGTGGGTCCATCTTCCTACATTGATTCTTATCTTCTCAAAAGATCCTTGTACGTTCATGGATCCGCCTCCTAACCCTCCCTTACGTGGAGGGCTCGGAGCCAATGTATCCTCTTTGTTGGGCCTGGGGCCCAAATTCCTGGTGGCTTGGTTTGGGAGGCTAAACGAGAGTGAGCTCGCCTACTTGGGGTGCCTTGGGCTATCTCTCCTTCCTTCCTTCTTAGAGATTCCTCTTCGGTGGGAACTCCTTCATGCTGCCGCTTCGTGCTGGGATGTGAACCTCCATGTATTCCGTTTTGGGAAGCGGGAGCTGACCCCAACCCTTGAGGAGCTATCCAAGCTGTCTGGCCTGAAGCTTCATAGGGACCTTGCAAGAGTTATGCCTCGGCCTGGGTATTCCAGATCCGTTCACCTTACTCTTGGTTTGAAGAAATCTAAGTATGAGAAGAGCCTTGTCGGGGGGCCCACAAGGTGTTCATTAAAATTCCTCAAAGAACTTTTCTGTGATGAAAGCCTCCGAAGATTGCCGGTTAGGAGTGTCTTTAACGTGAAAGCTCTAGCGCTTGGTCTCATCTCTGAAATCCTCTTCCACACTGGGGGAGAGAGCTTCTCATTGGTAGTTTGCGATATTTTGATGGAATTGGAGGCGGGCCAGTCCATGATGCATTTGGTGCTTGTCGAGCTGTACCGATATCTTGATTCTTTTGCCTTGGGCAAAGTGGAGGGCCTTCGGGGATGCCCCTTGTTGCTCCAAGTCTGGCTGGGTGAGCATTTTGCCATTTTGGGGCCCGTGCCTCACTTCTATGTTGCTCGAGGCGAGGTGGGCCAATGTTTTTTGGGTAGATACCACTTACTCCCCCAGGGTGATACATCGGCTCTAAAACTTTGGTTGGTCGATGCTGAGCTGACGGAGGCTTCCTTGGTTGGATCGGACCTTCCCAGTGATTCGTTCTAGAGACCATGAGGGTATCACCCTCCTAGGACTGACTGGCAGCAACTTCTACTTCCCATTCCGGGTGCTGCGCCAGTTCGGCTGCCCTCAGCAGGTGCCTTGTGAGGCCAGACCCCCTTTATGTGATTTGATCTTTTCTAGGGGATCCTCTGGGGACATAGATCGGATTGCTACTCTTTGGGAGACGCGATAGTCGACACTGATGTGTGATTTTGAGCAGAGAGACTCAGTTAGAACTTCTCCTGAGTACGAGGCCTGGCTGTTGACTGAGCGGCCTATCGCTAATGGCTCGAATTTATCAGAGATCGTTGATACTGGTGGCCCCTGGCCAAAGAAAGAGGCAGTGCTCCTAACCCGTATCGAGCTATTGGTGGATGAGAAGAGGGTCCTGCAAGAACTCTTGGCATGCGAGAGGGTTAGAGCAGACACAGCGGAGAGCGAGGTTCTCCGTTTGAAAGAATCACTGAGCGTTGCTTTTGGAGCTGCTAACTCTTCTCAGAAGAGGATCAAGAGCCTGCATGGTTATTGGCTGACTGAGAGGAATGTCTGAGAGGATGATCTTTATGCTGAGATTAGCGCCTTGAAGCACGAGTTGGGCCGTTAACTCCTTCCTGCACTCAGAACTTTTTGCACAGATCATATACACAGAAAAAAGGGGCGTAGAAAACCCCTTTATAGATACACATATTTTTGGTATACATATATATATATTTTTTTTTTGTTTATTTTTATTTTTGTTTCTTTTTGTTGTTTTTTTCTATACTTATAAAAAGGGAAACATGCTAGTCATCACACCGACTATTTTTGAGATGTGGTGCAAGTGATATAAAAGGGAGTTATATACATCTATACAGATCTATTTTTTGGTTTATGTATTATCTCCTCTTTCTTCTTCTTTTTTTTTTGTGCCTTAATCATTAGGTGATACTTTGGGAAACCCTGGGTCCACCTTTAAGCATGGTCAACCCCCTTTTTTAGAGTCGGACCTGGATGGGTTTTCGAATTTTGCCAAGGCCGGAATATTGATCCCTATAGATTGAGTTAAACCTTTCTCCTTGCCTTGGGTCATACGTTTGACGGTGCGTGTTTCACAAAGACAATTCTGGTCGGGACCTGATTTGAATTAGCATGAGCAGCCCCCCAAAAATAAGGGGGCAGGGGTAGTAACCAAGGAGGCTCCTCAAACATCAGTCTTCTCAATCAGTCCAAACCTTTCTTTTTCTTTTCTTCTTTTTTTTTCCTTTTTTACCCATGGCGCGCCCTTTCGGATTTTTATCACGCCCATGGGTTTAGCTCTCTTACCCCAAGCGCCCTTTCGGGTTTTCACCTGGTCCACACAAGCTCGCTGTTTTTACCCGTAATGCCCTTTCGGGTTTTCACCACGTCCATCGTGCTTTGAGCTTGTATTTTTATTTTATTTTATTCTTTTTATTAGTATTTTTTCAAGAGCCATGACATAGACGTCGATTCCTTCATAACCGGCTAGATGGGGTTCAGGTGTCATCTCACAACTCGGCTTGTGTTGACTTAACAGATACTATGACTGCTTGCGAACATACAAAGAGGGCTTCCTTCAGGGTGTAGCTTGGCCATGGGTTAGGTTAGGATTTGAAGGTATGCTGGGCTAAAAGGGTTTCCTTGATACGACTTCAGTTTTCTCAACATACTTTCTTCCTTGGGGGGTTTTTACTGTACATGCCCCGTGATTCTTCTATACACATTTTTTTTGTTATTCTTTTTCCTCCATTTCAAGCAATCTCTTTTTAAGGTTTTGCTTTTTTGATTAATTTTCTTTTTTGGATTTGATAGTAACTTTATACACATGCCTCTTTTCTCTCTCTCTCTCTTTTGGTATATGTACATGTATAGTTTTTTTTGGGGGAATGGGTTTATTGAAAGAAAGGCCCACACTCAAATGGGATAGCAAAGGATATCATCATTTTTAGGGATGTTTTTTGGGCTACTGTGCTTGGAATGATGGCCTCTTTTGGGTGGTTCTTAAGCACTTACATATCTGTTTCATCAATACTTACCTTATCGCGATAGGCTAAGAGTAGAACCGTCGGACGTATCTAGCATTGATGGGCTCAGGAAGATGATCCCCGTCCATGGTGGCGAGGCAAATGGCGTATCCCGGCAGCACTTCTCGAATGACGTATGGTCCTTCCCAGTTTGGCTTAAACTTTTCTCTTGGATCGGCATGGAGGGATGGGAAGATCTTCTTCATTACAGTGTCTCCTACCTTTAGATCTCGACCGCAGACACGTTTATTGTAAGCACGTGCGATTCGCCCCTGGTAAACTTGAGTGTGACACAAGGGTAGGAGTCTCTTCTTGTCTAGTAAGTTCAGTTGATCAAAGCGTGATCTCTCTCTCTACTTCGGGTAAGCCTGATTCCATAAGGATTCGGAGCAAGGGTACTTCAACATCTACCGGGAGATCAGCATCGGTTCCATACACAAGGGAGAATGGTGTTGCCCCTGTAGTGGTACAGATTGATGTTTGGTAGGTCCACAAAGCAAATGGTAACATTTCGCTCCAATCTCGATAAGTGATGACCATTTTCTCAAGGATGCGGACGACTGTCTTATTTGTGGCTTCCATGGCTCCATTAGTTTAAAGCCGATAAGGAGATGAGCGATGGTGCTTGATCTTGTACTGCTCGCAGAAGTCTCGGATGCGCTTATTCGCAAAGTTTGTGCCATTATCCGTGATGATATCTTTGGGTACTCCAAATCGGCACACAATATTATTCTTGAGAAACTTCTCGACGTGACTGGCAGTGATGTTGGCATATGACGCCGCTTCTACCCACTTGGTGAAGTATTCAATGGCGACAAGGATGAACCGATGTCTATTTGATGCTTTTGGATTAATCATTCTGACAACGTCAAGGCCCCAGGTAGCAAATGGCCAAGGAGTGGTCATGCAGTGAAGATCAATGGTAGGAGCGTGTATCAGGCTAGAGTGTTCTTGACACTTGTAGCATTTTTGAACATGTTTACAGCAATCTGATTCCATGGTGGTCCAAAAGTATCCCTACCGTAGGATTTTCTTAGCGAGCATGTGACCGCTGACGTGGGCTCTGCATACTCCCTCATGGATTTCTTTCATAATATTGACCGCTTCACTTTCAGTAAGGCACCTGAGTAAGATGTTACTGTATGATCACTTGTAAAGGCATTCCCTGCAAACGACATAACCTGCTGCTAAACATTGAATGGTTCTTCAGTCTGTCTTGGATGTACCCTCTTGGAAAGTTAGGGTCTCGAGGAAATTTGTGATATCTGAGAACCAAGGTGGCTCATCATTAGACTTTGTAGGTTCCTCAATCTGGAGGCAGAAGGCCGGCTCATTCCTCTGCTCGATCACGATCGGCTTCATCTCAACACCATAGGGGATTTCAATCATTGATGCCAAAGTTGCTAATGCGTCGGCAAAGCAATTCCTTATCCGGGGGACGTATGAGAAAGTCACCTCTTGGAAGCAAGCTACCAGATCTTCGAGGTGTTCATGATAGGGGATCAGTTTCTCGTCTTTCGTCTTCTAGTCACCATTCATCTGGCATATGATTAACTGTGAATCGCCAAATACTTGAAGGTGAGTTACATTCAGATCGAGAGCCGCCTGCAGACCAGCGGCGCAAGCTTCGTACTCAGCCATATTGTTAGTGCAAGGGAAGTTGAGCTTGATAGAGACCGGTACATGGGATCCTTTTGGCGAAATCAGAATGGCACCAACTCCTTGACCCTCGGCATTGGCTGCCCCGTCAAAGTGCATTACCCATGATTCTTCTGATTCTTCTGTATCGTCTTCCATCATGAAGAAGATATCTTCATCTAAGAATTCGGTTCTTAACGGCTCATAGTCAGGTAAAGGATTATCCGCAAGATGATCAGCAAGCGCCTACCCCTTGATCAATTTTTGAGTGACGTACTTGATGTCAAATTTTGATAATAAAAGTTGCCATCGTGTCGTCCGCCCAGTGAGAGCTGGCTTTTCAAATAGGTATTTTAATGGGTCCATTCAGGCCAAGAGCAGAACCACCTGAGATAGTAAATAGTGGTAGAGCCTTTGAGTAGCCCATACAAGAGTTAGGCATGCTTTCTCCAAATAAGGGTAGCGCGTCTCGTAATCAGTAAACTTCTTGCTCAGATAGTAAATGGCATGCTCTCTTCTTCCCATTTCATCGTGCTGCCCTAAGACACATCCCATCGAAACTTTCGTCGTTGAGAGATACATCAAGAGTGATCTCCACGGCTCAAGTGGTACCAAAACAGGTGAATTAAGGAGGTAGCATTTGATTTTTTCGAACGCTGCTTGACAATCATCGTTCCATTCAACAAGTGAATTCTTTCTTAGTAACTTGAAGATCGGCGTGCAGATTGGAATTAGCTGTGCGATGAACCGACTGATATACTGTATTCTACCCAGAAACCCTCTAACCTCCTTCTTGATAGACGGCGGTGGCATTTCAGTGATGGCTTTGACTTTGATTGGGTCAACCTCAATCCCCCTCCTGCTGACAATGAACCCTAGCAGTTTCCCTGACATAGCACCAAATGCACAATTCTGTAGATTCAGACATAGTCGATACTTTCTCAACCTCTGGAATAGCTTCTGGAGGTTCACCAAGTGATCGCTTCACTCTGGTGACTTGGCTATCATGACGTCGACATACACTTTAATCTCTCACTACATCATGTCGTGAAATAGTGCAGTCATAGCTCTCTGGTATGTTGCACCGGCATTCTTCAGCCCGAATGGCATGACTCGATAGCAAAAGGTTCCTCAGGGAGTAATGAACGTTGTCTTCTCGTGATCAACCTCTGCCATTTTTATCTGATTGTATCTTAAGGATCCATCCATAAAAGAAAGCATCCCGTGCTTAGCTGTGTTATCAACCAAGATGTCGATGTGTGGCAATGGGAAATCATCCTTCGGGCTCACTCTGTTCAAATTATGAAAATCGATACATATGCGGACCTTTCCATCCTTCTTTAGCACAAGTACAATATTAGCTAGCCATTGCGGGTACTTGGATACCATGAGAAACCCCGCGTCATACTGCTTGATGACCTCGTCTTTGACTTTCAACATCCACTCGGGTCGGAGACGTCTCAGCTTCTGCTTGACTGGCTTCATATCAGGGTAGAGGGGCAACTCATGCTCAACCAAATCAGTATCCAAACCAGGCATGTCCTCGTACGACCAAGCAAAAATGTCTTGGTATGACCGAAGGAAGTCGATCATGCTTTTTCTTTCCTCAGGAGACAACGACGTTTCGATCTTGGTTATTCTGGGAACCTCCTTAGTTCCTAGATTGACGTCTTCGGTCTCTTCGACAATGGGGGTAGGGCCATACTCAAAGTCGACAAATTGGTCAAGGAGCTCATTAGGGAGCTCTTTGAAGGGGACCTCCTCGTCCAGACTCGTTATCCCTACCTCTTTTTGTATTTCTACAGGGAAGGGGCCGATTTCACGTGGGATGGGTATTTTGATTAAGGCATCCTTTTGTGGGATATTTTCTAGAATTTTAAATGACAATATTTTTAAACTTTGGATTTTTTCAATGTTTTTGGGATTTTGTGTTTTTTCCATGTTTTTGAGATTTTATATTTTTTCCATGTTTTTGAGATTTTTGTTTTCTTCGGAGACGGACCCTTGGCAATGCGAGTTTGTGTATATACAAGGTATTGCCTGCCAAGGGCTTATCTCACTTTTTATAGGTTTTTTTTTTTTGGGAAACGGGCGCCAAACTTTAGGCCACTTCCTGCGTCCAGAGTTTGGGGCAAAGATGCCCAGTTGCATACCTGAAGGGCTGCTTCTTTACCTGTTGGGATGGAGGGTGCTGACTGATATGGCTCATTGGAGTCAGCCTCCATCATATTGATCCCCATTTTGTCTGAGATCATGTCCTCAAACGATAACTCAGTTTCGTGGTGATTTACCACAGGGAGGGTTTATTCAGGTACCGACCGTCACTCCTTGAAAAGGGACAATGTGGCCAAATCTATCTCCAAGCTGGGAAGGGAGATCTGGGGATTGGTGGGATGGACTGGGGCTATGGGTCTGTGTGGGGTCAAATGGGTTGCCCCATTTTGATCAATCTTTACGACCCCTGCGCTGACGAAGGAATCCCTGATGTGCGGCCTAGGGTGAGATTTCTCTTCTATGTTGATTCCTCGAGCTCTTGTAGCCGGGGCGACCCTGGCTTTCTCTTTGGCGTCTTGGACCTCTTGCTCTGTGGGCTTGTATCCTAGCCTGAATCTTACTTTCTGTCCCTTAGCCACAACTAGCTCTCTTTTGCCTTATAATTTGGGTCCCAGACCCCTTCCTTTCTGATAGCCCACTTTTGGAGCATTGCCACTGCCGCAACCATACCGCCTCCCGTTTTAGACATGATGCTCTCAATGGGTTCTGGGTATAGCTGACACCTCATACTCAAAACTGTGGAGGTCGACATCCTCAGTGGTGTGTGGTACATCCAACATATTAGGTTTTTCAATGTTATTGGTGACCTTTTCTTTCTCACTGTGCCCCTCTCCAATGATCATGATAATCTTATGCCCAGATGCAAATTTGAGTTTCTGGTGCAATGTGGAAGGTATGGCTCCGACTTCATGTAGCCACGGGTGCCCCAATAATAGATTAAATGAGGATTTGATATCCATGACTTGAAACAAGATGGAAAAGGTCATTGGCCCTATCAACAGCTCAAGATCAACTTCTCCCATTATTTCTCTCCTGGTATTGTCAAACCCTCTAGCGCTGGTTCTGGTGGGCCTTAACATGCATGGATCAACCCCAATCTTGGTGGCATTCTTAACGGGCATATATTCAATGCAGACCCATTATCGATTAGTACCAAGGGGATAATCATATTTTCAGACTCAACGGTTATATTTAAAGATTTTGAGTGGCTACCTCCTTCCTCAGGTAAATCGGCATCAGAAAATGAAATGGCATTTGGAGCCATCACTTGACCAATTATCTGCCCGACTTTGTCGGGCTAACTTGGAGTGATACATGCGCATTTTTTAACGCCTCCATTAATGGTTGAAAATAGAGTGGGGATGTCATCAACAAATCCCAAACAGTGATATGGGCAGGCATTCTTCTCAGCTGAGTCTCCAGTATATGTTCTTGACTCATCTTCTCGAAGGGGTTCACGGCGTTGTCTTTCCTTCCTTCAGGTTGGGCCTGTGCTGCAGCTGATATTTCTGGCTGCTTTGATATCCTCCCTGATCTGGTAATGAAATCTACCGCCCCTTCTCTACTACTACTTCTGGCATTGATATCTGTTTGTTCATAGCTTAGCGGGACCTGATGAGGATCATAGGTTGGTCCTGAGAGCTGGAGTGGTATGGCAATCGATGCTTGAGATACTTGTACGGCGGGCTCAGAGGGCGTGGGCAACACCTGATTTATTTCGGTGGTGGAGGGTTGGGCGGAAAGATTGGGCCAAATGGGGGTGGTAAAGCTTAAGGGTGGTGGTATTGGAGGGAATGAGGTAGAAGTAGGCCATTGATGGCTGGTAGGTGTTGGCGAGAGATGGGGGGTCTGATGGGCCGCTAGGTAATTGATCGGGGTGGTGGAGTTCGTCGGTGGCTGAACTGGGGGTGATGGGGTGGGCGCAGGCCATTGATAACTAATGGGTGCGGGTGTTGGATTGGGGGCTTGGTGGCTTAAAGGGTAATCGATGGGGATTGTGGTGTATGGTGGTAGTTGGAATGGGGCGGGTGTAGGCCATTGATGGCTGGTGGGTGCAGGTATAGGATTGGGGGCCTATTGGCTCATCGGGTAATTGATGGGGGTTGCGGTGTATGATTGTATGCATTGATATTCACATAATTGACGGGTGTGGGCGATGGAAAGTATGCCCTGAGATCCAAGGGTTCAATTTATGGAGTCGGGTTGGGGAAATAATCTAACAAATTTAGAGGTTCAATTACCCCTATATCCCTCTCTTCTACATTTCTTAACAGCGGTGCTACATAACTCTCCCGATCACTGATATAATCGGATGGGTGAAATTCAAATTCCTCCTCATCTTCTATCATTCCGATGGTGGGTCTGGGACCTGCTCCTCTGGTAGGATGTGGGGGTAGTGACACTTGGTGGATATTGGTATGTTGAGAGGGTGCAGGGGGGATGATTTTCTCGACATCGATTAAATCTTGGATGGCGTGCTTCAATGGGAAGCAACGATCAATAGGGTGACCCGAACCCTGATGAAAATTGCAGTGGGTATTTGGGTCATAGTTCTTTGGGATCGGGTGAGGAGGAGGTTGCGATTGGCGGATAGCCATAATCCCTTTTCCACTAACAGGGGTAAAAGTACACTCAATGATTGCCCAAGAGGCGTAAAGACTCGATCGTAGCGGGCTCTCCTCTGTTTCGAGGTCATTTGCATTCCTTTCCCATTCCCCATTCTTTGCATCTGCTCAGGCCTAACAGGTGCTGGTGGGATCACCTGAAATTGAAATGGGACAGTATTATTATTGGGCCTGGTGTTGGATATGTTCTGGACATCGCCCCCTGTTCTCTTCTCATTCCTCTACTCAGAAAATCTTCTAACCCCGCTAAGGCCCCCTGAAGTATTTTTACTCAAACGCCCTTCCCTGATGGCATCCTCGCAACAGTTGGCATTCCTCACCAAATCAGCAAAACTAGACTGCTGTTGGTACACAAGGAAATCAGAAATCACTGGCAGAGTGTTCTTTGAAATCATCTCTATCTACTCATCATCCGGTATTCTATTTCTGACTTGAGCTGCCAGTGCTCTCCATCGCCCTAAGTAGTCACTGAAGGTCTCGTTTGGATTTTACTTCAAACAGGCCAAATCAGACTTACGTGGTTCAATATCAGTATTATAGACATACTGCTCCTGGAACAAATGCGCTAAATCTTTCCATGTCTTCATCATGGATGGTTCAAGAGATGTGAACCTCCTCAAGGCCAGTCTGGTCAAACTTTTCTGAAAGACTTTTATTAGCAGTCTTTCGTCTCCCCCGTACTAGCACATGTCCCCACAATAAGACTTGAGGTGTGCGATCGGGTTGCCTGTGCCATTATACTTGTCGAATACTGGCATTTTAAATTTGGGGGGCAAGGGGACCTCAGCGAACAGGCATAGGTCTGTCAAATCTGTGGCGTGGATTTCAGCGCCACCCATTTTCATTAGCTATTTTTGTATTTTGTCTAACTGTTCTTTCAGCTGCTCTGACTCTTTCAATATAGGGGCCGCTTTCTCGGCCGTCAGTCAGACTTCACTCTGGGCTACCAGGGGATGGGCAATTACCGGTGAAGGGTTGAGGCTGGTTAATGCACAGCATAGGCCCCGCTGTTCCTAATCTCGTCCTCTTCATACTGCTGGTCGGCATAATGTGCAATGAAGGCAGGATTTTCCTGTTGTTGTTGCATGGGTTGGACTAGAATAACATGAGTGGGGGCTGGGTGAGCCCATTGTGGATGAGGAAAGGTTTGTTGGGTGATAGATATTTGGCTTTGAGGTGGGGCCGGATAAGGCCATTGGGTGTGAGGGTAGGTTTGGGGATGGCCTTGGGGTGTGGGGCCATGGGGGAATTGGGTTTGGGGGATGACATGGGTTTGACCCAGCTGAGAAGGTTGAGTTAAGTGTTGGGGGTATTGTGGAAGGTATGAGTGTGGGGTTTGAGTTTGGGCCATGAACCCTTGATCATTTTGGGCCATAGGCCACTGATGGGTTTGGGCCATGGGCCCCTGGTAGGTTTGGGCCATGGGCCCTAGATAGGTTTGGGCCATGGGCCCTGGATAGGTTTGGGCCAATGGGCTTGGGTAGGTTTGGGCCATGGGCCCTTGGTGAGTCTGGCCCAATGGGCCTTGATGGGTTTGGGCCATGGGGCCCTTAGTGGGTTTGGCCTAATGGGCCTTGATGGGTTTGGGCTATGGGTCCTTGGTGGGTTTGACCCAATGAGCCTTGGTGGGTTTGGCCCAATGGGCCATGTTGGGTCTTGGTCATGGGCCCTTGATGGGTCTGACACGTGGACCCTTGATGGGTCTAGCCCGATGGGCCTTGTTGGGTCTAGGCCATGGAGCCTTGATGGGTCTGGCCCGATGGGCCTTGTTGGGTTTGGGCCATGGGTCATTGGTGGATTTGGGCCATGGGCCCCTTATGGGTTTGGATTTGATGGGTTTGGCCCAATGGGCCCTGGGGGATATGGGTAATGGGGTTTTGGGCCAATGGACCTTGGGGATGATGGGTAGTGGGGTATTGGGTCATGGAGCCCTGGAGATCATGGATGGTGGGGTATTGGGCCATGGGGCCCTGAGATGTGTGGGAAAAGGGGGTTTGGGCCAATGGGCCTTGGGGTATGTGGGTGATGGGGGTTTGGATGGTGTGGATTATGGGAGGTTGATGGGGGTTATGGGAGAGTGAAGCATGAAGGTTTGCTAGGGTATGGGATGGATTCATGGATGTGGGGTGTGGAAGAGAGATATTTTGGGAAGCCCTCCATGAGGAGTATGCTTGGAACATCTCCTCCATCATGGCCATGGAAGGGGGGTGGGATGTGGATGGCAGATTTAAGAGGTGATGGGGTATAGATGGGATGGAGGTGGTGGAAAATTTGGGCATGGCCCCAGTATAATTGGGCATGGCCACGGTAGGTCGGGGTGTATGGGGTGGATGAGGGGATGTATTGGATATGTTTTGGGATGATGGGGGGCATGATGAGGATGGATGAGGAAAATTTGGCATGGCCCTGGTAAAAATAGGCATGACCCGGATGGATTGAGGATTTTGCGGGGGTTTGGATAGGGTGGAAGTGGTGTATGTGAATGTGGCTGGATCGGGTTTATAGGGGGATGATGGGAATTGGGACATGAATGTGGATTGGGAAAGGGGGGTTGGGTGAGGGGGATGGTGGAAAAGACTTCTCCCGAATGGGAGTGGGTTGGAGAATGTGGTGGGGATGAGTCGGGATCAGTGTAAGCCGGGTCCACTACCCACGAAATTCTACGGGAGTGGGTCGGGTAAGGGTGCCTTGGATAAGGCCCAAAAATCCTCCTCCTTCTCCTACAGGACGACAGCGGGCAAGATGATGCCGTTGTGTCGGCACCACAAACTATATATTTTTTGGGTTTTAATTATATTTTATGTTTTTTGAATTTTATGAAAACTTTTTTGAAAAACAAAGGTTCCGAGGCCTTGAAATTTCCTTTTCGGGTGGCTCTCGTACCTTAATTCAAGACCCGCAGTGAAGGTTCTGATGCACTTCAAAAGAATCGATGGAGAACCTTCGATCTATTGAAGGCATGAAAATCGAGGCAAACGATCCGATCCCCCGAAATGAGCCAAAACGAAGTTGCCTTCTCTTGACCGGCGGGGGCGTATTGGGTGTCGAAGATGGCGGGGCCTAAACAAGGCACTATGCACACTGATCAGGGAACTCGGGAGGTGGAAAGGGCCAAGGATTCGAGCTGGGTGCTGCTAAATAGACCTGGCACAACTAATACTTGCGCCCAGGTTGCAGGGGAGCAATTTTACACTGGCGCAACTATTAGTTGCACCAGGGTAAAATCTTGGAGTTTAAAGCTGGCACAACTATTAGTTGCGCCAGTTATAAATTCCAGCTTTTTGTGCTAGCGCAACTAATACATATGCCAGGCAAAAACTGCCTCTCAAGAACATAAAACAGCAGCCACTTGCGCCAGTTATAAATTCCAATTTTTTGTGCTAGCGCAACTAATACATATGCCAGGCAAAAACTGCCTCTCAAGAACATAAAACAGCAGCCACTGATGCTCGAAATGAGTCTCTTTTTTGGTTTTTTGTGGAAGCTAGGCTTTCAGGAACTAAGCTATTTTTTGGTGATCGATTCTCTCCTCACCGCACCTAAAGGATTGAGTCCGGTATAACTCGCTAACGCGCTCTCTAAGGGTTTTAAGCTTTGGAATGGGAACCCACCCGATATACCTCCAACGCAAGCACTTTTTCAGGTACTAGGTGGGCTGAGACTTTTCTGGATCATCACCACTAGGGGCTGCCGCCATACTAAGACCCAGGTGTTTGTATGTGTGCCTAGACCAACCCCTTTGAAAAATCTAACCCGCAAAACAAATTAATTAAGCTCCCTAACTTGGTTCAATTTTAATTTTTTCAAAGTTTTTTTCTTTTTTTTGGAAGTTTTCTTTTAGTTTAAAAGACCGGGGTGATTATCCCATGCGCCGCCACCACGGGCCGGGCGCCCAACGTTAGGATATGAATAAAAAGAAAAGAACGGGGCCAAGCAATACTAGGCGGGAAATAAAGTGCTGAAATTTAAAACCTAAAAGTAGGAAGTTAAAAGGTGCTACCAAGTGACTAGGCTAAAATTGCTGGAAATTAAAGGAAACATCATAGGGGTGAGTAACAAAGGTGCCAGTCAAGTGACTAGGTGAAAATTGCTAAAATTTAAAGTGGAATCATAGGGGTAAGTAAGAAAGGTGCCAGTCAAGTGACTAGGCAAAAATTGCTGAAATTTAAAGCAAAAATGTTGGGGTGAGTAAAAAAAGTGCTAGTCAAGTGACTAGGCAAAAATTGCTGAAATTTTAAAGCCGAATCGTAGGGGTAAGTAGAATGACGTAATCGGAGGGGTGAGTGAAAAAAATAGCAAAAATAAAATTAAAAAAATATAAATAAAATGTTAGACAAATTAAAAAAGGCCTAGTTCAAGGGGAAGCTCTACTAGCTACTCCCTAGCAGAGTCGCCATCTGTGCAACCGTGGGAATCGGGGCGATCCCGTCGTGACGATGCGCTCTCTAACAAAAAAAATATAGAGTCGCCACCCGGAGCTTTCGGTGTCCCAGGATACCTAGTTCATTTTTATGAGCACCTAAGTGCTAAAAATATGACTCTGAATCCGGTCCACACCAAAGGCTCTTGGGTAGGGGCTTCGGTTATCGATCGGGAAGGTGTTAGGCACCCGATCAACCTGCTTAACGCGGTCTCTACTTATAGCCAAAAATAAAATGATGTAAAAGAAAAGGAAATGATTCCCTCATGCCCAAATGGGCATCCAACCCTATTTGTGCCCCTCCGTTCCTACCAAAAATTCGATGGCGTAACGGAACAAATGAAAGGGTAGGGAATAGCAAAAAGAGATAAGAGAAGAAAGGGGAGAGCGGAGGAGCCCTCTGGCCCTTGTAGCACCGTAGGAGAGCCTTGCGTGACTTGCTTTGATGAGCACTTAAAGGCTTTGTATGGTGGAAAATGGGGTTCTAACTCCTAAGGCTTGAAGCTAAGAGGTAGGGAAGGGAGGCTAGGGGATCACACACACCTAACCTAGAGATTTTGGATGAAGTGTAAAGCTTGGAAGGAGGTTTTGAAATTCTAGAATTTGTATGGGAGGTGTGCACCAAAGGGAGAAAGATCTTCTCACTTTAAGCTCTTTCTCTCTTAGGTAGAAATTCTCAAACCCTAAACCAAGGGGTGGGGGGCTCTATTTATAGGAAAGGAGTGGATTAGGAGACTACTTAGATGCTAATTGGAGTTAGCAATTAGGTAATCTCAAATCTAAGGTTTTCTAGGATTTTGAGAGCTTGGAAACGTTTGAAGGTGGTTCTAATGGTGGATGATGGGGTGAGGCTTTAGGCTACTTGGAGGGTTGCAAATAGGTAAGGAATGGGTGCAACAGAACTATCAAAATACACCCCAAAGGTTGAGGTGGTCAACAAGTCAAACCCCAAACATAAAATTCGGGGCAAAATCTCATAGTTACTGTTCATATGTCTGGCACAACTAATAGTTGCACCAGGCAAATGCATAGTAAAACAATGAAGAACAGGGCTGGAAGTTAGCTCGCGAGGTGGGGGCCACCTTTTAAACTTGGCGCAACTATTAGTTGCACCAGGCTTAAAATCTGAGAGGATTAGCCTGGCGCAACTAATTTAAAAGTTGCGCCAGACAAAATTTATACCTAGAGCAACTATTAGTTGCGCCAGGCCATTTCTGGGGAGAAATAGCCTGGCGCGACTAATAGTCGCGCCAAATACCTAAGGGGGCCTACTTGAAATTACCTTCCTGCCCTCCGGGTTCTTCAATGGTATAAGAGTTGGTCGCTGTAGAGGGTCGTAGCCAATTCTGGTGCACCCTTCCTCCTTATTGTCTGGGAAGGTTAGGTTAGGGTTTGAAAAGGGTTCTAAGGGTCGGGGTTGGTTTCTAAAGGTTCAGGGTAGGTTCCTGGGGGATCTAGGGTGATTCCTAAGGGTTCAGGGTGATTCCTAAGGGTTTCATACATGCCATCAAAAGCTCATAAATGCGCCTCTCTCGAAATGTGTTTCGATTGGGCCTTGGGCCAAATTTGGGTGTCTACAATGTCATTGGGTTTATTAGCAACCCGAGTCATGCTCGAATAGGGTGTTGTTGAATGTGTTCATAGGATGTTGAATACATTAATATAATATTTTTGAATATTTTAATGAGATGGTGTTGAATGTATTAATACGATGTTGCAGAATAATTTTATTTTTTACTTATTATTTTTTCATTTAGTTGAATGGATTATGAATTTTTTCCCTCGTAGAGTGATATGT
The DNA here is from genome assembly GCA_021018995.1 of Chloranthus sessilifolius. NCBI lineage: Eukaryota > Viridiplantae > Streptophyta > Magnoliopsida > Chloranthales > Chloranthaceae > Chloranthus > Chloranthus sessilifolius. Next base: position 97,954,755 of record CM037597.1, on the reverse strand, counting down.
GGTTGATACAATATTTGTAATAGGTAAAATAGCTTTAATTACAGTAAAAAAATGGAAGCTATGCATTAAAAAAAAAAAAAAAAAACAACGGTCCATAACAGTTGTTTTCATATACCACTGATTTAGGCCAAGGTTTCAGAATAAAAATAATAACCCTTTTCCCATTAGGAACAACGGCTCAACATTGTTGTTATTTTACAACAGTTATAAACAAGGGTCCATAACTGTTCTTTCTTGGAGGAAATTAACAACGGCACGTTGGCGTTGTTTACATATACCATTGATTTAGACCGTAGTTTTTGAAGGAAAATAATAACTCTTTTTTCCGTTAAAACAATAGCTTAAAAACGTTGTTATTTTGTAACAAACATGGGTCGTGGTTAATCTAGTAAATAAACGGCGATTTCGGGTCGTTGTTTATTAAAACCACTGCTCTATAAACAACGGCTCAAAACCATTGCTTATGACATTTGCAATGGTTTTGGGCCATTGTTTTTTGTCGATTTTCATGTAGTGCTAACTATATATTTATGAGGAATATCGAGTAAAACAAAAAGAAAGTGGATAGTACTTACTTGGGGGTGATACTTACCTGGATTGTGCATAGCTTGTACGGTCTGGTGGCATCGTAGTGTCACAATGGGACTTTGGAGATTTCCTCTCTTCAGGTCTGTTGTGTTAGGGCTTAGTGATTGTGATGTGATGTCTTGAGAGAAATGATGTCATGATGGGACCTGAGGATTCTCCCTTTCTTTGGCTGCGTGCTGGGTGAGTCTTGGTGGGACATGGGGATCAATTCGGGAGAGAGAGAGCCCTTTGCCTTCAGCGATGGGACATGATCAATCTTTCCCTCTTTTCGTCATACGGTGTGGCATGTGCTGTCGGAGCCTCTTTTTTTTAGGTAATGATGTTCGCGATGGGATGTCGACTGAGTGTAGTTAGCGGTTGCGTGCTCGCATTCTCGAGAGATTTGCTTTCGACTTCTCGCGATGGGACATGAGGGTATGGCTACTTTATTACAATGGGACTAGATATTGAGGTGATATTACATGTGTACACATCATCACAATGGGGATGGGTGATGTCGATGCTTCCTCCTCATGCAAGGGTACGCGATAAGACTGGTGAATTTTGATCAAAGTGTGACGCAAAGTTAGGCATTGAGCGTTTGTTTTAGATCGCTTAATACAATTGCGCGCCTATTTTCAGGCATGTGATCTCAAGCTTGAGGGGCCGTTTACGCGCATGTAAGTGTGCGTGTGATTGTATTATGTGCTATAATCGTAGCTCATGATCGAGGCATCACCAGGTCAGTGTATGGGTGACCTTTCAGGTCATGCGACAGCAGTGTGTCATTTGATAAATTTGTAATCGGTTGGCACGATGGCTTATTTTTTGGTTAGGTTAGCGTTTTGGATGTCGCATTGTGTGTGATGCATGATTTGGTTAAGTGCTTGTGCTCTGGCACGTGATTGAGTCTATACTCTATAAAAGCGAGGGAGCTTTCATTTATTTTTCATTCTCTGGTTTAGTTTCGAGTTTTGACCTTTTTTTGGATATCTTGTATTCTGAAATTTGCATTTTAGTGATATTGGGTGATCTAACCGTCCGATTGGGTTATCATTTCTTCCTATATTCGATATTTCACGCAATCCTAGCCTTGAGGTAATGCTCGGGGACGGCATTATTTTGAGAGTGGGCGGTATTGTGAATGAGGGCGCTAGTCTTCACATCGGTCCTTTTTAGGGAGCAATGAAGGCAGCATTGAGGAGGCGGCAGTGGAGGAGGTGAAGATAGCGGAAGAGGAGTAAAAAGTGGAGGGATGTATTTCCCAACCAATTCTCCCTGAAGCCTCTGATTGGACACTCCGAGCAGAATCTGCTCCTCGCTTCATCTCAATTTTGATCCCAGTCTTCATTTTGAGTTGTACGTTAAAGTTTTAGGTTTTCGTTTTGGGTTATAAATTCAGGAGGTATGCCTCCAGTGATACTTATAAAACTTTTGAGTTATGAATAAAGAGGCATTTTTTTGGTTTTGTCGTGCTTGTTTATTCGTTTAAACTTATTAGCGGATTAGTTGGATTTATCTAATTTGTTTGACTTATTTCAGGATTTAGTTTAGCTTGGAGTTCAGCCTATTTTATGGGGTTTGTTTAGAGGGTTTACTTGATTCTGATGGGTTTGGTTGGGGCATTTTTCTTAGCTGGGTCCCAAACAATTTAGGGTTTCATTTTTTAGAGTGAAGTTTAAGGTATTTTATTCTAGTCTTTTGTTTGACTTGAGGTGACACTTGTTAAAAGGTGTGAGTTTTCCAAAAGTTTTGGATGGGTGCTAAGTGTTTAAATCTTATCGGCATGTTTACTTTATTTAGGGATTTGTGTTTCCTTGAAGGGGTAAGTGTTGTGTGATTATTGGTTCATCTGAGTCTATCATGGATTGTAGTCTTTCAAAGGGGTATGTGTTTGGCTTAGATTTAATTAGATTGGAAGGAAGGTGTGACACTTGTCATTTGGTAATTCAGGAGGTATAGTTTATAAATGTGCGAGCTAAAATTTTTGGGTTCTTGTTGTTTTGAATTTTATTCCAAGTTTGGGATTAAAAGTTTTGGAACATTTTTTTATTTCGGGCATTTTCTTGTTCATTAATGTCTTTTCTTCCTTTCTTTTTTGTATCTCGGGTGTTGGACCCGAAGAGTTGTGTTTATTGAGTGGATTATTGAGAATGGACGGAATTGTGAATGCAAGGTAGCTGTCAAATTACTACCATGCTAAGGGAAGAGGTGGAGGAGAAAAAGGTCGTAGAAAGGAAACCCAAGGATCAGGCAGGGTCAGAATTCTCGTGACCGATGCCTATTTTTCCTCAGTAGGCTCTGCGGATTCCGTGTTAGTTGCTCCTCCTTGCTATGATTTCAAAGGTGAGTTTCTAAGGGTGGATCTCGCAAGTCCTGGGTGGCTTTCCGTGAACCATTCTTTCTTTTCTGCTGGCTCGGGGCAAGGGGAAGAGGTAATTACAGCTAAAATTCATTCAGGGTGCTTCCCCCCTCTGGGCCTCTCCGAGATTTCTAGTTTCTTGAATAAATCTGGATTCAAGCATTACCTGACCGGGCTGATTTTTTAAGTTTCTTGTTTCAAGTTGTATATTCAGAGGGCATGCCCTCAGTGTATTTTGTAATTATTTAATCTATTTATGAAGTGATTATTTTTTTTCGTTTATGATTGTTATATTTAGCCACTTTGGCGTAATTGACTTTGTAGCTTATTTGATTTGTTTTGAGTGCAAGGTTTATTTGTTTAATTTATTTATTTTGGATCGGGACATGTTAGGAGCATTTTTTTGGTTTTGACTTAGTTTGGGCTTAGCTGGAGTGTATGAACGACAGGGACATTTTTCTTGTTTAGTTTGGCCTTAGTTGGGGCAAGTTTTTTTTATTTAGTTTTGGTTTGAGTGTATAAACGGTTGTCGGGGCATTTTTTTTTAGTTTAGTCTTAGTCTGGAGAAATTTCTTTTATTTATCAGGGTGCATATTTCTTTAAGTCTGGAATGTTTTGGATTGGGCTTAACAAGGGCATGGTTTAGATTAATAATTACTGTCGGAGATCACCCAATTTAGGCCTGTGAATGTGTTGTTCTGGGCATTTTTTTTCTTTGTGTTTCTAGGGAATTGCGCACTTCACTCCAAGCGCATAAATTAATTACGCACCAGAGGGTGGACGCGCGTTCAGAGCGTCAGAACGTCGTTAAGCACCAGTTTTCGATCATTTGACCGATTTAAACACATAGTACTGGGCGGCGCATGATTAGGGCGGCGGCTTGTCACTGTACGGGTGACTATTGGCATTCGCGCGCCACTATGTGGATGCTTGAAGCGATTGTGCACTTAGTAGGCTACGCATAACCAAATGGTCGGATTGGTTTGAGCAGGCGACGATTAGGTTACGCGCTCAAGAACAGTCATGTGATCTGAATTAAGCACGGTGAGAGTGGTGCGTGATTGGTTTGAGTGCATGAATTTATGAGCGCGATTTTGGTGTGTCCTATAAGTAGTTCAACACTTTTCATTTATGATGCGCAATCCATTTTAGTCTTCGATTCTATGTTTCCTTATTTCTTTGTGCTCTAATTTTTGTGTTTTTGTGATATTTTACTATCTGGCCATCCCTTTCGGCTGTCATTTCCTTCGTTCTCTTCAGTTTTTCGAGCTCTTCGTTCTAGGGTTGCTGGTGAGGATATTGGTGGGCGCGATCTTACTGTTTCTGAGTTGGAGAGGATGTTAGGGTTAAAGATGGGTGAGACTTTCGAAGCTCGGACCGACATTGTGGGGGTGGTGGTTAGAGAGGAGGTGCTCAAGATTGAGCAGGGGGTCACTAAGGATGAGGGTGCGGCTGAGGAGCACCATGTTGAGGAGCATCGAGATTACAAACACTTCCCACTGGAGGATTTCTTCGCTCGAGGCCGAGTAAGCACCCATGAGCAAGAGGTCATTCATTTTCTTAGCCATTTAGGTTATGACATAGGCTTATTAGGCTCTAAAAACCCTTCTAATTTATATCAAACCTGCATTGATCCTTGGTTGTGTGCTCACTCATGCATCATGACGGCATCTAGAGATAGGTCATGTTTCTATTCAGTTGCCCTTATCACGTTTTGTGTGTTTATTGTAAATTGTTATTGTGTTTGGGGTATATTTGACTTGCTTTTAGTTCTAAATTTATTTGTCTTTCGTCATAGGTATGTGTTAGTCTTACTATTATTATTTATGTTTCATTCAATAGGAGCCCCCGCAGCTGGTTATCAGCTCGGCATGGATCGAGTCTCATACTTGGTGCCATGCCTTGCCGGAGTTTCTATGAGCACGGCTGGTGTCTTTTGGTTTTGAACCGATCCTAGCGTTGGAGCCCTTTCAGGTCGATCGTGGCCTGATCGCGACGATCTTGAAGAGGTGGAGGGAGAGGCATTAGGCGCTTCTCTTTTCAGTTGGTATGATGTTGCCGACTCCAGAGGACTGGGTCCGCATTACCGGCCTTCATTTAGAAGGTGAGCCGATCACAAGGCGGATGGCAGGAGAGTACTTAGCAGTGTGAGGAGATTTTGGGTGTGCCATATAGGTCGAGCGGATCGGGGCCAGGTGTAGTTCAAGTCACTTGGTTTTTTGATATGTTTGCGAGTGGCTTCATCCCCCCGAGGCATCATTCGAAGGCGAGGGCATCTTATGAGGCATGTTGTGTGATAGTGGTGGGTTGGGAGCCCGTGGTGGAGCCAGGGTTGGCTGCGGATAGGGTGCTTCGAGCATTCTTGATGCACTTCCTTGGTGCAGTACTCTTCTCTTCTTTGACTCGGGGATGCGTCGCCGGATTATTTTTTATGGTTCTTGGGGACTTGGACCACCTATGCGTGGGGCACGGTTGCATTGGCGCATCTCTATCATCAGCTTTACCGTCGGGGACGGGGCTTCGCGGCGATCGGAGGTTTACCATCCAGGTGAGTTTTAGTTAATTGATGTCATAGTGTCTCTGTTCTTTTTTTCTTGGTCTTTTGATAGTAGCATCTACTGAGCATTTCTTCTATTTTTTATTCTAGTTTTGGGCATATGATCACTTCGCTTTTCTTCGTCCGGGGGTTCCGTTGGAGGTGAGATTCACGTTTCCTAGAATGCATGTGTGGACGGAGGCGTTGAGGGGTCACCGTTGGTCTTCGGATCTTCAGACCGCGTGCGGTCTCTTTGAGGATATGCACACGGGGCAAGAATAGATTGTCATGCGTATGTTTTTTTTCATTTCATTTCGGTCTTTTAAGATCTGAGTCTTTGTTGAGGGGTCAGCTCATTTGCTTGGTTGTAGGTGAATTGGAGGCCGTATGCGAATGAGGAGGATGCAGGCGTGCCAGTGATTCAATCTGGCGGGGCCTTCTTTGATGTGGACATATGGGTCCATTGTTTTGAGAGGGTGGAGAGGATCCACACATCTCGAGTGGTACGGCAGTTGGGGCTCGCTCAAGGAGTCCCTCCAGAGGTTCTCCATAGAGTGGTGAAGAGGATGACTGGCCCTCCTGACGGGAATTTTACGGAGTGGATGGCACTTCAGATAATGGATTTTAAAACTGAGGGGACCAGGGTTGCAAGGGCGCATGATGAGGCGGACGCCCGAGAGTATGTGCGATGGTTTAGTGCATTGGGTGGCGGGCACCTCTTCACACATCCCTTCCATGGGAGTGGCTCTTTTGCGATCGGTGGGCCGGAGTCGGAGTCGGCGTCGGCTTTGAGAGAGAGGTTGGCTGCATTGGAGCAGGGCCATCTCACCGCGAGCATGTGGGGGGCATTAGACGCCCTCCATAGGGCGATTGAGCATATGGGGTATGCTCCTCATCCGAATGAGCAGATGGGGTGTGCTCAGGCTAGGGCAGTGGAGGATGAGTTGGGGGCTTGGCTAGTGGAGACTCGACAGCTCCTAATGAGTTAATTTATTGGTTTAATTGCTTATATATTATGTTGGCTTAGTCTTTCAGTTGTTCTGATATGGTTGTGGTGACTCGTTTTATTTTATTTTGGACAGTCTGAGAGGGAGGGTGAGGTTGCTCGTTAGGCGGCCCTGCTGGATGTCTATCACAGTCAACAGTTTGCTGGGCGAGAGGCAGCGGTCAATCTATGTTCTAAGGTCGATCGATTGGTAAGTGTCTTTACAAATATGATTTTATTAATTGTTAGCATTGTGAGCTTATCAACTAATGTGTTTATTGTTATTCGTGAGAGCCGAGCTCGCTGCTGGAGGTTCTGTTCGAGCATTTGATCCATCTTCAGTTGCTTCCACCAATCAAGAGGATCTAGCAATGGCTCAGCTTCGGGCCAAGCTAGATCATTGGGTAAGTTTCCATTCAATCCTTTGACTCGTTTGCATAATTATCACAGTTTGTTGGGTGTTATTGTTTTGCTTTCTTAATGGTTTATTAATATCATGTGGTATTTCAGCTTCGGGTTGTCGGGATCCTCAGGCGAGGGAGGATACTGCTGCCTCCCTACACCCGGAGAGTCAGGTATAGTTTTTTTTTTATGTGGCATAATTCTATTTAGGTTATTTCATCTTTATTTTGTTCTAACATGTCTTGTGTTGGTTTATTTGGTTCTTTGTGCAGGCTGTTTCGGATTCTGCTCCCGACCCAAGGCTCCCCCTCAGGAGTCTGTTCCTATCCCTACTCAGATATGTTTTAGTTATTGTGTTCATAGTTTATTTGTCATTATAGTATTTTTCTTATGTATTTGTTTGTTCTTATTGTAGCCGCCTAAATTCTTTGTTCCTTCCCTACCTCCTACTGATCTAGTGACTACTAAGACAATTGGGCGACTCCTGGAGGAGAGGCTGGATCTAGTATAATCTTTTCCTTTTCAAAGTTTCTTATTTTGTTCATGTATATATTAGTTTTCCTTTGACTTGGTGTGGTCATGCAAGTTCGTCAGCTTGAGGAGGCGCGTCTAGAGGTGACACAAGCAAGCGCCACTCCCGAGGCGAGACAAATCCTTGGGGAGACGTAGAGTCGCGACGACTTGTTTGTCGAGATGATGGTTGTGGAGAGGACTCAGGCTGAGGCATTAGAGGCAGCGCATCGGATGATGCAGGCAGAGTTGCAGGTGACCCTAGATTAGTTGCAGTATCATTTGGCGAGGAGTGAGCAGGGGATACATAGGCTGGCTTGTTAGCTTGGTGGGTCGGAGTTGAGGGCTACAGGTTCCTCGACCGGACAGTCTCATCACACGTCCCATGATTGTGTCAAGAGTGATGCTCATGAGGATTATGTTGTTCTTGAGGCTCTTGCGAGGTATCCTCCTCATTCGCGATCGAGGCGATCTGTTAGTCAGGCAAGTGAGGGGGGTTCTGTGGCGGGGCCTTGTCATCTAGAGGTTTCGAGCACTCTAGGTGCTGGGATTGTATTTTCAGAAGACCAGTTTGCGAACCTCCGAGCTAATGATACCGGGGATAGAGGTGTTTGGTCATCCCAGCGGCAGCATAGGGAGTAGAGGTGCATGTGTGTATTTTTGTATCCATGGTATGTGTGTGTTGTATATATAGGGAGGATGCCCCCGGTGATAAATGTAAAAAGAAATTAAAAGATTTTGACATATATAGAGAGATTTTTGGCTTAGATGTACCTGATTGGCTCCTTTTTTTTTAGTTATCCCTTGCGTCTACTTTTACTTTTTTAATTGCTTTAGCGCCATCGACTGTCATTGGGATTTGGATGCTTCCTGAGTTGGCCCGGTGATGGTTTAAGGTTGCTTCATATCTACACATGTGAGAGCAATACTGTCAGTAGTTTTTGTTCTCCTCCTTGCTAGTTGTCAAGGGGGGTAAGTGTCTCAGACCGGAGTCTGGTAGCAAAAGATGGATATCTGCTCTTTTTTTTCTTCTTATTTTTTGAAATGATAATAATGCAACAGGGAAAGCAAATAGCTAAGATGGAAACAATAACAAAATAATAAAAATAAAAAATGCCCCAGTGTAGGAGCGTGGTAGGATTGGCAGTATGGCATCTTCGGCATCACTTTTCGGATGGTAACTTCATCATTCCTCATCATCTTTGTGGACAAGCCGGTGCTTCTAATATGATTCTTCTTCTAATCCAAAAAAATGCACCAGCGTTAAGATGCAATGGAGCTTTTCTAGGTTTCGAGATGAGCACTTTGGGTCTATAAGCAGTCATGGGTATTTGGTGAGTTAGTTTTGAAAAAAAGTTAATCGGTGTTGTCATTGAACCGGGGAGGTCTCTTTAATTAGGTTAGTTGTATTCGGGGGCCTATCCTAGGGTAGTGGTCATTCTATCCCATAGTTATTAGGGAGAAGTATGGTAGTATAGTAGGTGATTGCATCAGTCATCATTCATCAGTTTTCAGTTTCATTTCTAGGAACATCCTGTAAGGCTTCTGATTTATCTTCCAAAGTAAAAATAGAAGAGGCGAGTAAGGCTCAGTGATGTGGGAATAGTTTGTATCTAATGCTTCCAAAAAGGGATAAGTAACAATATTTTTTTCTCAGAGGGGATGCGGGATGCCATGATCGAGCTCTTCGTCATATTTCAGTACCATCAAAATAGTTTGTATATAATGCTTCCAAATAGTTTGTATCTAATGCTTCGAAACTGGTGTCCCTGATGTCCCCATACTCGCAGCTTGCTTATACACTTCTAATAACGTTACCAGGGATGTCCTCACAGTCTGCTTATGCTTTCCTGAGCTCATTAACTTGTTCATTCATCGTAATGCTCTCACTCAAAATTTTCGATGTATGTATTCTTGAAAGCATCCTGCTAGCATAAGAATAATAAGTTTTGATTGAACCTAACATCTTCATTTTTTTTTGCTCTAACATCTCCTCCAATAGCGGGGGAAGGGAAATGAGGATCGAGTATTACTTATGCTTTTGATAGACGTAAGATAGGCCACTAGTCCTTTAATCAGATTGCCCGAGTGATAAAAGGTGGGCGATAAATCGGAGGTCTTAAGGATATTCTAAAAATTGAAGGCGTACGACTAATGAATGGGTCGTGACGACTACGGGGGTTATAAGTATAAGTATTTAACCACGGGATGTGATGATCACAGGGCTAGGGGTAATATTTTCTAAGGTACATGGCATTCCAAGGGCTAGGGAGTTCTTTCCCATCTCGGTTCGCCAGTTTGTATGCATTTTCAGGGTATGAGGCTGTTATGACGTATGGGCCTTCCCAATTCGGCTTCAGTTTTCCTTTTGGATCGGCATGTTTGGAAGGCATGATCTTCTGCAAGACTAATTCTCCAATATTAAATATTCGTTCAAGGGCTTTCTTATCGTAAGCCCTGGCCACTCTCCTCTGATATACCTGAATGTGATCAGCTGCCCTTAGACGTATTTCATCGAGCTACTCTAGTTGCGTGAGTAAGGCAATTCTCCTCTTGTCTAAGGATAGCTCATCATCGAGTTGAATCCATAAGGATGGTACTTGTATCTCATATGGTAGGACTGCCTCCATCCCGTAGGTAAGGAGGTAGGGAGTTTTGCCAGTGGTCGTACGAATAGAGGTTCTATAGGCCCGAGTGCTTCTGGTAGTCATTCAGGCCAGTCAGCTCCATTGCTTGTTTCTACTGTGCATTTTGGGATTTGAATCAGCATTTTATTCATAGCTTCTGCCTGTCCATTGCCTTGAGGGTAGAACGGTGATGAGTGGCGTAGATCGATGTCATACTTCTTGCATAACTTCTTCATCTTTTCCACGATGAACTATGGTCCGTTATTAGTGGCAATCATCTTGGGTACTCCAAACCTGGTGATGATATTCCAAATGATAAACTTTACGAGTGTTGAAGCAGTAATTCTGACATAGGATTCAGCTTCTGCCCATTTGGAGTAGTATTCGATTGCTATAAGTATGAATGTGTGCTTGTGAGTGTTCCCAACGGTGTCTATGAAAGGTTCAATGATATCGAAGGCCCACATTGAAAATAGCCATGGTGAGGTCATAGTATTCAATGCAACTGATGGAGCTTTGACGAGTGCGACGTGTTCTTTGCATTGCTTGTAGGATTTGACGTAGAGGTGGCAATCTCTGATCATTGTCGGCTAGAAGTAGCTTTGTCGTGTAACTTGATCAGTGAGTCTCTGTCTACCGAAATGGGCACCGCAGGCATTGGCATGTGCTTCTCGAATGATATATTATCCTTCGACAGTCATGACGCATCGTAGTAGTACTCCTTTAGTGAAGGCCTCTTTGTATAATGTTTCACCGAGTATGCATAATCAGGCGCATTGGTTCCTTATAGTCTTCCGTTCGATCTTTGTGGCATATGGAGGGACGTGTTGATGTTTCAAGAAGTTCCAGATGTTGAAATACCACGGTTGTCCATTGTCAGTCAATGATTTTTCAAATCTAAAAATAGCAACTTTGGTTTCTGTCTTGACGTGCTTTTCTGGAGTGATTGCTTCTTTCGATCATGTACCTATTGGGAGGACGGATAATTCTCTCTTGACGGTCCATGTTACCTCATGGGCGGGTACTATCAACTTTTCGATGAAGAAGGTCTTGGTATTTTACTTGATGGGTATTTGGATGACCGAGGCTAGCGTGGTTAAGGAATTTGCGAGCTCGTTTTCTAATCTAGGGATGTGCATGAAAAAGATTCTTTCAAATTTCTTTACTAAATATTGAGCGATTTCTAGGTATGCATTAGTCTTCTTTCCTTAGTTTTCTATTCTCTTATGACTTGTGAAACTAGTAGTTTGGAATCACCAATGGTTTTTAACTATTTAATACCTACTTGTAGTGTTACTCATAATCCAGCTATAAAGGCTTCATATTCTGTGATATTGTTAGTGACAGGGAAATCTAGTTGAAAAGCCTTAGGTATGACAACTCTTTCTGGGTTTCGGAGGACTATCCCGATGCCTTTTCTTTTGTGATTTAGAGCGCCGTCAAAATAAAAGATTCATTAGGTCTTATCGGGCTCTTCGTTATGAATCCTGAATAGGTCCTCATCGAGGAAATCCACATGCACTGGTTCATCACTCGACATTGGGAGATCTGCAAGGTAATCAGCAACTGCTTGCCCTTTGATCGACTTCTATGTGACGTAAGTGATATCGAATTCTTGCAAGAGCACATGCCAGCGAGCGATCTTTCCTAATGTTGCAGGCTTTTCGAATACGTACTTCAGAGGGTCCATTCAGTTTAGTACTAGTATTTTATGTGCTCCGAAGTAGTGTCGTAATTTAGTAGAGGCCCACACCAATGTGAGGCAAGTCTTCTCCATTAAAGCATATTTTCATTCGTATTCGACTATCGTCCTACTGAGGTAGTAGATAGCCTTCTCTCTCTTACCGTCTTCTTCATATTGTCCCAGAATCACTCCCATTATTTTTTCGTTCGCTAAGAGGTATAAAATTAGGGGTCTTCCGAGGACTGGTGGTGATAGTATTTGCGGGTTAAGGAGGTACTTTTTGATGTTGTCAAAGACTTGCTGACACCGATCATCCCATTTGTACTTAGTTCCTCCTTTAAGTAGTCTATAACCTAACCCTATGTACTTACGGGTCGTCCGATTGGTAACCTAACCCTATGTGCTTACATATTTGCGTTGGGACAACGGGTTTACACGACCTTACTTATTTTTACCGAGTTCGGTGTGGGGAACGTATCCAAGTTGGTACATAAGGTCTCACCCTTTTGTCGCGACAGGGTTAATGGCATAGAGTTGGCAAGGTCTGGGCCAACCTCTCTTCCCATTAATTTTTATCGACGTGTTGGGGGAAAACTAGGAGGGGTAGGGGGACGGACTTCCGCAATGGTTGTCTCATCAGGGATTCGATTCTTTTGAATATGACTCGTGTTCAACACATAATCGTAAGCGGTTGGTATGCTCACCGTGTAATTGGTATCCATCTCCTGGAGGGTTGTATCAGCGTATATACAAATAATGGAGTCCTCATATGGGAATTTGACGCATTGATGGTATGTAGATGTGACAGCCTTCATTGACTCCAGCCATTTTCTTCCTAAAATGAGATTGTACGTACTAGCAGAATCAGAAATATGGAAGCTAACGTCTTTCGTTACAGGTCCGAGGCGAACCTATAGCTTGATAGTTCCTTTAACAAAGCGACGCAACCCATCATAAGCTATGAAGCTCATCTAGGGCCGTATCCTCATCCACTTACGTGTCTTCAAGTGTCCTTATCAACAATCGGTGATGGTCAGGTAATTTTTTGATGAGTTCTAGTATGGATATCTGGGCCGAGATCTTCTGGAGATGCCACAAAAGGTCGTATTCTTACTCTGGCTCGAGCGGAGTTTCTTTGCCTAGCCGATAGGCCTTAGGTGCGGGTGGTTGGAATGGTTGAGATGTAGAAATCGGTAAAGGGATGATGTGAGTGGGGGAGGTAAGTTAACTTTTGTTTCTCTCACATTCCCCTCTAGTGGTTGTACGTTCGTGAAATCCTTATTTCGAGAGAAAGGCAAAGGTGGGTAATTGGTTCCTGATTTGAGAATTGGGCAAGTCGGTTGTTGACCGAAACCGACTCAGCTTGACGCGGATGTATTTATAAAATGGGTAAAATTTGAGGTTGGAATACATACCTGAATGGTGCCGCTCTAAGGTGGGAGGTATTGTGTGTAATCTTTCTCTTCTAGGAAAATAGAAACCAGCGTCTCGCACGGGTCAGGATGTTCTTTTGGCTTGCTTTCTTTTAGATTCAGTGAATGCTCGGTGGTTATTTCGTTGTCTTGGCTTGGAGTCTTTCTGGTGACACTTTCTATCCATGCAGCAATTTGGGTTACAGTTTGGAGAACGTGATCTCCATACTCGGGTTCACAATCGAACAAAGAGAGCAGTAATGGCATTGGTTTGAAAATTGGAGGGGTTGGAGGCTCCGATGGGTAACTATGAAGGGGTGGTCTCCTAGCCCTTAAGGAATAGACCCATATCTGAGTAAATTTTAGATAAGGAGGTGGATTCAGCGGGGGGATGTGAGTGATCAGGGACGAGGGATGCGGGGGTGCAGGAGCTCTCACGGGTGTGGCAAAAGTAGCAAAGGGTTGAATCCAAGTGATTAAGGTGGAAGGTTGGAAGGGGGATCGACCAGAGAGATCTACGGGTTTTGCTTGGTTGTGGTTGGGCATGAGGTTATTAACGATCCCTAAATTTTATTGGGGTTGGTTATTATTAGGGTTAGGATTCCTAAGCGCTTCCCAATCAATCTGACTTCGGTTATTCATGTCATAGATTACGTCCTTGAAGACTCAACAACCTTCTAGGTTGTGTCATGCGTATCGATAGAAGTCACAGTATTTACTATAGTCTAGATTTGTCGGCGATGGGCAAGGTCTTTCCTGCGGGAATCGGAGGAGATCCTGAGTGTTAAGAAGACAGAAAATATTAGGAATCCTTGACAAGTGGAATCCTTGACAAGTGGTCTGCAACCACATTTTCAACCCCCCTCTTGTCTTTGATTTCCAAATTGAATTCCCACAAAAGAAGAATCCATCTAACTAGCATAAGCCACCACACATGGTGCTTTATCTCTCCTTTGTCCCAACATTGCACCAATGGCAAAGTCTGATGCATCACACATCATCTCAAATGGAAGAGAAAAATCAGGAGCTTGTAATATAGGAGCAATAATCAAACAGGTTTTTAGAAGTTCAAAAGCAGCCAAGCATTCATCATTGAACACAAATGGAACCTCTTGGCACAGCAAGTGGCAAAGAGGCTTGGAAATTTTGCTGAAGTCTTTGATAAACCTCCTTTAGAAACCAACATGGCCCAAGAATGACCTTACTTGTTTGACGGTTTTGGGAGGGGGAAAATGTGCTATTAGATCAATTTTAGCTTGATCAACCTCTATTCCTCTTTGGGAAACAACATGTCCTAGGGCAGTTCCTTAAGTCACCATGAAATGACTCTTTTCCCAACTCAGAACCAGGTTGGTCTCCTCACACCTTTGCAGCACAAGGCTGAGATGGTGCAGGCATTGGCTAAAATCATCCCCAAAAATAGAGAAATCATCCATAAAAATCTCTAAAAACTTGTCAATCATGTCAGAAAAGATAGAATACATGCATCTTTGAAAAGTGGCAGGTGCATTACATAGTCCAAATGGCATCCTTCTGTATGCAAAGGTTTCAAATGGACAAGTGAATATGGTTTTTTCTTGATCCTGAGGGTAAACAGGAATCTAGTTGTATCCTGAATAACCATCAAGAAAATAGTAAAAAGCCTTACCTGCTAACTTATCTAAGATCTGGTCTATAAAGGGCAATGGAAAGTGATCTTTGCTAGTTTTCTCATTGAGCTTGCAATAGTCTATGCATACCCTCCAACCAGTGGTCTGTCTAGTTGGAATCAGCTCACCTGAGTCTGCTTGAACGACTGTGATCTCAGATTTCTTGGGCACCACCTGGGTAGGTGCCACCCATTGAGAATCTGAGATGGGGTAAATGACCCCAGCATCAAGGAGTTTAACTACTTCTTTGATTACAACTTCCTGCATGTGTGGGTTGAGCTTCCTTTGCATCTATCTAGAAGGTTTAGAACCTTCTTCAAGATGGATTTTATGCATCACACTGCTAGATTTATCTCCCCCAAATCTGCAATAGTCCACCCTATTGCTCTCTTATGCCTTTTTAGCAAACAAAGCAATTCCTCTTCCTGCTCAAGAGTGAGGGAAGAAGAAATTATCACTGGCAGTTTGTGATTGGCCCCTAAAAAGGCATATTTCAATGATTTTGGGAGTTACTTTAACTCCACATCTGGGGGACTGATAAGTGAAGGCAATAGGGGTGCCTTGGAGGGTGGTGGAAGCGGAGCAAAGCAGGGCTCCATGGGTGCTGCTTTACTGACTTTGCTTCAGAGTTTACACTTTTCACTTGCTCAAGCTCAGAGGTGGAGGCTTTCTCTTCCATTGTTTCATTCCATATTTCCTCAAAAATATTAAACCAATCATTACCATGCAGCAGCTGAATTAGATTTTCCTGCACAACCTCATCCAGCACATCAATGGAAAAATAGTCCTCATTCTCTAAGTGGGGCTGATGAGCTGCAATGTACACATTCAACTTGACTTTTATATTACTAAAAGACACCTCCATGATCCCTGATAGACATTGTATACAAGCATTAGCAGTGGCCAAAAAGGGCCTGCCTAAGATCACAGGTATGGAAGTTGCACACTTACTAGGCTCCATGTCCAGCACCAAAAAATCAGCAGGATAAAAGAATTTGTTAACCCCAACCGAGACATCTTCAATGATCCCCACATGCTTCCTTTCAAATCTATCAGCTAGTTGCAAGACCACATGTGTGGGCTTCAACTCTCCTAAGCCCAGCTTCTCATATACTGAATATGGAAGCAAATTCACACTAGCTCCCATATCTAACAAAGCCTTTTCAATAGTATGATCCCCAATGATGCAGGGGATAGTGAGGACTCCAGGGTCTTGGAGTTTTGTTCGGGTTGCAATAGTCAGGATTTATTTTACTTTTTCTGCTGAAAAGACTTCCTTGGACAAATGTATCCTTGATTGTCTTTTGTGGGTGCAAAGGTCTTTCAAAAACTTGGCATAGGCTGGAACCTGCTTGATTGCATCAAGTAGAGGCAGGTTGATTTTCACTTGCTTAAAAGTTTCCATCATTTCCTCTATTTTGGTACGCCTTTTGTCAAAAGGGGAAGGTGCTTGCATTGCCCTAGGAAATGGCAAATGTGGGACTGCTCCCCCATTTGCAGCCTTAGCCAACTCATCATCTCTCTTTTTGATTTTTTTATTTTCTTGAGGATCATCACTATCCTTCTTATTCAACATGGGTTGTTCCTGTTGTTCCTTCTCCATGACCACTTCTTTTTCTTTTTCTAAATTTTTCAAAGGCCCACAGCCTATTTGATTATCTGCCAACCTTACACTTCTTAATGTGGTGACAGATTTGGCTTCCTCATGGGAAGAAGACACTTCACCTACCACATATTATCTCCTTGGGTTGTCCATGGGTTGGCTAGGCAGCCTCCCTTCCTCTCTCTTGGCTAAAGCATTAGATAACTGACCAAGATGGTCTTCTATCTTTTTAATGCTTTGGATATGAGAGTACACAGTTTGAGACAAGGGTTCTAAGTTCTGTAATGAAGCCAGAACTTGTTCCTCAAAAGAAAGGGATCTAGCAGCTGGAGGGGGTGCAGATTACTATACAGGCTGAGCCATAGGCTAATTCATAGACTGTTGGTATTGAGGCCTTGGGAAGTAATTCTGGTGGTATGGCTAAGTATTTTTGTAAGGCATAGGCTGTTGTGGCTGCTGCTGCTAGTTTTGAAAGCCATCTTGTCTCCACCTCAAGTTAGGGTGGTTTCTCCATTGGTAACCAACTATAGGTTGTTGCCCAAAAGATTGGGTGGTAGCCACATGCTCCATCACAAAGTCTGAAAATTGAACAACTGAGGGGCATTCCTCAAGGGAGTGAGTGGGGGACTGGTATATAACACATGCCTCCTCCACTTTAGCAGCCATGGGTGACTGTATTGCTCCCATGAGCTTATCAAATTTCTGGGTCAAATTGTCCACTTTCCTTTTCAAATCATTGTGTCCACTTACCTCATACAATTTGACTCTTGTGGTATTTTCTTTCACCAGTCTAGGAGTGTCCAAATCCCTGGACAATGTCTCTCTCTGCATGGAGTTCTCACTAATAATGTCAAACAACTCCCAAGCCTCCTCAGCAATTTTGTGGAGGTAAGTACCACCACAAGAGGCATCAACCATATCCCTGCTTTTAGTGTCAATCCCTTGATAGAAACTTTGAACAAGTTGCCATTCAGGGATTTGATGATGGAGACATTTCTTCAGGAGTTCTTTGAATCTCCCCCAAGTTTAGTGAAAATCCTCAGTTGGATCTTGGGCAAATGAGATAATGCCCTTCCTCAACTGACTTGTCTTGGACATGGGAAAAAACTTGGCCAAAAACTGACATTGAAGATCACTCCAGGACTGAATACTGTTGGGTGGGAGAATTGACAACCAAGTCCTGTCCCTATCCTTTAGTGAAAAAGTAAAGAGTCTCATCCTGGTTGCTTCCTCCCCCAAACCTATAATATTGAAGGTAGTGCACAGTCCTAAAAATTCATCACTGTGTTTATATGGGTCTTCTTTGGTCAGGCCATGGAATGAGGGTAGCATTTGGATTATGGAAGAATTGATCTCATAGTTCCCTTGAACAGCAGGGAATTGAATGCAGAAGGGGAAATTGTAAACCCCTGGTGCATTGGATTCCTTCAAGGTTCTAGGTTGCTGTTGCTCACCCATTTCAGCAAATCCAGCTGCAACAGATGTGGGTGAAATTTGTTTAGTCCTAAGGAGTCTTTCAACCTCTGGATTTAATGGAATAATCTGAGGATTGAGAGTTCTCCTTCCAAACATACACCACTCACAATCTTAATGCACACACAATGCAAAGCCAATTTAACACAACAATCAGGAATCAACACAATGAATTCACAAATCTAGAAATCCACAGATCAGAAAAATGAAAGGAGTAGAGGAATGCAAACTTTAACACAGCCTCTAGCACAATGCTCCTCCTTAGACACAGCTTCCAATCTATTAAAAATAACAAAAACTACTCCAAAACAACAGAAATTGTTAACAGCAGTTGGTGAAAAACTAAATAATCTATTGTAAATTTACAATCTATACTAAAACAAACTTAGATCTACCAATTTTAAGCACACAGATCCCTGACAACGGCGCTAAAAACTTGTTGGGATCCTGCCTTGTGTTCAAAAAGGGGTTTAAAATCTAATAATTAAAGAGTCTATAGGTAGCACACACCAAGGCAGGCTCACACACAGTCCTGCAAGTATTCAGAGCCTGTTGTAGCAAGTTTTGAAAGAAAGTAAGTATGGGTATATCCACAAGGAAATGTGGCTGAAAATTAGTCAAATCTCCATATATGTGGTAGATTTGGCACCCTTCCTAATGCTAAAATAGTTAAAGAAAGAGGAGAGGTTTAAGGGGTTGTCACTTCTAAATTAAACTACAAAAACAAGTAGGATTGCAGAAACGGATGTTATGATTAAATTCAGAGTACAGATCTTGCAGTAAGGGGGAATTAAATACAGAAAATGGGGAGAAGCAGCTTGGAGTTTGGTCTTGCTGCAATTAGGTAGAGCTGCTAGGGTTACAGAGAATTTAGAGTACACCAATCCCTCATCTGGCCATAGGCACAGCTGCAGGATAGAAGAATCTACTCTAAACCAAAGGCTTGAACTAATCTTAAGGGTATGATCTGTCTACTTTAATGGTCACAAATCATCCTATAGACTTCCTCCAAATCAAAGGATTAAAGTAGAAGAATCCAAATTAGACCAAAGGTTTGAATTGATCTTAAGGCTATGATCTGTCCACTTTAATGGTCACAGATCATCCTAGGGATTTCCTCCAAATCAAAGGTTTCAATTAGAGTATTATAACCACTGCAATTACCAGGCCATAGACACAGAAAATTACAAGAGGATCAGATCTAGGGAGATCAGATGGCATCTAAGAGATCTACCAGTTAAGTGGGTGAGCTATTCTCATCTACACAAAGCCGATCGAGCACCAAATGCAACCAAAGGAACTATAGATCTAATTACAACAATTAAACCAACATTACATTGAATTAAACTGACCATACAATGAAATGTCCTCAAATTTAGTCTGTGCATCATCTAACCCTTAATAACACTCTCAGCTCTCCCTAATTACAGATTCGACCTCACCCTTTGTTGCTCTCAAGAAATTAGCCAACCATAGTTGGGCTAAAGGAAGGAATTAGAGAATTTCGCTGCAAGCTCTGGTTTCCAAAATTCATCCCCTTTTCAGACGGCTTCCTCCCTTCTTATAGATTTCTCCTTCAGCCTCAAATCTAGCTTTTCTTGCTAATTACAGCTTCCAGAATAATCTTATTATTCCCGCCTTTATTCCCTTTCTAGAAGGCTCTTTAGTTCGTTTGAGTTGGGGGAGAGCACGTGGGTCGGTTAGGGTTTCCCAGGGCACTTCTAGAAGCCTCGCGTCGGTCACCAAGGTGCCTCAGTTTGCATGCAACAGGTCACCAACTCCCCGCATGTGCACAGCAGCTTTTCTGGGAAGTGTTTAGATCGATTTCGATAGGTTGAAGAGGCTTTCGATAGGTTGAAATCAAGTACTTTGGTCCTTCGCTAGGATTCAGGATCCTATCAAAAGGTTCCAATAGGTTGAATCCTGTAATTAGAGCTTCAGCATCTGCAGCCTTCATTTGATGCTTTCGATAGGTTGAAGGATCCTTTCGACAGGTTGAGCTCTTGCACAATTGATTTCGATAGGTTCTCAGACTTTTCGATAGGTTCTGTTCAAGCTCAGGAAACCATTCGATAGGATGCCCCCTTGTTGTTTCCGACTGCACGAAAGGTTCTGGATCCTGTCAAATTCTCCCCATCTTCACGATTTCTATCTTTTTTCAGCCTTCAGATCCTATCGATAGGTTGTAATAACCTATCGACAGGTTGTTTTCAGCTTGTCTTTCCTTTTTTCAATGCTGCTTTGTTGTTGCTGCCTGCCCCAAGTGGGCATTGGTGTGGGGCCCTTTTGTGTGCCATAGTTGGGTCAGAGCTGTGGTGAGAGATAGACCTTCTTGTGGAGCACTTTAGGGTGGATTTCTACACTATGACTTCTTATTACTGCTATCTACAAAATATGCTCAACAAGCACTTATTAGTCTATTCACAGGTCTACCAAAGGTCAGGTTAAAGGGTGAAAAATGATATTTTTCACTGCTTAACACCATTCTGTTGGTGCGTACTTTTTCTGGGTTCCTCTTGGTCCCCGTTTAATCAGTGGCTCTAATTATGTCCAAGTGGACTCTAGCGATGCGGCGTTTGGAATGTTAGAAGTAAAGGGTTTTCTAGGAAGGTTCCTAGTTTGTTACGATTGCCAGCTGCATATATTTAATGATGCTGCAATACGTCAATGATCACGCTTTAGAGCTGGTGTGGTGTGCAACCATGGATTCTCTCGAACCCGTTGCGGCGATGCACTTGCGATAGAATAAATGTAGAGTCGCCACTCAGAGCTTTTGGTGACTCGGGAAACCTTTAAATCAATATTTTGAGCACTGAAGTGCTAAATATGACTCTGATTTATCGGTTTTTGCCAAAGACTCTAGGGTAGGGGCTTCGATTATCGATCGGGAAGGGTTTAGGCACCTGATCAACCCACACGTAGCGATCTCTATCTATGGCCAAAATAAAAAATAAACTGGTGGAGCTTCCCCTTGCCCGGAGGCAATACGGTCCTATCAAGCTTTGAGCCAAACTGAAATTTCGGTGGTGTAACGGCTTGAATCCTTGGACGGAGGGAACACCAAGAAGGTAGAGCAAGAGAGGGGTGAGCCGGAGCTCGCGGGCCCTGTTGCACCGTGGAAGACCTTTGCTTCGGTGTGCTTCCGATGTCTTTAAAGGGCTTAAACGGTAGGGGAATGGATTCTAATGCTAGGATTCGGTAGATGGGAAGTGTAGGATGAAGCTAGGGACTAAGCTTGACTAAAAGAGTGGTGGTCTAATGGTTGAAATTGATTAAAAGGGGTGAACTAAGCATGCTGGAATTCTGGTTGAAGAATGCAAAAATAAAAGAGAACTTTCTCTCACTAGGGTTCTCTCTTTAGCTTAACTTTCAACCTTAATTTTTCAACCCTTTGGGAAGAGGGGAGGCCTCTCTATTTATAGAGAAGAGGTGGGTTAGAGGGTTACTTAAGAGCTTAATTGGTTTAACAATTAGGTAATCCCCCATCTAAGGTTTTCTAGGTTTTGAGGGTCCTAGGGGTTTGGAGAACCGGTTTCAATGGCAGATGATGGGGTGAGACCATAGGTGACTTAAGGGTTGCATATAAGCTCAAAGGGGGTGCAACCAACCTTAGGACACCCACCTCAACCAAGGGGATGGTCAAAAGGTCAAACCTAATGAAGAAATTTCAAGCATTTGATATATATACAGTCCGATTTATACATGATGATTTCCATGAAAACCAGAGGAGACCTGAGAAGGTGGGTGTCCACAGTGTGCCCTACCTATATTGGGCGTATGTATTATGTACATTCGGCCAAATTTGGCCCAAAAATTCTAGGTGTATATAATATATACGCCTGACCAAAATGGGGCCAAATTTGATGGGCGTATCTAATACATACGCCTGAGCAAAAGTCATGATTTTATGTAAAACTTCAATCGGCCATATCTTTCAAACCACAACTCCAAATTGGGTGATCTTTAGCTTGATGGAAAGCTGGAGAAGTCCTCCTTTCAATGGTATGTGGCTCATCCTTAGTAGTGATCTATGTAAAATTTAGTAGCTCTCCTCCCATCAAATGCTCAAAAGGGTTTAAGTTGGGCCTGGGAAGGGATCCTAGGGTTTAGGGCGATTCCTAAGGGTTGGGGGAATGGTTATAAAGGGTTTAGGATGATTCCTAAAGGTTTAGGGGTGCCATCAGAAGCACAGGGGTACATATCTCTCAGAGTACAGACTGATCGGGCCTTGGGCAGAATTTGGGTGTCTACAGATGCCCCTCTTTGGTATTCGATCACTAATGATCGGATGCCAAAGATAAGAGACATCTGAAGAGGTCCAAGGCACGTTTGATGGGTCCGCCTGGTTTAACTCAATTCTCAAACATTCATGGTGATGGTGAGTGTACGTAAGCCCTCTCATTTCAGGATATCATCCGTACCTCAATGCTAACAGTCCCCAAGCGCATTGCGACATTACTGGGCATAACTGTGATGATCATAAAAAGTGTAAGCCCGCTAATCGGGATATCGTTCACTTCCTGAGGGAAATTATAGATTTGTGATGTTGAGTATTAATCTGAACCAAACAGCTCCATGAAATTGGGTGATCGATCTATGCTTCGAAATCGACGTGAAGTACACAAAGCGAAGGCCTAAACAATGTGTCCAATCCTATGGGGTATCGACAGCTCCATTGGATTGGCCACGGGTGCCCTTACCTAGGTAAGGCTCGGAGTCTCTAGGTGAACCCATCAACCTCGAGGTTGCTTTAGTATGATTTACCCAAGTGGAGCGAATATTAATGTCGTAACACTTCTTGGGAATGCATGCCCATTTTCAGAGTGAATTTTTGTGTGTTATTTTTAGATTTTCTTTTGTTTTGAGGCTTCTAAGCAAATCTCAAGGGCCTCTGGCAATTTTATTCTTGCACAACTCTTTAAGTGGATCAAATGCCAGTTGATACGCTTTAAGAGTGTGTGCGCTCTGCCGGGGATAGGTATACCTTGGGGATGTGCACATTTCGGTGGTGAGGTGCTCCTGATTCACACGAACTAGAGTGCCTTAACTAGAGACAAAGCTAAAAAAGATCGGGCTAGGACCCAAACATCCATCAAAAGAGATGGTCAATTTTAGCCTCCATCCCCAATGAAATCACATCTTACTAACTATGCACAGACAGACACCCATCAGGGGCGATAAGCAGCAAATAGGCGTGAACGGAAGGCTCGACCCTAAGGTACAATTTACGAGGATAAACGACCATCCTACGGATACCCAGACGCAAGTGCGTACATTCAATAGGGACACCGTGCCTATACAGGTTTTAAGCCTGTGTAAAAGGAAGTAAAAGGGAATGAGCCCTTCGGTCTGTATGTTTGCACATAGTTTGGTTGGTTGTAATTTCATTTTTGACGAGTCAGTTTCAACTGACAATAAACTTTTCGAATGGTCCGAAGTCGGGTGCACTCTTGGTCAACATAGATCCGAAGGTGGATGATCAGAGCCAAAGCTTGGAAGGTGGGGTCAACCTACTCAGGATTTTAACTACATAACAAAAGGTTGTTATCCTGAACCTTCTCCTTCTCCCCCTTTTTTTCCTTCTTCCTTTTTTTTTTTTTGCACATGTCAGTTCAAGACTTTGAGTATGCTCAAACTATTTTTATTTTCACATGTATCCTTAGGCAGATCAACTTGCCATATTGATACACCTCAAGGACGTGCACTTTCCGGTGATAGGTCCTTGGTTTGTCTGCCAGATCAGGGCTCGCCTCCAGCTGGGAAAGATTTTGGGCTAGGTGTATGTTCCCTGGAGCGACCGGTGATGGATGAGTTTATTTGCCTACCGGATAGGCCATGACTCATGGGGAATGTTTAGGGTATAGTGGTCGAGGATGGGTAAAGTTATCTGCCTGCCGGATTAGATCCTGACTCCTGGGGATGCGGGGTCTTGGTTTTTAAACAAATTAGACCTAGATATCTTGTTTAGGAAAGTGGGTTCGGAAGCGGGTTCCTAATGGCCGGGGGTAAACATGACCAGTATTTTGCCTGCCGGATCAGACATGAGGTGTCCCTATGTAAAACAGGGTTTGAGAATTTTTAGGTGAACCCGATCATTCTTAATTGATTCAACACGGCTCTCGAAGTGGGGCAAACAGGCATTGTGACACAAATTTTGAGAACTTGTGTTGTGTCTCAGCATTTTTCCGTTTTCTCTTTTTTTGTTATTTTATGTGAATCTCTTCTTTTTTTAGTTTTGTGCAAAAGAATTTTATGATTTTATGGGAGCACTCGGCGGGCACTTACAGATCTAGATCCACTTATTATAGCACGGTCCCTTTGGGCCAATCGAAGGGAGCTCGAAGGGCCATTTGGGGATGCGTGCACCATCGCCTGGTGATATGTGGGCTTCTAAGAGGGGCCGGGCCTAGATCTGGGGCATACTAAGGGCCTGTCGGGTCATCAAAGCTAAAATTTGGTTGGGCGTATATAATATATATGTCTGGCAAATCTGCAGTGAAAATGGCCAGGCGTATATATTATATACGCCTGACCAAAATCTGACAGTTCTAAAAACTTCTCGAGCCCGAGCACAAAAGTGGCCCTCCTTTCAAATTCTATTTTCTTCCCTCCTTCCTTCTCAAGTCCAGGACAACCCCCTAGGGTCTTTGTGTTTGATTTTGCTTGAGTTCTACCACCGGGAGTCGCTCGTGCCAGTTAAAGGCGTTCACCCTCCGTCGATCTTTAGATCTATTTCCTCTCTTATTGAAGGTAATCACCAACCCCTCTTTCATCTTTTTAGATTTTGATAATGTTTTTGTTTTTATTATTTTTTTTTTTTTTCAAAATGTTTGATGTTCTTCCTTTTTGTGGTGAAAGATTAATGCTTTTTTCGAGTATATGTGATTCCTTATGCCTATGCTCCTTTTTTTATTATATCATCATCATTCATCATTCATCATCAATTTTTTTATTTTTTTTTCTTTCTTCTCTTTTTTCTTATGTTTCTTTCATGATGAATTAGTACATTTCTTCCCTCTTTTCTTTTCTTCTTTTTTTTTCTTTTTTTTTCTTTTTCTTTTTCTCCTTTTTCTTGTTTGTTGTTTTTTTTTCTTTAGCAACCTTTCCTTATACCGATGTGCTCCATATTTCCAGGATGTCTGGCGACAAAGGGCAAGATCAACAAGAGGGGCTAGAGATGGCCTATGGTCCTCATGGGGAGCAGTTTATCATTTCTCAGCGCTCTTCTCAACCCTGGTATGAAATGCAAGGCGAAGCCGCCTGTATCGGCCTCCTCCATTGTCAGCACACCCATATCTCCAACTTCGGGATTGCTGGCCAGGTAAATCAATGAGCCCTTTTCTTTTCCTTTGATGCTTTTGCTACACAATTTCGCTCCAATTTGATAGATTCCTTTTGTTTGCAACCTTTACCTCATATCATGTTCCGGGGTGGCTGGTTCGATCTCCAACGCCTTGTGCTCTATCTTCCTCCAGTGGTGAAGGACCTGCTTGCTCAAGCCAGTTTTGGAGATTTTATTTCATGCCCCGCTGTGAGGGCTGACACGGCCTATGTGAAGGCCCTGATAGAGCGCTTTCGCCCTAAGACCATGACGTTTCATATGGTCATGGCTGAGATGACCCTTACACCTGTGGACTGGTCCATGATCACTGGGGTTCGCATTGGAGGGGTGCCAGTGACACTTACCCGCACACCTGATAGGGAGGAGGTGACCCGGCTAATAGGGGCCTACCCATCCTCAGGGAATGTTCGCGGCTCTAAAGTCAAGTTATCCTGGCTGGTTAATCTATTTGAGCCTCATGAGTTAATGGATCTGGGCCAGCCCGATGCAGCCATTTATCTCGAGCCAGAGCTTGCACTGATGCTGGCCCGTATTTTCTTGTTATTCCTTTTGGGTAAGACTCTTCTTTCAAATACCAGCGGACGGCGGGTCTCATTATCCCTTCTCAGTCTTATGGTGAACTGGGACAACGTGCATCAGTTTGATTGGGGCGGTGCCGGCTATGCGATGCTCATGTCTAGCCTGGCGCGAGCCATACTTGGGGAGTCCAGCTCCGTTGTGGGCTTTTGGCCCGCACTTGAGGTATTTTATCCTTTGGTCTCAGTTTGTCCAACTTTTCCCTTTTATGGCATATCTGTTTTTATCTGCTTGCTTTCTCAGGTTTGGGGGTATCTACATTTCCAACCTGGTCGCCCTCTGCTTCTATCCGAAGTTCCTACGTTCCCCCTTATGAGCAATTGGCACGCGAACCGCCATCGGGACGTAGGCATGAAGCACCTGGAATTAGGGCTGCACTCTCAGTTTGATCTGTTGATCCCTGAGCAGGTATAACAATTTCTTTCTTTACAAATTTGATAGTTCTTTCATGCTGTGGGTTTTGACCAAATGTATATATATACCTCCTCTCTATTTTTTTTAGCAGGTCATCCTTCATCCCTATGTCGGATCTCCCTTCTAGAACCTGGCTGTAGTGGACCCTTCTCATTTTTTGTTAGATCGACGCATCATTTTCTTCTATGGGTCCTGGATTGGAGCCTATTACCTAGGAGAGAGGGTGGTTCATCAGTATCGTGCTCTTTTCGCTGTGCCCCAAGCTCCTCCAGCTGATGTGTTGGCTCCTGAAGGTTCCACCGAAGTGCTTACCGCTCGCTTTCTCCATCATGGGGTCCCCATCGATGACCTTCTTTTTTCGGGGGGATATCAGATGTGGTATGAGTCCTTGCCCTATCATTCTCTGCTGCCCCGGTTCGTGCCTGGTGCCAACTTTTTGGCTTTTGGTGGTCCGCGGTCTCAAGTAATGTTCTTTCCTCTTTTTATTTAGCAGCCTTCCTGTGATTGCCTTGCTATTTGAACAAAAATTGTTTCTCTCTACAATTTGGGCAGGGTGGCGACTTAGATGAGGGGGATGAGACAGCTGCTCCTGATGAGGCTACAGGTGCTAGACCTTCTAACCCTTTCGGTGTTGGTGCTTCTGGTAGTTCGCCAGCCAAGGTCCAGGGGACCTTTAAGCACTTAGATGATGCTTTCCTATCACGTATGTGTGCCGATGTAGCTGAGAAGGCATGCATATCCGCTGAAGCTAGTCGGATCCCACCTCCTGAGCCGATCCCCGGGGTAATCTCTCCCTTGTTGCTTTGCTCTCTCTTTTTTTTTTCTTTTTTTTTTTTAACTATGCGGATGACCTGTGTGACTGACACCTCTTTTTCTTGCTGTGCAGAATTATGAGTCGGCCTTGAACCAAGCCGAATACTACCGCAACATCGTTGGGCTTAGAAAGGCTGAGGTGGTGAGTGAATAGTGACCAAACCTGATCATTTTCTTATTTGCCTTTTGCTTATTTCTCTACCTGATGGCCTCTGGTGTGCTCCTGCAGCGTGCTCGTGAAAAGGAGTTGCGCTCTCTGCTCAGCCGCATCTCTCAGGCGTGGGCTCGGGTGGGGGAGACTCGTACTTTTCAAAGCGCGACCCGGCGCCAAAAGAAGTCGAAGGGGGCTGCCCAAGACTAGTTTATTTCCTAAAAATTTAAAACATTGAAACAGTTTAGACTTTTGTTTATTGGGGGAATATGTAATCTTTTAAACAACAATTTTTTGGATGGTTTTATGATTTTTATGGTTTATATGAATGCTCTGTTTGGTTATCTCTCTGCTTTTATGGTTTCCTTTTCTTTGGCATAAAGCGGGCCAGAGCCCCTCCAATGATGGGATTGAGCCCGCATATAATCCTCCGTATATGACCCACGGGTTCTGCGTCATCCAAGGGTTTCCCATGGGTGCGCAAGCGTGCCCGACTGTGGGCTGCCTCGGGAGAAAAAAGTAGGCTAAGCGAAACTCGTCCCTCTCTTGGGGGAAGTAAAAAAGAATGGACCAATGTGAGGAGAGCCACACCTCCCTGCATTTTTAACTGGGCGTATATATTATATACGCCTGGAAAAATATTTAAAATTTTTCCTTGGCATATATAATATATACGCCTCATATAACTGGGCTCAACGGGTTCTTTATAACCCGAACCTGGCCCTCTTTGCTTCTCTTTTCATCCAGGCTTGGCCTTTTTGCCCCTCTTTTTTCTTTCTTTTCTCTCTCTCTTTTTTTTTTCACAAGCAGGTCCGTCGCCCTACGTTGGCTGATTTTTATAAAGAACATCTTTGTACGTCCATGGACCCGCTTCCTAAAAAAGGCCCAAGTTCTCATACGGGGGCTAGGGCTAGTATAGTTCCCTGTTTGGACCCGAGGCCCAGTTTTTTGCAAAAATGGTGTGATAGCTTGGCCGAGGGCGAGCTTGCTATTCTGGATCGCCTCGGGTTATCCCACCTTTCCTCCCTCCTTGCAATTCCTTTGTTGCCCAACCTCCTGCAGGCGGCTTTGGCGTCGTGGGACCATAGGGCCCATGTCTTCAGATTCAGGTCCAGGGAGCTCACCCCAACCTTGGAGGAGCTAGCCTCTATTACTGGCTTGAGGATGCATCGGGGACTTGCCAAACTGGTGCCCAAACTGGGGTATGCAAAGGCGGTCCATGCGGTTCTCGATTTGAAAAAGGGTGGGCATGAGAAGGGCTTCGCCGAGGGGCCCACCAGGTGCTCGGTGAAATTCCTGAGAGAATTTTTTAGGCAACTCGAGTCTCCGAAAGTTGCCTATCCAAGATCCTTTCAATGTAAAGCCCTTTGCCCTTTATTTACTGTCGGAAGTTCTCTTCTTTACTGGAGGAGAGACAGTTTCCCTCAGGTTATGCGATGTCTTGACCGAATTGGAGGGAGGTCGTTCACTGGTGCACCTGGTCCTGGCCGAGATGTATCGGGGCCTGAATGCCTCGGCCTCAGGCCAGGTCGAGATTCTTAGCGGGAGTCCACTCCTTATTCAGATTTGGCTAGGAGAGCATTTGGCTATCATGGGGCTCGTGCTGAGATTTTGCTTGGTAAGAGGGGATGTGGCTCGGGGCTTTCTGACCCAGTGCTCGAAACTACCCCATGGGAGCATCGAGGAACTGAGCCGGTGGCTATCTGATGTGGAGTTGATCTGGCAACTTCCCTGGATGGACAGTACCTTTTCAATTGTCCGCTCTCAGGATTGTGAGGGTATTACGCTTTTGGGGTTGACTGGTAGTACCTATTATTTCCCATCTCGGGTGCTCTGTCAATTCGGATATACCCAACACGTGTCGTGCATTGTGAGGCCGCCCTTGTGCTCTCTGATATTCTCTCGGGGTTCTCTCAGTGACCTAGACCGCATAGCAGCCCTCTAGGAGACCCGCCAATCGGCACACATGTGCAGCTTAGTTCAGGGGGGCATTCTCTCTTCTGATTACAAGGTTTGGCTGGCATCCGAGGGCTTACCTGCCCCTAACCCGGTTTCGGTAGATGTGATAGAGACGAGACCCTAGCCATACAAGGAAACAATACTCCAAACAAGGATTGAGTCTCTTTCTGTAGAGAGGCTGGCTTTGACTGAGGCTTTGGAGAAGGAAAGGGCCAGAGCTAAGATTGCGGAGGTGAGAGCTGCTATGACCGAGAGTGAGGTTCTTGATTGGTGAGTCGTAGTCGGTGATGCTTCAAAGAGTCTTCATGGTAGGTGGTTGTCTGATCGAAATGCCCATGAGGACTCTCTTCTTGCAAAGATCAGTGCTTTGAAGCGTGGTCCCTGCCCCTGACCTGTTCCTGTACATACCATAGATCATATACACAGAGGGGGGGCTGATGCCCCTTAACAGAGATCTGTTTCCTTTTTTTAGGGTTATTTCTTATTTTATTTTTTTTTTATTTTTTTATGTACTTGTAAAGAAGGCAGAAAATAGAAAGTGTGTCATGTTGTTATCTTTTTGGGACGTGACACTTCATACGTAACGCTGTAAGAAAAGAAATGAAATCTGCTATATATACATATATATTTTTTCTTTTTGTTCGAATTTTCTTCCATACGTCTCGCAACGTAAGGCTTTTTATGGAAAAGTAAAATCTATTATCTTTTTTGAAATTTTCTCCTATACAGTGTGAGGCTCTTCATGGAAAAGGAAAATCTATTATCTTTTTTAAAATTTTCTCCTACACAGTGTGAGGCCCTTTATGGACAAGGAAAATCTATTATCTTTTTTAAAAAAATTCTCCTACACTGTATGAGGCTTTTTAGGGAAATAGAAAATATATTATCTTTTTTGAAATTTTTCTCCTACACAGTGTGAGGCTTTTTATGGAAAAGGAAAATCTATTATCTTTTTTAAAATTTTCTCCTACACAGTGTGAGGCTTTTTATGGAAAAGGAAAATTTATTATCTTTTTTGAAATTTTTCTCCTACACAGTGTGGGGCTTTTATGGAAAAGGAAAATCTATTATCTTTTTTGAAATTTTCTCCTACACAGTGTGGGACTTTTTATGGAAAAGGAAAATCTATTATCTTTTTTGAAATTTTCTCCTTTTCTCCTTCTCCTTTTTGTGATGTCGGTATTTACGAGGCCAACTGGTGGGTCCCTTTTTGAGCATGGTCGAACCCTGTTTATGAGGCTCCGATTTTTTTTTTTAAACATGGATAGGTCAGCTTCCCCGAGATTGATTGGTCTTCTGCCTTTACCTTTGCTCATGTGTCAGACGACACGGTAGAGACGACATACTTGATCGGGATCCGATCCAATTTTAACATGAGCGGCCCAGCAAAGGGGAGAAGAGGCTCAAGGGGTCCAGACTAAAATAGGCGGGCCAGAACAAATTCTCTCCTAATCTCTCCTTTCTTGACATTTTTTCTTACAGCGCCCAAGACAGGTTTTCGCTATGCCTGTCATCCCTGTTTTTACCCGTAGCACCCTTTCGGGTTTTCACCACATCCATGGATTCACTCTCTTACCCCAGGTGCCTTTTCAAGTTTTCACCTGGTCCGCGTGAGTTCGCTATTTTTACGGCGGTGCCCTTGCGGGTTTTCACCACATCCATCTTGCTTTGAACTCAAATTAATTTTTTTCTCTTTCTTCTTATCTTTTTTTCCTTTTAGAAGAACCAGAAAGCCACGACATGGACATTGATTCCATCATAATCGGCTGGATGAAGCTCTGGTGTCGTCTCACGACTTAGCTCATGTTGACTTGACAGATATTATGACTGCTTGCGATCCTACAAAGAGGGCTTCCTTCAAGGTGTAGCTTGGCCATGGGTTAGGTTAGGATTTGAAGGTATGTTGGGCTAAAAGGGTTTCCTTGATACGGCTTTAGTTTTCTCAACATACTTTCTTCCTTGGGGGTTTCTACTATACATGCCCCGTGATTCTTCTACACACATTTTTTTTTGTTATTCTTTTTCCTCCATTTAAGGCAATCTCTTTTTGAGGTTTTGCTTTTTTGATTTTTTTGGATTTGATAGTAACTTGATACACATGCATCTTTTCTCTCTCTCTTTTTTTGGTATATGCACACGTATATATTTTTTTGGGGGGGAATGGGTTTATTGAAAGAAAGGCCCAAACTCAAATGGGGTAGCAAAGGATATCATCATTTTTAGGCATGTTTTTGGGCTACTGTGCTTGGAATGATGGCCTCATTTGGGTGGTTCTTAAGCAGTCACGTATCTGTTTCATCAATACTTACCTTATCGCGATAGACTAAGAGTAGAACCGCCGGACGTATCCAGCGTTGATGGGCTCAGGAAGATGATCTCCGTCCATGGTGGCTAGGAGGATGGCGTATCCCGGCAGCACCTCTTGAATGACGTATGGTCCTTCTCAGTTAGGCTTAAACTTTCCTCTTAGATCGGCATGGAGGGATGGGAAGATCTTCTTCAGCACAGTGTCTCCTACCTTTAGATCTCGGCCGCGGACACGTTTATTGGAAGCACGTGTGATTCTCCCCTAGTAAACTTGAGTGTGACACAAGGCTAGGAGTCTCTTCTCGTCCAATAAGTTTAATTATTCAAAGCAGGATCTCTATCTCTCTGCTTCGGGTAAGCCTGATTCCATGAGGATTCGGAGCGAGGGCACTTCAACCTCTACCGGGAGGACGGCCTCGGTTCCATATACAAGGGAGAATGGGGTTGCCCCTGTAGCGGTATGGATAGACGTTCTATAGGCCTAAAGCGTGAAGGGTAACTGCTCACTCCAATCTCTATAAGTCACTACCATCTTCTCCAGAATGCGGATCAGAGTTTTATTGGCCGCCTCTACAGCTCCGTTCGTCTGAGGCCTATATGGGGATGATCGATGATGCTTGATCTAGAACTGATCACACAAGACCTGGATGCACCTATTAGCGAAATTAGTGCCATTATCAGTGATGATATCCTTGGGCACGCTGAATTTACAAATGATGTTGTTCTTGATGAACTTCTCAACGTGACTAGCCATGATGTTGGCATATGACGTCGCTTCTACCCACCTGGTGAAGTATCCAATGGCAACGAGGATGAACCGATGTCCGTTTGATGCTTTCAGATTAATCATTCAGACAACGTCAAGGCCCCAGGTAGCAAATGGCCAAGGATTGGTCATGCAATGAAGATCAATGGCAGGAGCGTGTATCAGACTAGAGTGTTCTTGACACTTGTAGCATTTTTGAACATGTTTGCAATAATCTGATTCCATGGTGGTCCAAAAGTATCCCTGTCGTAGGATTTTCTTAGCGAGCATGTGACCGCTGATGTGGGCTCCGCATACTCCCTCATGGATTTCTTTCATAATATTGACCGCTTCTCTTTCAGTGAGGCACCTAAGTAATTTGTTGTATGATCGCTTATAGAGGCATTCCCCACAAATGACGTAACCTACTGCTAAACGTTGAATGGTTCGTCGATCTATCTTGGATGTACCTTCTGGGAAAGTTAGGGTCTCGAGGAAATTCTTAATATCTGAGAACCAAGGTGGCTCATCATCAGGCTTTATAGGTTCCTCAATCTGGAGGCAGAAAGCCAGCTCATTCCTTTGCTCGATCATGATCAGCTTCATCTCAACACCATAGGGGATTTCAATCATTGATGCCAAAGTTGCTAATGCGTCAGCAAAGCGATTCCTTATTCAGGGGACGTATGAGAAAGTCACATCTTGGAAGCAAGCTATCAGATCCTCGAGGTGCTCATGATAGGGGATTAGTTTCTCATCTTTCATCTTCCAGTCACCATTCGTCTGACATATGATTAACTATGAATCACCAAATACTCGAAGGTGAGTTACATTCAGATCGAGAGCTGCCTGCAAACCAGCGGCGCAAGCTTCGTACTCATCCATATTGTTAGTGCCAGGGAAGTTGAGCTTGATAGAGACCGGTACATGGGATCCTTTTGGTGAAATTAGGATGACGCCAACTCCTTAGCCTTCAACATGCGATGCCCCATCAAAGTGCATTACCCAAGACTCCTCTGTTTCCTCCGTATCCTCTTCTGTCATGAACAAGATGTCCTCATCGGGGAATTCAGTCTTTAGAGGCTCGTAGTCAAGGGCAGAGGGTTCTCAGCAAGATGATCAGCGAGCGCCTGCCCCTTGATTGATTTCTGAGTGACGTATGTGATGTAGAATTCAGATAATAAAAGTTGCCATCGTGCAGTTCGGCCAGTGAGAGCAGGTTTCTCGAACATGTACTTCAACGGATCCATTCGTGCTAGAAGTAGAACGGCTTGGGATAACAGGTAGTGTCGAAGTCTTTGAGTAGCCCAAATGAGCGCTAAGCTTGCCTTCTCCAGATGAGAATAGCGTGTCTCATAATCAGTGAACTTCTTTCTCAGGTAGTAGATTGCCTGCTCTCTTCTTCTTGTCTCATCATGATGCCCTAACACACAGCCCATGGAAAACTCTATCATAGACAGGTACATTATCAGGGGTCTATCGGGTACAGGTGGTACCAATACTGGAGGATTTAGGAGGTAACCCTTGATATTGTCAAATGCAGCTTGGCAGTCATCATTCCATGCAACTGGTGTATCCTTTCTTAGTAGTTTGAAGATCGGTGCGCATATCGAAGTAAACTGTGCAATGAACCGACTGATGTACTGGATTCTGCCTAAAAAGCCTCTGACCTCCTTCTCTATAGATGGTGGTGGCATTTCAGTGATGGCCTTGATCTTGGTCGGATCGACCTCAATCCCTCTCCTACTGATAATAAAGCCTAACAGTTTTCCTTACATAGCGCCAAACACGCACTTTTGGGGATTCAACCGCAACCTGTACTTTCTCAACCTCTCGAATAGCTTCTAAAGGTTTACCAAGTGGTCATCCCTTTTCGGCGATTTGGCAATCATGTCATCGACATACACTTCGATCTCTCGGTGCATCATGTCATAGAATAGGGCCGTCATTGCTCTCTAGTAGGTTACCCCAGCATTCTTTAGCCCGAATGGCACCACCTTGTAACAGAAGGTACCCCAGGGAGTGATGAACGCAGTCTTTTCTCGGTCGGCCTCTGCCATCTTAATCTGATTATAGCCTGAGAATCCATCCATGAATGAGAGCATTCCATACTTAGCAGGGTTATCAACCAAGATATCGATGTGTGGTAACGAAAAGTCGCCCTTAGGGCTTGCCTTGTTGAGATTTCAGAAATCAATGCACATTTGAACCTTCCCATCCTTCTTTGGTACGGGGACGATATTGGCCAGCCATTGCGGGTACTTGGATATCATGAGGAAACCCGCGTCATACTGCTTAATGACCTCGTCCTTCACCTTCAACATCCATTCAGGTCGGAGGCGTCTCAGCTTCTATTTAACCGGCTTAATATCAGGGTAGAGTGGCAACTCATGCTCAACCAGATCGGTATCCAAACCAGGCATGTCTTCATACGACCATGCAAACACGTCTTGGTATGATCGAAGGAAGTCTATCATACCTTTTCCTCTCTGCAGGGGACAATGATGTTCCGATTTTGGTGATTCTAGGGGCCTCTTTGGTGCTCGAATTGACATCCTCTGTCTCTTCGACGATCGGGATCGGGTCGTGCTCAAAATCGGTAAATTGTTTGAGGAGCTCATTGGGGAGCTCATGGATTTGACCTTCCTCGTCCAGACTCGCGGCTCCTACCTCTTCTTGTATTTCTACAAGAAAGGGGTTGGCTTCACGCGGGACGGGTATTACGACATCATTTTCGATTTTATTCGAAATTTTAAAAGACAATATTTTTAGAATTGGTATTTTTTCTAGTTTTATGGTTTTTTACAATTTTTCGAAGGTTAGCCCCTAGCTAGGTGGATCTCTATATATACAGGGTAGAGTGTCCCAGAGGCTAACCTCACTTTTTTTAGGTTGTTTTTTTTTTAGAGCCGATGTCGTATTCATGGCTTTTGGCGGCTCTCAGGAGTTGGGGCAAAGATGCCCAATTACTCACCTGTGAGGCTTGGCCTTTACCTCTTTAGTTGGAAGTGACATCGGTAGGCTTTTGCAGTTCCTCCCTTAGCATGTTTATGGAGGGATCCTCTGGGACCCTGTCCTCTATGGTTAGGATGGGCCCAAAGTGACTGGTGCTAGAGTGACGGGTGGACCGGGGGATCTCCTCCTTAAATAAGGAGAGGGCGGCTAAGTCCACCTCGAGGTCTGGGGGGATGATGTAAGGGTTGGTGGGATGGGCGAAAACAGGCTTGTGTGGGGTTACCCTCGTCTCCCCATTCAGATCAATCTTTACCACCCCGGTGCTCACAAAGGTTTGGCAAATGTGGGTCGGGCGGGAGTTTCTTCTTCTAGGTTGATTCCTCTGGCCCTGGCAACTACTGCAGCTCTTATCATTTCCTTGGCCTCTCTGACTTCTTCTTCAATGGGCCTATAGCCCAGGCCGAATTTGGTTTGTTGCCCCTTGGCCCTGACGGGGTCTCTTCTTCCTTGAAGGCGCGGGCCCAGCCCTTTCCCTTTTTGGTGGCCCCATTTGTGGAGCATGAACACAGCTGCATCCATTCCTACTCTAATTTTGGCAAGGGTTTTTTCAGTCGACCCGAGGGTAACGACTTAGAAGTCATACTCAAATCGATGGAGATCGGTGTCATTTATTGTATGCGGCATGTTAAGCACTTTCAGATTCTCAATATGCAGAGCGCTCCTTTCCCTGTCTTCTCTGCTCTCACCTACGATGGTGATGATTCTTCCCTCTGAGATGAATCAGAGTTTTTGGTGTAGTGTTGAAGGTATTACAGTAGATTAAACGTAGACTTGATGTCCATCACCTGAAAGGGGACGGTGAAGGTTTGCGGCCCGATGATCAGGTCGAGGTCTACTTCTCTTATGATTTCTCTCCTGGTGTTATCGAATCCCCTGGCGCTTGTTATGGATGGCCGAAAGGTGTTGGGGTTCGCACCAATTTTGATTGCCATCCTTAGAGGGCATACGTTCAGTGCCGACCCGTTATCTATTAAGACCAACAGCACCACCAGGTTCCCTGTTTCCACTGTTATATTCAAGGGCTTAGAGTGGTTGTTCCCCTCGAGCGGCAGATCCGCATCAGTGAATGAGATGACATTTGGGGCCAATACTTGCCCGATTATTTCTCCCACCTCATCTGGGGTTATGTGGGTGGAAACATGTGCGTCTTTGAGTGCTCCCATTAAGGCTTGAAAGTGGAACGGAGACGTGATTAACAAATCCCACACAGTAATATGTGCGGGTGTTCTCTTGAGCTGTGTCTACAACACGTGCTCTCTGGCCATTTTCTCAAAGGGGTTCCCTACGGGCTGCTCTTTCTTCTTCTCTTCTCCTCTGACGGCCCCCGATGCTTTCGGCTATGTAGAAATCCTACCAGACTGAGTAATGAATTCGACAATCTCCTCTCGGTTGCAACCAGCAGTCATGTCCGTCTGTTCATAGCTTAACGGCACTTGATGCGGATCATAGGCAGGTTTTGGGATGAGGAAGGGAGTGCATGGTGATTCTGGGGAAGATTAGACTGGGTATGTCGGATTGTCGGGTCCAACTAGTATGACTCCAATAGGGGGCGGAATGGTAGTGGCAGGAATTGGCAAGGTTGGATTTTGGGTGCGGAGGGGTCTTGTACAGGCATTACTTGGGCATGGTAAGACTAGTGGTGATTGAAAGCGAGTGATAAGGGGAGTGGGTGAGGGGTTGTTTGTTTGGGTGGGGGTGGAGTTGGATTGGGGGCAAAATAGCGAAGGGATGGTGGGGTGTGGACTGGATGGAGGATGGGGAGACATCGAAGGTGCGGGTGGAGCAGGGTGATAGGGATATGAAGGGTTTGTATATGGGGTGGCATGGTGGGGCGATGATGGGTTCGTGGATGAAATGGGGCAAATTGGGGATGATGGAGTTGTGCATGGAGTGGGGTGATTGGGAGATGACGGGGTAGCGGATGGAGCAGGGGGTATGGATATGAAGGGTGGCATGTTGGGGTGATGATTTGTTCGTGGATGAAATGGGGTAAATTAGGGATGATAGAGTTGTACATGGAGCGGGGTGATTTGGATATGACGGGGTAGCAGATGGAGCTGGGGGATATGGATATGAAGGGTTTATATATGGGGTGGCATGGTGGGGTGATGATGGGTTCGTGGATGAAACGGGGTAAATTGGAGATGGAGTTGTGTATTGGGCAAGATGATTTGGGGATGGCGGGGTGGTATACTGGGTGGTGGGATTTGGGGGTGTGTACGGGATGGGATAATTTGGGGATGACGAAGTGGTGTATTGAGTGGAGAGATTAGGGGGTGTGTATGGGGTAGGGCAGTATGGGGATGGTGGAGTTATGTATGGCATGGGGTGATTTGGGTGTGACGGAGAGGTATATGGGATAAATTGGGAGTGGGGCGGATACGTGTATGATTACGGCAGGGCTGTGCCCGTTTGAATTTGATAGGCAGGAGCGGAAGTGGAAAAATACTGCCCTAAATCTAAGGGCTCCTCTTGGTATGCCGGGGTGGGGAAGTAATCGGCTAAATACAACGGCTCGATCACCCCCACAGATGGTTCGTCCTTATTTAACCTGGGAAATGAGAACTCCTCTTGATTACTGATGTAATCTGAGGGGTCAAACTCTTCTTCTTCCTCTTCTACCTAGTGGATGTTAGGCCTGGGGCCTCCTAGGTGCGGTGGTAGAGGGGCTTGATGGATGTTCTGGTTCTACCCTTGAGGAGGCGGTGGGAGAATAATTTTTCCTGCCTCTATTAAATCTTGGACCGTGCACTTTAGCGGGAAGCACCGGTTCGTAGGGTGACCCGGTCCCTGGTAGAAGTTACAATACAAGTTCGGGTCATAATTTCTCGGGATTGAATTGGGTGGTGGGCGAGGCTAGAGTAAATTGACCAGGCCCTTTTATAGCAATACTAGCAATAAGACACTTAAAGATTGCCCCAACGGCGTGAATACCCGTTCGAATTGTACTCTCATCTGTTCCTGGGTAAATGGGGCTCTCGGTCCGTTGTTTGGCCTTGGCGCTTGCTCGAAATGGTAGGTGGTTGTGCGACTGGAGTCGGGGCATTGGTATTGGCACAGTAAACGATGTTCTGTACCTCTGTCCCTAGTCTTCTTTCAATTCTTGGTTCGACAGCTTTTCGAACCCCGGTGGCCCCGTTGGCCACGCTCTTTCCCAACCTGCCCTCTCTAATGGTGTCTTCGCAACGGTTGGCATTTCGGATCAAATCAGCAAAACTTGACTATTGCTGATACACCAAAAAATCTGTAATGACTGGGAGAGTTCCCTTGGTTATTAATTCAATCTGCTCATCATCAGGAATCCAGTGGGTTACCTGGGCAGCCAATGCCCTCCACCTTCCTAAGTAGGCACTGAAAGTTTCATCATGTCTTTGCTTCAAATGGGCCAGATCCGACTTCCTTAGCTCTATGTCCATGTTATAGACATACTATTCTTGGAATAAGTGTGTCAGATCTTTCCAAGTTTTTGTCATGGATGGTTCTAGGGACATGAACCATCTCAGTGTTGGGCCCGTTAGACTCTTTTGGAATACTTTGATGTGGAGTCGTTCATCTCCGCCGTACTGGCACATATTCCCACAGTAAGATTTTAAGTGGGCGATGGGGTTGCCAGTGCCATTATATTTATCGAATGATGGCATCTTAAATTTTTATGGCAGGGGGACATCTGAGAATAGACATAAGTCTGAAAAGTCTATCGAATGCAGTTCTACCCCTCCCATCTTCTTCAGCTGCTTCTGTATTCTGTCTATTTGTTCTTTCAGCTGCTCTGATTCTTTTGAGGTTGTAGCTGGGACTGCCTCCCCCTGATTTTGTTGTTTGGTGTGTGGCGATGGTGGGCTGGGGTCAAGATGGCAGCTCCTCCACTGTTGTGGATCTCGTCCTCCTCGTACCGTTGATCATTGTACTAGTGAGGGGCGAGGTCCGCTATTTGGACTTGGGGGGTGATGGGTTGGATGAACTGGTGGGGCCACAAGGTTTGTAGGGGATGGGAAGGAGTGAATGGATGAGTGGTTTGTGGATGAATGATGTGCTGAGCTGGGTGCACATTCTGGGGGTGATGGGGGTGTGGTTGACGTGGCAGGATGCTGTAGGCGTGGTTTTGAGGAATGGAGTGGATCGAATTTTCCGTTGGAGGCGGGATGGGGCATAAGGGGTATAGGTGAATGAAGGGTATTGGTGAAGGGGTATGGATTCGTGAACGGGCCTTGATGAGTGTGGGTGGACGGGCCTTAAGTTTGATGGATTTGGGCTTGATGGTTTTGGAAGGCTTGGGTTGATGGGCCTTGGGCCTGGGTGTGGGGGTTGGTATGATTTTGGGCCAATGGGCCCTGTTGGGTTTGGGCTAATGGGCCATGTGGGTATTGGGTGTGGGGTGATGGACCTTGGGCTTGGGTTTGATAGGTTTGGGTCCAAGGGCCCTGGGGGGCTTAGAACTGGGCCTGGGTCTGATGGGCTTGGGCCTGGGCCTGAATCTGGTGGGTTTGGGCTTAGGCCCATGGGCCTTGAGGGTTTTGAGCCTGAGCCTGGGTCTGATGGGCTTGGGCCTGGGCCTGAGTCTAATGGGTTTAGGCTTAGGCCCATGGGCCTTGGGGATTTTGGGCCTAGGTCTGATGGGTTTTATGGGCTTGGGCCTGGGCCTGAGCTTGGGTTTGGGCCCATGGTTCTAAAGTTATTTGGGCTTGGGCCCATGGATTTGTGTGGGTTTGGGCCTGAGATGAGTGGGCTTGGGCCTGGGCCTAGAATTGAGGTGGAGGATCTTGGATGGTACGAATGATGGGTGGTTGGGCATGGTCATGAGGGAATGGGGTATGGAGGTTTTGGAGACCTAGATGTGGGGTTTGGGATGTAGGGTTCCGAGAGGCAGCCCATAGGGTATACATCATTCTCATGTCCTCCATTGAGGGCATAGATTCAGGTGTGAGATTGGAGGGTGATGCTCATTCAAGGATGGAAGGGGTCGGGTGAAATTTGGCATGACCCAGGGATGGGGGGTATGGGTGATTATGCTTTGAGGGTATGGATGTATGGCTATGGAAGATGGTGGGTTACTGGTCATACCCTGGGAAAAGTTGGGCATGACCTGGGTAAATGGGGGGGTATGTTGGGATGTGGATAGGCCATGTGATGTGGATGGCATGTGAGATGAGGTGGATGGAATATAGGATGTAGGGGGCATGGATGATGAGGTGGATGGGACGTGGGAGGTAGGCGGGAGATGGGGCTCCCGATGGGGTCTTTAGGAGTAGGGGGTGCGGTAAGGGTGTATGGATGGGAGATGGGGTTGTATGGGTCGGTTGGGAAATAAGGGGTTTCAGTAGGGGATGAGATGGGGGTATGTTGGGAAAATGTAAGGGCGGGGGATGGGGTGGATGCGAACACGGATGCCCCAAATGGACCAGTGACATCGAACCGGGTTTGGGTAAAGGTGTTGGAGATCGGGTCTTCTCCTATATGGGAATAGGATGGGGATGATGGTGGGGATGTATCGACGCTCGACATGATCCGTTGACAAGTGTTGGATCGATGTCTTGGGTAAGAGCCGAATACCTTCCTAGTTCTCTTTCTACGGGTTGGGTTCGAGGTCGCCGTAGTGACGGTCACACCAAAAGTACACGTATATATGGATTTTTGATTTTTCTATATGTATATATATATTTTTTTTTTTATTTTTTTTTTTTTTGGATTTTTCAAATAGAAATTAACTCCCCTATTTAAATGAATGATGATCTGGTGCCCTAGAAAAATTCCCGTCTCGGGTGATATATGCACCTTTAGTAGGTCCCACGGCGGGATCCGACACACTTCGGAAGAAGCGAAAGGGAACCCTTTCATTCTATTGAAGGTGAGGGAATTCACGTAAATGACCCGATCCCCCGGAGCAAATCAATGAGAAGTAGCCTTCTTTTGACTGGGCGGGGGCATATTGGGCGTTACAGAATGCGGGAGGCTACTGTGGGCACTAATACGTCTAATCGGGGAACTTGGGTGGTGGATTAGGCCTTGGATCGAGCTGCCTGAACCCAGTTTATACTGGGCGTATGTATTATATACGCCTGACCAAAACTAGCAGATTTGGCTGGGTGTATATATTATATACGCCTGGCTTAAATCTGGAGATTTTGGCTGGGCGTATGTATTATATACACCTGAGTATTTCTGAGGATCTGTTGCCGGGCGTATTTAATATATACGCCTGGCAAAAATTGTTCTTTCAGGTTGTTTTGACAGTGAACAGCAAGCCCACAATGAGTCTTTTTAAACTGGTTTCCTGGGAGGGATGCTCCCGGGGACTACTGTGTATGTTATCGGGTCACTCCTTTCCGCTTCCTAGGGATACACGGCTGAATTCGGGCTGTCTACGCTCTCAGCATTGTGGGTTTTATGGCTTGATCGGAATTAGCAACCCAACCGATATACCTCCGGTGCAAGCGCCTTCTTAGGTACTGGAAGGGTGGTTCTTTTCAGGATCATCACCACTAGGGCTGCCGCCTTACTGGGAATCGGGTAAGTTATATCTGTGCCTAAACCCCCCGAAAACTACCCAAAACACGCAAAAATAAATTTGATTATGTCCCCACACTGTTGGTTCACTTTTAATTGTAGTTTTTTAAAGGAGAGTGAATTTAAGTCCAAGTTTGAGTCGGGGATGACAAGCCCGTGCCACCTCAACGGGCTGGTGTTCAACGGTGAGATATGATGACTGAAATAAAGAGCGCACGTAGGCCAGCCAAACGGCTAAGGCTTGTAAATGACTGAAATTTAAATGACGTGAAAAGTAGATGTGAGCAGGCCTGCCAAATGGCTAAGGCGGCTAAAATGACAAAATCGTAAAAACTGAAATTTAATAGCACAAGTAGGCCCGCCAATCGGCTAAGGCACTTAAAGGACCGAATCGTAGGGGTAAGTATGCTAGTAAAAATAACAAAATTGAAGAAAAAATAGCAGAAAATCAAAAAAAATAGCAATGGTTAGTAAAGATTTAAAAAAAGGCCAACAAGAGGGGAAGCGCTAGGGTGATTTCCCTAGCAGAGTCGCCATCTGTGAGACCATGGATTCTCTCGAACCTATCGCGGCGATGCACTCGCGATAG
Organism: Chloranthus sessilifolius; assembly: GCA_021018995.1. Taxonomy (NCBI): domain Eukaryota; kingdom Viridiplantae; phylum Streptophyta; class Magnoliopsida; order Chloranthales; family Chloranthaceae; genus Chloranthus; species Chloranthus sessilifolius. Next base: position 97,912,530 of record CM037597.1, on the reverse strand, counting down.
AATAAATGTAGAGTCACCACCCGGAGCTTTTAGTGATCTGGGAAACCTTTAAATCAATATTTTGAGCACCGAAGTGCTAAATATGACTCTGATTTACCGATTTTTACCAAAGACTCTAGGGTTGGAGCTTCGGTTATCGATCAGGAAGGGTTTAGGCACCCGATCAACCCACACGTAGCGGTCTCTATCTATGGCCAAAATAAAACAAATGGGCAGAGCTTCCCCTTGCCTGAAGGCAATACGGCCCTATCAAGCTTTGAGCCAAACCGAAATTTCGGCAGCGTAACGGCTTGAATCCTTGAACGGAGGAAACACCAAAAAGGTAGAGGAAGAGAGGGGTGAGCCGGAGCTCACGGGCCCTTGTTGCACCGTGGAAGACCTTCGCTTCGGCGTGCTTCCGATGGCTTTAAAGGGCTTAAACGGTAGGAGAATGGATTCTAAAGCTAGGATTTGATAGATGGGAAGTGTAGGATGAAGCTAGGGACTAAGCTTGACTAAAAGAGGGGTGGTATAATGGTTGAAATTGATTAAAATGGGTGAACTAAGCATGCTGGAATTCTGGTTGAAGAATGCAAAAATAAAAGAGAACTTTCTCTCACTAGGGCTCTCTCCCTTAAGCTCAACTTTCAACCTTATTTTTCAACCCTTTGGGAAGAAGGGGGGCCTCTCTATTTATAGAGAAGAGGTGGGTTAGAGAGTTACTTAAGAGCTTAATTGGTTTAGAAATTAGTTAATCCCCCATCAAAGGTTTTCTAGGTTTTTAGGGTCCTAGGGGTTTGGGGAACCGGTTTCAATGGCAGATGATAGGGTGAGACCATAGGTGACTTAAGGGTTGCATATAAGCTCAAAGGGGGTGAAACCAACCTTAGGACACCCACCTCAACCAAGGGGATGGTCAAAAGGTCAAACCTGATGAAGAAATTTCGAGCATTTGATGACAGTTGCTATAGCTAAGTTGGGCGTATATATTACATACGCCCAGTTTATCTACAGTGATTTCCATGAAAACCAGAGGAGACCTGAGAAGGTGGGTATCCACGGTGGGCCCTACCTATGATGGGCGTATGTATTATGTACGCCAGGCATATAAAATATATCTGCCTAACCAAAATGGGGCCAAATTTGTTGGGCGTATCTAATACATACGCCTGAGCAAAAGTCATGATTTTATGTAAAACATCAATCGGCCATATCTTTCAAACCACAACTCCGAATTTTGTGATCTTTAGCTTGCTGGAAAGCTGGAGAAGTCCTCCTTCCAATGGTATGTGGCTCATCCTTGGTAGTCATCTGTGTAAAATTTTGTAGCTCTCCTCTCATCAAATGCTCAGAAGGGTTTAAGTTGGGTTTGGGAAGGGATCCTAGGGTTTAAGGCGATTCCTAAGGGTTGGGAAAATAGTTCTAAAGGGTTCAGGGTGATTCCTAAAGGTTTAGAGGTGCCATCGAAAGTACAGGGGTACATCTCTCTCGGAGTACAGACTGATCGGGCCTTAGGCCGAATTTGGGTGTCTACATGTGGGTTACTTCTTTACTAAATCGTCCACCGGCGAACGTCAGCAGCTGTGTCTTTTCTTATAATTTAGATAGTTTAATTTTTTCTTCCCTTCCCCTATTATTATTATAATTCTAATCAGTTTAGACTTTCCAATTCTCTTGTGAGTTTAGTTATGTGAGAACTTATTATGGTTTATTTAATTTAGTATTCTAATTCTATCTGGAGTCTAATTAATTTTTGTTTCCTAGCACTACTAGAATTCTAATTAATATAATGTCCTAATCCTACTAAAGGTCCAATTAACATCGGTCTCCTAATTGTACTAGGAACGCAGGTGTATTAATTTTAATGAAACTTTAATCAAACAAAGCATGCTAGTTATACTGAAATTTTAAGGAGATCAAGTATACTAGTTGTACCATAATTCTAATTGAAATAGAGAACTAGTTTTACTAAAGCTCTAATTTAAGCAATGAATTAAATCTAATTGAGGAAAACAAACTAATTTGATCAAAATTCTTATTAGAGCAATGAATTAACTGTACTTGGAATCTAATTAAAGCAATGAATTAATCATACTAAATTTTAATTAAAATAAAGGACTGATTACTGATATTGGGGTCTAACAAAGCGAGGAATTGACTATGCTAGAATTATCTAATTAAAATAAAGGAACTAATTCTATTGGAGTTCTAATCGAAGCAATTATTCTAAGGATTTAATTAAAATAAAGCATGTAAATTGACTATACTAAAATTCTAAGAGATTATAGAGCTGATATTATAACCCTAATTAAAGTAACTAAGTAATTCTATAAAAAAAGGGTTTGGGTCCGCTATTCTAAGGAGGATTGGCCTCGTTCTCGAGTACCCTCCGTAAGCTCCCTTGGACAAATTGGATGGCTGAGATTAAAGATAAATTAAATTTATGATTATAAAATAGTATTTTTTAGATTTTTTTCAGAGTCGATTTCGGAGTAATAATTGTGAAATAAAATTGAGAAACTAAAATTAATATTTAGGATTTTTAGAAATATTAAACTAAGAAATAAAAATTTAAATTTCTAGGACTGAATTCGGGTCCGAAATCAGAAAATAGATCGTATGATTAAAGACTGGTTCTAGAATCCAAGGATTAGAACTAGAAATTAATGATATGACTGAAAATTGAGATTTTAGAACGGAATCAAAGCCTAGGGTCGGTAAATTAGACCGTCTGATTAAGGATTGGTTCTAAATTCGGAGAACTAGAACCAGATGTAAAAAATTTACAGTCTAAAAAAGGGTGCTACGGTCTCGGACTAAAAATTAAAACCTATAATTAAAATTAAGAGAAAGATCCTAAGTCTAAAACTTAAGATTTTTACCTAGGACTAGGGATGCAGAGAAAAACCTCGAAGATTCTGTGCTTGAATTTCGAAATCATGGTTAGGTTGCTCTATGTGCTCACTCTCGGAGTTCTCTGGTTTCGGAATCTCAAAAAAGTCCGTTCTCTCTCGCTCTCTTCCCCCTTTTCTTTGGGTCAAAATTAAATAAAGCTTTTATAGGCTTTTCTTCAATTAAATGCTCTGTTTCAGGCATTTAATAAAATTGCGCGCCGATCTCTCGGTGCTTAATCGCTTTGAGTAGATCACCGACTCAGTGAGTAACCGGCTGACTTGCTTAGCCAGTTTTTTAGTCCTAATAGTGTTAGAACTAATTGCGCGTCTATTTTGGGGTGCATAATCCAATTAAGCGTCACTCTCGAAGCATTTAATCAAGGAAACTTACGGATCAAGGATGGTGAGGCTAGCCGAGCGTAAGCCAATTACACGCCGGTGATGGGGCGCTCAATCCGATCGCGCTTCTCATGATAGATGCGTGATCGAGTCTCAAGTTGGTCTGGGGTAAAGAAGTCTGGCCTGAGTAGGGACTGATTGCACGGGGTGATATGGCATGCAATCAAATTGCACGCGTAGTTTTAGGTGCATAATTTGGAGCTGTCCAGGTCGGGGTCGGGTCTGAAATGTCAGGCTATTGTTTCAGCCTGCATTTTGACTATATACTATTATTTTAGTATATAGTCTCTCTACGTTGGGACCTAAGCCACAGAGCTATTATTTCAGCCTATGTTTAATTATGTACTATTATTTCAATGTATGATTCCCATGTCGAGGGTATGGGGCCTGAGCCACAGAACTATTGTTTCAACCCGTGTCCATCTATATACTATTGTTTCAGCATATGGTCCCATATCAGGGTTATGAGATCAAAGGTTGACCGAACAAATTCGTATATTCCGAGAGAGGAAACTGGGGGTGTCTATAATGTTATCTCTGAGGTAGGCATAAAATTAGACCCAGCAAAAATTAAGGTCATTATAAAATGGGAACAGCTGAAGATGGCAACCGAGGTACGCAGTTTTCTGGGTCTAGCCGGGCATTACAGGAGATTCGTTGAAGGTTTTTCCAAAATCGCAGAATTGCTCACTTAGCTTACAAGAAAGAATGCAAAGTTTGAATGGAATGATGCATGCGAAAAGAGTTTCCAAGAGCTTAAGAACAAGTTGACCTCTGTGATCAGTCACATAATATACCAATTTATTACCCTTAACTTAGTGATGCTAGGACTTAGTCTGCTACTCATAAGTTAATGATGTCCAGCTATTAAGAAAAATCAGTAAAAAAGAACCAAAGTGTTAATATTCGTCAAAATAAACTCAAAAGAGCAGCAAAAAGATGATTGAATGTAAAAAGATGATTCGCTATATACTGAAAGCCAGAAAATCATGAAAGACGATTGAGCGCTGAATAAGAAATCGAAATTTATGATTCTCTAGAAGACGTTCAAAAGTGGAAGGCAAAAAAAGAGAAAAATGATTGACTGTTATGAAAAATCATTCACTAGAAGTTGTGTTGAGCTATAGAAAATCATGATTTATGATTTTCTAAGGAAAACTATAATAGAAGAAAGAAAATCGTAATTTACGATTTTACAGAAAAAGCTTCTCGTTGTTGATATTGTTGTTGCGGATCACTGAAAATCTACACCGCCATGCACTGAATTAGAAGAACTTTTGAATTAGAAGTTTGGCATACCACAAATCTAAGAAGATTGATGAAGACATACTCCAGAAGATCTCTACTATTGAATAAAAAGGAATAGTCCAAAAGCGCATCAAAAGAAGAAAAGCAAGGAAAGATAAAGTTAGAAGTAGAGTTATATTAGGATAGTTTTGTTTTAGTTATTTCTTTTATTAGAATTAGAAATTTTATAAACCGACTCCTTATGATCTATAAATAAGAGAGTCCGGTATAGGAATAAGCATCGAAGAAATTCTCAGCATCAATTGACGACTGAGGTTGGGTTTTCTTCTGATCAAATTTAAAGTAGATTTTTATTGTTTTATAAATTAGATATCTAAGGTTTCTCAAGAGAAATTGATGACTATAATTGGGAGCTGAAGATTAGAGTAGATATCTGTAGTTTCTCAGAAGCAATTGACGACTACGGCAAAGGGGTGAAAGATATAATTTTATTGCTTTCTAGTTTAGATTTATTTTATTGTAATTTCCTACTTTGTAAACATCTTCGAATTTTAATTTGAATTGACGATTCAGGTTGAAGTTTGCAGATTAGTGTAACGATTTTTACTTTTCCATCTTCAATTTTCTAGAATTTGATTGACGCCCAAGTTTTAGGAGATTGTTGATTAGATTAAATCTGTATTGATAGGATTTTAGTATTGATTGACGACCAATGCTAGAAAATTTGATATATAGTGTAACGGTACTGTTTAAATTCATAAATATCTTATAGCTGAAGATTGTGATTGACGACCATAATCTGAAGGAGGATTAGGATTTATTTTCTATAATTTAGATTAAGAAATAATTCTTTATTCATATTTATCTAGTAGTTTAGGAACTTAAAAGATAAATATAAGTTTTCAGAAAAATTAAGTTAATATAGAGAATCATGTCTTCGTGGTAACGATCCTACACTAGCTCTACAATTTCCATTGTGCGCTTGCAATAGGTTAAGACTTAATTAAAGATACATAAAAGTAGCATGATCAAATTTTTGGCATCGTTGTCGGGGATAGGTTATTTATATTAATTTAAGAAAACGAGTATTTATCTTTCTCTTTTCATATTTCTTTATATTTTCAATTTTCTTTGGTCACTTAAATCTTTTGCAAGTTTATTCGGGGTGACGAATCAAAGTTTCAACTTCCCCTGATCAGAGAAGCTCGAGGCTTAGATTTATTTTCTCTCTCTGCTTTCTAGAATAAAATAATAATAATAATAATAAAATATAATTTTTTTTTTGTATGCATCACACCCGATCTAGAAGCTTAGACTTCTTCGAGCATGATCCAGAAATTGAAAGAACTCTCTTGCGTACTTTAGCATCACACCGTATACCCACAAGAGAATCCTTAGTTATGGCTGACGACGTGTTAATCCAAGCACATTTCAATCCAATAGCTTTGACCGAGCCCTCTTGTATAGTTATATCAGAGGTGTATGCGGGTCAAAATTATGAAATCAAGCCCCATACACTTCAATCTATACCAACCTTTCATGGGCTTAATCGTGAAAATCCTTACCAGCATCTAAGGGACTTCATAGAGTTTTGCACAGTGCTGTAATTATCGACTACTAACAAAGAGGTCGTAAACTACGTTTGTTCCCATTCTCTCTCAAGGATAGGGTAAAGGCATGGTTAATTTCATTACCTACCAGAAGTATTACCATATGGGAGGAATTATAGTCCACATTCTTGGGCGAGTACTTCCCAATTGGTAAAACTAATCAGATTCGTCAAGTGATTCAAGACTTCAGGCAAAAGCCAGGAGAATTATTCCATGAGAACTGGGAATGGGTGAAGGATTTATTATGGAAGTGTCCTCATCACGAGGTACCAAATTGGTCGATAGCACAAAGCTTCTACCAAGGGTTGACTGAGACTAACCGGTCTACAGTCGATACCGTGAGTGGAGGAGCCTTTATGGCTTAGAATGGCCAGCAGTCCTAGAATTTATTCGAGAAACTAGCTAATAACTCAAAACAAAAGCAGGCTCTTCTTAGATATGATTTAGATGTCACTCGCCAGACCTCGCTCATGAGGGGTGGACTTTACGATATCAGCAAGGTTAAAGTAAAGAAGGAGGATGACATGAGTGCAAAAGTTTTAGCCCTCGAACAACAAATGGAAACATTAATGGTTGTCAAACCTAGCACCTCGGATAGATCTTTGGCAAGCCACCCTAATTGCCAGACTCACACATATACTAAAAACCCAGCTGCGCCATCCCACCAAGAGGTGGTGGTAAGTGAACAAATAATGGCTTTTAAGAGGGGAGATTTTGGAAACACATAATTCAGCATGGAGGAGCCACCCTAGATTTAACTATGGTTCCACAAGCGGAGCACAACTAGCACTATCAGTTGTACAACCTCGATTTCCCTAGACTCAAGCTTTCCACTAAAGATCTCAATTGCCTGCTACACAATTCTAATTTGGACCACAGAGCAACGCACCTAATGCTAAAGTTGTTCAAATCCTTCGAAATTTACACCAAGAGTCGCATCAGCACTCAAAAGATTTACATCAACTTGCTCAATTTTCTCAAGTGCTCAATTCACATACCCAGTCCATTACAAAGCTAAAAATCCAGATAGGCCAACTAGCTTCTCAAGTGGTAAGAAGAGAGAGTGGCCAATTGCCTACGCAGCCGGTCAATAATCCTAGAGGACAAGTGCTCTTGGGAGAGACATTGGCTCCCCAATATCAAATATAGACCCCTCATGGATCATCGAGCTACTGACTCATCCGTAGCATCAATTGTAAATTATGTAAACTATGTTTTTCTCTTTTTTTTTAGTTTAGGTATCATACTATGACCCAAATCATTGAAAGATGATGAGTCATAATATCCTACCTATTGTACATTATAGCGAACAATTGTATGGATGTACGATTGATCGTCATTAGGTATTTCAGTGAAGTGTAGTGATTACGATTTACTGATACGAGGATTCATAGTAGAATCAACCGACGATTCTAGGTCGAAACCCAATTGACGACCGGTTCAGCAAGTCGTCACTAAAAATAGGGCAACATATTTGAAAAAAGGATCTGTTGACCCCATCTTCAACTTATCTAGTTTTTCTCTCTTACCTTTCCTCTCTTTTTCAAAAGGCTCTTCATCCTAACCGGTCTCCTACTCAACCCAACTGTTTTACTTTCCTATACACCACTTGCTTCTCCTATTTTATTTCAGGAACCCTAAGTTCATCTCATTTCACATCTACAAGTTAGGGTTTTAATCATCAAGAGGTAAGGTGACGATTTTAATGATTTTAATGGAAGGGATTCTACAAGAAATTTTTACTCAATATATGAAATTCATGATTAATTAATAATATTTTATTAATTCTTGCAGGAAAGGAAGAGTAGTAGCATGGATAATGAGACGGGCAAGCAACAAAGGGAAGAGGAAGAGGAAGAAGAAGGTAGTAGTTCTGATAATATTCTAATCATTAATTATATTACACGGTCTGCTGCCCGTAAAGCCAAATCAAAAGCAGCAGACCCACCCAAGAAGAAACCTAAATCTTTCGGGATAGTTATCAGAGAAAATCCTAAAGACACAAATGAGACAGAATCTGTATCCGCCCCTAAAACAGGACTGAAATTAGATAAAGGTAAAAAGTCAACGTCCTCTGCTATGCCAACAGACAGACTCTCTACTTCAATGCAACACCATATTTTGGGAGCTGAAATTACAGTAGACGTTGAGTCTTTGGAAAAAATGAAAATGAGGGGAGAAGCCATTAAATATTTTAAGGATGTCGGGCTAAATTATTTCTTAGAGCCAGGAGTCACACCAGTCTATCCTAGATTGGTGAGGCTATTTTATAAAAACATGTCCAAAAGCAACCAGGGATCATCCTCAATCCTTTGCACTAGTATCGATGGACTTCCAATCTAAATTATAAAGAAAATGGTCGCCAGGGTAATGCATGCTCCCTTAGAAATACCACAACTGTCCCAAGATAACCCAAAGGCCAACCTTTTGAGGATGCCATCAGATACCCTCTCTAACTTTGCCCAAATGGCAACAGAACTATTAGGAAATCCTCCACGGGACATGCCCTTTTTCCTTCGAAAGGACTTGGAGGAAAGGAGTTTATCACTTCAATTCTTCGACATGGTAATTCATAAGACTATTCACCCCACGGGTCATGGAACACAGAGAAGGGCACTATTTGCCAAGGCATTGTACTTAATATCAAATCGCTATTGGTTCAATGTGCCCCCTTATCTTTTTAAAGTAATCACTACCGTGAGGGAGAAACTCAGTCAAGAAAAATACCAGACGAAGAAATTGACTCTGCCATTTGAAGCCTTATCACAAATCTGCTAATGAATGTGGGGTATAGTATAGACCCCAAGGAAAAAGTCTTACTGAGAACAGAGGAAGGCTTAACAATCTCAGCCTGTAGGAGAACTTTAGGTGCTAAAAATAAAAAGAAAATCCCACTCACTCCTCGCACCAAAAGTACCTCCTCTACACCACAAGTCCCACAAATTCGTGAGGACCGAGAAGAGACTGCCATAGAGCAGCCAACAGAAATTGAAGCCCTAGATGAAGTAGTTATGGAAGAAGGTCTGAGTACTTCTACTCAACCTCAAGAGGAGGTAGAGATTAGCTCTCCAGTACCAGAAAGAATAATCGAGTCAGGAGTCCCAGTTGCAAACCAAGCCAGTCTTCATGACCCTACTTTGGACTCACCAGTAGAGCCTGCTATGCCCCTCTCCATTGAGGCAGACACACTGCCACCTGTTACTAAAGCAGACCTGGTGAACCCAAATATTGAAAGAATAAAAGAAATTCCTTCCATAATTGATCAACAGATAACTGGAGTGGCTACTTCTAGCCATATCCCTGTACCAATAGAGCATGTTGCTCAACCTACAATTATAGCCAATACAGACCAAACTCTCATCGTTTAAGCTGTTGAAGCAGAACCAAGCTCTGAGTTACCAAGAAGGGAGATGCGACTTAAATCTGCTGTGATCGAGAAGTTGACTGCGGATTTGAAAGAAAAGGCTGACAAAGAGCAGCAGTGTAAGGATGGAAGCTCTTGTCAAATGATTGATGAGAAGGAAAACACAGATAAGGCTGAGCCTAAAACACATGGGGATTTACCTTCAGATGAAGAACAAGATGGCTATTCTATAGTTGAGATGTCCGACTCAGAAGATGACCCCACTACTTCTATCCTTGTACCATACCAATCATTACCAAGTGAGTAAAATAATAAAATAGAATGTTTATGTTTAGAATGTTTATGTTTTCTTGTTTGCTAGGGAATAGCAAAACGTAAGTTTGGGGGTATGATCAATCACATAATATACCAATTAATTACTCTTAACTTAGTGATGCTAGGACTTAGTTTGCTACTAATAAGTCAATAAAGTGCAGATATTAAGAAAAATCAGTAAAAGAGAGTAAACGTATTAATATTTGTCAAAATGAACTCAAAAGGTAGTAAAAGGATGATTGAGCATAAAAAAACGATTCACTATATACCGAAAGCCAAAAAATCGTGAAAGACGATTGAGCGCTGAATAAGAAATCAAAATTTGCGATTCTCCAGAAGACGTTCAAAAGTGAAAAGCGACAAAAGAGAAAAGTAATTGATCGTTATGAAAAATCGTTCACTAGAAGCTGTGCTGAGTTATATAAAATCGTGATTTACGATTTTCTAAAGAAAATTATACTAGAAGAAAGAAAATCAGGATTTACGATTTTACAGAAAAAGCTTCTTGTTGCTAATACTGTTGCTGCGGATCACTGAAAATTTACACCACCATGCACTGAATTAGAAGAACTCTTAAATTAGAAGTTTGGCATATCACGGATCTGAGAAGATTAATGAAGATAGACTCTAGAAGATCTCTACTACTAAATAAAAAGGAACAATCCAGAAGCGCATCAACATAAGGAAAGTAAGAAAAGATAAAGTTAAAAGTAAAGTTATATTAGGATAGTTTTGTTTTAGTTATTTTTTTATTAGAGTTAGAAGTTTTGTAAACCGACTCCTTACCTTATGGTCTATAAATAAGAGAGCCCAGTATAGGAATAAGCATCGACGAAATTCTCAGCATCAATTGACGACTGAGGTTGAGTTTTCTTTCGATCAAATTTAGAATAGATTTTTATTGCTTTGTAGATTAGATATCCAAGGTTTCTCAATAGCAATTGACGACTGTAATTGGGAGCTGAAGATTAGAGTAGATATCTATAGTTTTTCAGATGCAATTGATGACTGCGGCTGAGGGGTGAAAGATATAATTTTATTGCTTTCTAGTTTAGATTTATTTTATTATAATTTCTTGCTTTATAAATATCTTTGGATTTTAATTTGAATTGACGACTCAGGTTAAAGTTTGCAGATTAGTGTAATGGTTTTTACTTTTTCATCTTCAATTTTCTAGAATTTGATTGACGCAAAGTTTTAGGGGATTGTTGATAGGATTTTAGTATTGATTGACAACCAATGCTAGGAAACTTGATATATAGTGTAATGGTACTGTTTATATTTATAAATATCCGATAGCTGTAGATTGTAATTGACAACCATAATCTGAAAGATGATTAGGATTTATTTTCTGTAATTTAGATTAAGAAACAATTCTTTATTCATATTTCTCCAGTAGTTTAGGAACTTAAAAGATAAATATAAATTTTTAGAAATATTAAATTAATATAGAGAATCCTGACTTAGTGGGAACGATCCTATACTAGCTCTATAATTTCCATTATGCACTTGCAATAGGTTAAGACTTAATTAAAGATACATAAAAGTAGCATGATCACACTACACCGCCTCTCACCATACCGTCAGGCAGTGGAGGGTTTGTGGTGTTCAGTGATGTGTCACACAGTGGTTTAGGTTGTGTATTGAATCAGCACAACAAGGTCATCGCTCATGGCTCTCAATAACTCAAGGACCATGAGAAGAACTACTCGACACATAACTTGAAACTTGCAGCAGTCATATTTGCCTTAAAATTTTAGAGGCACTATCTCTGCAAAGAAACTTTTGAAATCCTCACCGACCATAAGAGCCTGAAATATCTCTTGACTCTGAAGGATTTAAACATGAGGCAAAGAAGGTAGATAAAATTTCTCAAGGATTATGATAGTACCATTCAGTACCACCCAGGGAAAGCTAATGTAGTGACAGATGCATTGAGTTGAAAGTCGTCGGCTCACTTATCAAACCTCATCACGAGAATACACAGATGGTGACTATTTAAAGATATATCCTCATATGACACAAAGTTTGAGGTGAAGAATTCAGGAGTTTGATGGCTAATATCACTATTCGACAGACAATCTTCGATGACATCTGAGCACTTCAGCAAATCGATGAGGATCTTATAGCCATCAGACACGGTGTGATTAGTGGTATCAAACCAAATCTCTCCATCAGGGAGGACGACTCATTACTCTTGAGAGGCCAAATTTGTATACCGACTAATGCTGACCTTTGATGCCCAATTCTTGAAGAACCCCATAAGTTGAGATATGCCATTCATCCTGGTTGTATAAAGATGTATCAGGACCTGAAGAAGAGCTTCTAGTAGAGAAGCTTGAAGAAAGAGATAGCCAAATATGTATCAACTGTTTGGTATGTCAACAAGTAATGGTTGATCATCGAAACCCCTCGAGCTTGCTACAGCCCTTACCGATACCTGAATGGAATTGGGAGGCTATATCTATGGATTTCATCCTTGGGTTACCTAGGACCGTGAAAGGACACAATGCGATTTGGGTGATAGTTGACAGCTTAACCAAATTTGCCCATTTTCTACCATATAGCATGAGGTATACAGCCAGTCAGCTAGCAGAGTTGCATCTCAAAGAAATTGTCAGACAACATGGTATCCCAATTAGCATCGTCTCAGATAGAGATTCGATGTACACATCAAAGTTCTAGCAATGATTTCAAGAAGGAATGGGCACAATATTGGACTATAGTTCTGTATTTTACCCCCAAACAGATAGTCAGACCGAAATGGAGAATCAGATTATAGAAGGCATGCTTCGATCTTGCATGCTAGACTTTCAAGGGTCATGAGAGAAACACCTGCCTTTGATAGAGTTCGTCTACAATAAAAGTTACCAAGCTAGCATTGGAATGACTCTGTTTGCAGCACACTATGGCCAGAGATGTAAGTCTTTGCTCAATTGGTAAGAGACCAGGGAGAAGTTTATATTAGGCCCAGAGATTATTGAGAGCACAGCCGAAGAGATTCGGTTGATTCGAGAAAGACTAAGGGTCGCTCAAAGCTAACAGAAGAGCTATACTGACCTCAAGCGAACGAGTGCCGAATTTTAGGTAAACTTAGTGAAATTATTACCTTTTTCCCTTGTAAGCCAAATGCATCACTGAGAAAATACATTTCCTTGTAGGTGGGGGGCAACATTTTCGTAAAAATCTCGTCCACCAAAGGAGTGATGCGATTCGGAATACATCACAAACTAAGCCCACGCTACGTCAAACCCTTCGAGAAATTGAGTCGAGTCGGTGAAGTTGCATATTGGATTGCATTACCGCCTCAACTTTTGAATATGCACAATGTATTTCATATATCTATGTTAAGGAAATACGTAAAGGACCCAACTCACATCTTGGATTACCAACCCATCGAGCTCAACGAAGATATGACGATCACAGAAGAACCGATACAGATTCTAGATCATAAGGAACAAATCTTGTGTACCAAGTAGATCCCACTCGTATTGGTTAGGTGGCGAAATCACTCATTTGCTGAAGCCACCTGGGAAAGTGAAGCATAATTTCGCGACCAATACCCGCATCTCTTCTAATAAAGTACATAAATTTCGAGGACAAAATTTCTCTAAGGAGGGGAGAATGTAATGACTCGGATTTTCATGTCGTTGATACACCTAAAGCACGTAATTTTCAAGGACGAAAAAATTTTAAGCAAGGGAGAATGTAATGACCCTAAATTTCACAAACGTTGAATCGTTGACTTGTGAGAATGATGCTAGTTGACTAATTTAACATAAGTCAAACCTTTGACCCATGTGACGTGGCCTCAAGCCTACCTAGTGTAATTGGCTTAAACCTCAATACCATTAATAAGATCGATCTAATTCCTTTATTATTCTATTCCCATAGTTAAATAAGTAGATAGATTGACCTTCACTACGTGAAGGGCCGTAGATGTAAGTGTTATGGCTAATTATTATAGTGTGTAGCACCCAATCCAAGCCTTTGGTTTTTATATTTTGTTTGAATATATATATAATAGAGATATAGATAATACACTTATCGGTGTTGTGACAACCCGGATTTTCCCAACCAAAAGTTTCTGAGATTTTTTTTTTTCTTAAACTAACTTAAACCAAATGGGAAAACCCGGACTGCCAGATCGGATCACAATCTGATACACAATACTTGGTACATCCACACACATGCGGAAATTAAAGCAGACAATACATATGGCATAATTAAATCTCCAGTTCTAATATCAAACATGAATAGTAAACTAAACAGCCCACCGGTGATGGCTAACCATCACCAAACAATGGTGTAAAATAGGTATATAATGGCACAATGTACCATGCCCAACTTACCAAAATCCACAATGTACCCAATTTGAGATCCCGAAAATCTTACAAATCCTCAAGTCCTCAATCCTCAAGTCTGGTGTCCTGATAGGTGTTATACCTGTGACGTATAGTCGAGGGGTGAGCTACATCTAAGCTCAGTAGAAGAAACTCAAACACAATTTACATCTTATCATTGAAATACATAGATTCGGTGATAAAGTTTCAAAACCAGTTCGTATCAAACAGAGTTGCAAAGATTACATTTTCATTTTTTCAAAACAAAGCGAAGCAGAAACCATAGCATATCAGAAACGAACATAGATCAGAATAGCACATATCGGAAAATAGATATATATATCAAGAACATAATATATCTGAAAAACAAGGATACTTATAAAAAAATGAAACATTACTGGAAACAGAAGCAATGCAGAAGTAGAATATATCAAAACAAAAACATGTTAGAAACGGAGACATACCATAATGAAAACATAACATCATCAAATCGAAGCATACAAAAAACAATATTGTATCGAGGAACAAAACATATCAAAAGCCAAAGCATCCCATCGCGGGAACAAGGTAAAAACCTCGGGGACTCAACCCATCTTTGCACAAAAGATATAACCAAAATATATCGAAAGCCAAAGCATCCCATCGCGTGAACAAGATAAAAACCTCGGGGACTCAACCCCTATTTGCACATAAAGTATAATCAAAATATCCCATAAGTGGGGAACAAAATATATCGAAGTTAGAGCATATCATAAACATAACATATCATTAGGCCAAAGCATCCCATCGCGAGAACAAAGTAAAAACCCCCGGGGCCTCAACCCCTCTTTGCCACTTGATTTTAGATTTACATAGTTCTCAATTCAAATTCTCAAGTGGAAACATAAACGAATTTGGAACCGAAAACAAACAGATACGGAACGGAACACAAACGGATACATTTCAAAGCAACCCAATAGTCCTCACATACGACCTCCAGTGGTCAATCTACATCACACATATAATGAGGTATCAAGGATTGCTTCAAATTTCTAATAAATTTTACGTATTTACGTATTTTGTCAAAACTGAGGTGAAAACGGACAAGTTAGTGCTAACTTATAATTTTGATATAACTTCCTCTCAACTTTTTACCTTTAAAAAGTTTGATTCATAAATTTTCATATTCATAAAAGTTGTAGGTGTCGTTGTCCTCTTTTCAACACTTTAGGAATCATATGATTCTGAGTTTGGGATAGAAAGTTACAGAAAAAATACTGGAGCAGTGTCGGCAAGCTCTGTCAAATTTGACCAGTCAACTTTCAAATTCGACCGATTAGTTTTCAAATTCGACCGATCGGTTTCCAAATCGACTGGTCGATATTTCCAAAACCTAAATTACATATTCACTATTTTTCACAAATCGACCAGTCGTGCTATTTCCGACCGGTCGGTTTTCAAAATCGACTGATCGAATTTCATTCGATCGGTTGGTTTCGTATCTCGAAAAAATTAGAATTTGACCCTACTTCACTAAATTTTGACATTTAAAATAGTTTATTTACAAATTGGTTAAATCACAAAAGTTGTAGAGTTTGGTGTCCTCTTTTCAACGTCATAAGAATCGTGATAATCGATGGTTGGACCATAAAGTTACGGCTGAAATATCGGCGGTGTCAAGAAGTCGAGAGACAAATTCGACGGTCGATTTAATTCAATTACTTCAAAACTCATTTTTTTCTTCATATTTTATCTCTTTTCTTCAAATATCTCTACCCATAAACATAAACCAACCTAACACCACTCTAACTCATAATTTAGCAACATCTCCATACCTTAAATCGATTAAGTCCTCGATCCACGAGCTCACATTCAAGCTAGGGTTTTGACGCAAATTTCATCGATCTAACCGGTGTTTGAATCGAAATGAAGCCTACAATGACACTCCGCTCCAACATGCACTGCTCTTCCCTCTTCCTATCGCGTATATTGCGATCAAAAAGGTTGGCTCTCTCTAGCTTCACCCCACACACTCAAAACCAATATCAAAATCCAACGGCTCACTCGTCACACAAATTTATACGAGGTTAATACCTTAAAGTCTAACAGATCGATCCGAGCTTCAGATGTCCACGTGTGCAATCTCCTCCATCTCTCTCTTTCTCTCTCTAGAAATCCCATGTCCCAAAGAAATGAACTTGGCAATTAGCTTCCATATGAAGCTTTGTTTTGTTTTATAACTAAAGGGACTGGTTTCCTTATAAAACTCATACACCCATTTTGGGTATTTGTTCAGATCTAAAGGACTTAGTTTTCACGTGAAATTGCGTACCTAATTAAGGTATTATCTATTATATAATTGATCCTTTGGTTCGGTGTGGAGCCTACACACCCTAACCACCCATCAATCGAATTCGGTGTTGAGCCAATACACACTACCATGGAGTATGAACTTGGTCCTAAAAATCTCACACGAGCTAAAATGGACCCAAAACGATTTCGTTTGAAAAATTCGAACAATGACGTATTTTTTAACAGACATGCACCCAATCAGGACCTATAGCAGCTCGAATAGTTGGCCCAGATCAGTTGGCCCAACTAGTCAGTCAAATATAGTTGGCCTAATTAGTCAAATAATTTGTTTAATCATTAATAAACTTTCATTCCCTCTCTAGAACCCAAAAATTATAAGAGATAAATTCTCTTAGGCTTCATACACTTATATTAAGTCTTTGGTTTTGGTGTTAAGCACATACACCGCAACTAGGTGTATCGAAACTCATTCAAAAGTTCACGCATAACTTTACTCCTTCCGATTTTCACTTAACACATGACCTAATATGACTTTTCAATTATTTTTACAGGGTCGGGTATATGACTAGTCAGGCACGCACACCGAGGCGTACTGCTCAAAGGTCGAAAGTTTTGGGATGTTACATTCTTCTCACCTTAAAGAATTTTCATCCTCAAAAATCGATGTACCATTTTCAATGATACGAATGCATGACAACTCCTAACACAAGTAGCCGCATTTTCCATAAGAGTCAATGACTCGCCATCAACGAAAATTCGGGGTCATTACATTCTCCCCTTGCAAAGAAGTTTTCATCCTCGAAAACTCATATGGCGCGTTTGGCTATAACACACAATATCAACCTAAAGAGTATGGTTACTGTGAGTGACATTAATACTGAGGTATACCAAAATGATCATACTAAATCTGTCACATGAATCCATGCAATTTCATGAATGCCTAACAAGAAATCCACAAATAAGTGTGACATTTTGATAATGATCTACCAAATCATCCTAAATTATGGGTTTGTCATGAGATATCCACAACTAAATTGAACATTTAGTCGCAACTAAGTTATTCATTTATTAGATAAGCTTTGCAGGCTATTAATAATGCATCTCAGATAATCAGGATTATAAAATTGATAATTAAAACTTTCATCCATAACCTATAACCATTTTAGATACGACTCACAACCACAATTATCCATATAGGAAAATTAAACCATTTCATAAAATAACCATCCCATAAACATGAGGCTATGTAAAGCATTACCCTGTAAAAATCTCACGACATGTAAGTTACAACCATGATCCTGCAATTATTTCTCACTTGTCATTTGCATCATCATACAACAATCAATCATCGAAACAAGCTAACCACAATTTAAAAACAATCATTCAACTATAGTCAAAGATCATAGTGAATCCACCAGGATTCAATAGTTTTATAACACCCATACCAATAACTATTCTAACCATCCAAAACCACAAAATTGTAACAATGAAGTACATATCCTAGCCATTAATCCAAAATGCAATGACTACCAAAGGAATTTGAAACCATGAACTGTCAAGGTAAACCTAAGGCCTCTGAATAGATACCGACATCGTCTGTTCTTTCTTAGCCTCGTGACAATCCTTTAGCCGATGTCCTTTCTGGTCACATCTGAAGCATGCACCCGTGATTAGTCTACACTCCTCCGTCTTATGTTGCTTTCCACATTTTGAGCACGCTTCAATTGGAGCAGATGAAGGGGTGTGTATAGTTTGTTGAACCCTTGACGCTCCGGCCGTAGGAGGATTCGAAAGGTGGAAGGATCTCATAAGCATAGATGCAGGTGGTCGTGAATACATAGTTTGAGCAGGTTGAGATGGCGTTGGCATCAAGAATCTCTACCTCTCGTCTGTTAGCTCATAATTTCTCGACCTCCCTTGACCTACTATACCTTTACTTCACTGCTCTCGCCTCTTATACATGTCTTCTATATCTTCTTCTATCACAAGGGCCTTGCTTATGACTTCTCCGCATGTTTTTAATTTAAAAGCAGCAACTTTGCCCCTAATATCCGGCCTTAGCCGCGTTGAAGTTTCTTGGCTTTCATCAGATCTGAGACGACATACTCAAGAGAAAAATGTGCAAGTCTCATGAACTCCACTCTATATTCTCTCACTGACATCCTCCCTTGCTCTAGTTGAAGGAATTTCACCTCCATCTGATCCCGTACTACCGTAGGGAAGTACTACTTATTGAACTCTTCTACAAATTCCTCCCAGGTCCATAACACACCAGGAGTCTCCTGTACTCTGGTCCTAGACACGGACTTCCACCACGGGCCCACCTCTCCATCCAACGTAAAAGCTGCCCACCGAACACTCTCATCTTTAGTGCACAAAAGCACACTGAATATCTTTTCTATTTCACTGAGCCAGTTCTCCACTTCCCTTGGATCCGCTTATCCTGAGAAATTTGGAGGACACATCATCCAAAATTCTATAAATGTTGACGGTTGTGGTGGAGGTGGCTACTGATGGTTATTGGCATTATTAGATGCCAACACTGTCGCTTGTTGAGCCATAGCATTTGTCATGACTTTCATGGTTTGCGTCATCCTTTGTCTTTCTTCTCTTTCACTCTCATTCGCATTTGACTGAAAACCTCTACTACCTCAACTATCTTTGGGTCGTCTACCTCTACCAGACATAATGATCTATTATCATAATGAAATAAAAGTTTCAATTAGCAATCGGTTACTATACTAGGATAAAACTTTTAAAATCTCACAGCCTATATTCTGACAAAATCTAACATCACATCTCTGGACCTACAATCACATTCCGCACCTATAGCTAAGGCTCTCAGTCTCATGGGAGACTTAACGCCTAGGATCTGACAAAACCTAAAGTCATTCAGTGACATGGCTCTGGAGCTCTAGAAGAATTTAAAATAGGGATTGTGAATCCCTCCTAAGTTTCGAGAGAATCTAATGCCATCGGGTTCGAGTCCCAATAAGACCTAACGCCTAAGCTTTGAACCAACTGTGACAGAGTCACAGTTGGGTCTCCTACATCCCGATAGAATCTATTGCCATAGCTCTGATACCAACTGTGACAGTTCAAATTTTCCCAACCATAATTTTTTGAGATCTTTTTTCTTTCTTAAACTAACTTAAACCAAATGGGAAAACCCGGACCGCCAGATCGTAGATTATAATCTAATACACAATACTTGGTACATCCACATACATGCGAAAATCAAAACAGACAATACATATGACATTATTTAAATCTTCAGTTCTAATGTCAAACATGAATAGTAAACTAAACAGTCCACCGGTGATGGCTAACCATCACCAAATAGTTGTGTACAATAGGTATATAATGGCATAATGTACCAAGCCCAACTTACCAAAATCCACAATGTACGCAATTTGCGATCCTGAAAATCTTACAAATCCTCAAGTCCTTCATCCTCAAGTCCGGTGCCCTGATAGGTGTTATACCTGTGACGTATAGTTGGGGGATGAGCTACATCTAAGCTCAGTAGAAGAAAGTCAAACACAATTTACATCTTATCATTGAAATGCATTGATTCGGTGATAAAGTTTCAAAACCATTTCATATCAAACAGAGTTGCAAAGATTATATTTTCATTTTTCAAAACAAAGCAAAGCGAAAACCAGAGCATATCATAAACGAACATAGATCAAAACAATACATGTCGGAAAACAGATACATATCGAGAACATAATATATCTGAAAAATAATGATACTTATCAAAAATGAAACATAACTAGAAACAGAAGCACTGTAGAAGATGAATATATCAAAACAGAAACATGTTAGAAACGGAGACATACCATGATGAAAACATAACATCATCAAATCGAAGCATACAAGAAATAAGAACGTATCGGGGAACAAAACATATCAAAATCTAAACCTCAGGGACTCAACCCGTCTTTTCACACAAGGTATAACTAAAATATATCGAAAGCCAAAGCATCCCATCGCGAGAACAAGGTAAAAATCTTGGGGACTCAACCCCTCTTTGCACATAAAGTATAATCAAAACATCCCATAAGTGGGGAACAAAATATATCAAAGTTAGAACATATCATGAACATAACATATCATTGGGCCAAAGAATCCCATCGCGGGAACAAAGTAAAAACCCCAAAGGCCTCAACCCCTCTTTGCCACTTGATTTTAGATTTACACAGTTCTCAATTCAAATTCCCAAGAGGAAACATAAACGAATTCGGAATGAAACACAAACGGATACGAAACAGAACACAAACGGATACATAAACGGAACAAAAACTGATACATAGACGGAAAAGACACACACATGCGTTCAATTATAAATTTATACTTCAAAGCTTTCATATTCTTTAAAACAATTATAAAACATTCACTTATATTACATTATCTATGAATAAAAATCATAAATACAATTAGATGGTGAATTTCCCCTACATTAATTTCGGAGCGTTTCAAAGCGACCCAATAGTCCTCACATACAACCTCACATGGTCAATCTACATCACACATACAATGAGGTATCAAGGATTGTTTCAAATTTGTAATAAATTTGACGTATCTACGTATTTTTACAAAACTGAGGCGAAAACGGACAAGTTAGTGCTAACTTATAATTTTGATGTAACTTCGTCTAACATTTTGACCTTTAAAATGTTTGATTCATCAATTTTTATGTTCATGAAAGTTGTAGGTGTCATTGCCCTCTTTCCAACGCCTCAAGAATCATATGATTCTGAGTTCAGGGTAAAACGTTATGGCAAAACTATCGGAGCAATGTCGGCAAGCTCTGTCAAATTCGACCAGTTGATTTTCAAATTCGACCGGTCGATTTTTCGAGAATCCAAATTACACATTCACTATTTTTCACAAATCGACCAGTCGTGCTATTTTTGACTGCCCAGTTTTCAAAATTGACCGATTGAATTCCATTCGATCAGTCGGTTTCGAATCTTGACAAAATTAAAATTTGACCCAACTTCATACTAAATTTTGACCTTTAAAGTAGTTGATTTACAATTTGGTCAATTCACAAACATTGTAAAGCTTACTGTTCACTTTCCAACACCTTAAGAATTGTGACAATCGACATATCGATGAAATGTTATGGATTTGAAATACTAAAGGCGATGTCGACAAACTCAGGGCAATTTCGATTATTTGAACTTCAAAACTCATTTTTTTCTTCAAATTTTATCTATTTTCTTCAAATTTCTCTACCCATAAATATAAAGCAACCTAACACCACTCTAACTCATAATTTAGCAATAGCTCCATATCTTAAATCGATCAATTCCTCGATCCACGAGCTCACGTCCAAGTTAGGGTTTTGGAGCGAATTTCGTCGATCTAACCGGCGTTCGAATCAAAACAAAGTCTACAATAACACTCCACTCCAACATGCACTGCTCTTCCCTCTTCCTATCACGTATATTGTGATAAAAAAGGTTGGCTCCCTCTAGCTTCAACCCACACACTCAAAACCGATATCGGAATCGAACGGCTCACGCATCACACAAATTTATACGAGGTTAATACCTTAAAGTCCAACAGATCGATCCGAGCTTCAGATGTCCACGTGTGTGATCTCCTCCATCTTCTCTCTTTCTCTCTCTAGGAACCCCACGCCCTAAAGAAATGAACCTAGTAATTAGCTTCTATAAGAAGCTTTGTTTTGTTTTATAACTAAAGGGACTGGTTCCCTTTTAAAACTCATACACCCATTTTGGGTATTAGTTCTTATCTAAAGGACTTAGTTTTCACGTGAAACGGCATACCTAATTAAGGTGTTATCTATTATATAATTGATCCTTTGGTTCGGTGTGGGGCCTACACACCCAAACCACCCATCAATCGAATTCGGTGTTGAGCCAATACACACTACCATGGTGTATGAACTTGGTCCTAAAAATCTCACAAGTGCTCAAATAGACCCAAAACGATTCCGTTTGAAAAATTCGAACGGTGACGTGTTTCTTAATAGGCATGCACCCAATCAGGACCTATAGTTAGCTCGAATAGTCGGCCCAGATCAATTGACCCAACTAGTCAGCCAAATATAGTTGGCCCAATTAGTCAAATAAGTTGTTTAATCATTAATAAACTTTCATTCCCTCTCTAGAACCCAAAAATCATAAAAGATATAAATTCTCTTAGGCTTTATACACTTATATTAAGTCTTTGATTTTTGTGTTAGGCACATACTCCGCAACTAGGTGTATCGAAACTCATTCAAAGGTTCACGCATAACTTTACTCCTTCTGATTTTCACTTAACACATGACCTAATATGACTTATCAATTATTTTCACAGGGTCGGATACATGACCAATCAGGCATGCACACCGAGGTGTACTGGTCAAAGGTTGAAAGTTTCGGGATGTTACACGTGTAGTCTTAATTGAAGGCATCACAGGGCCTCAGTGAGAATGCCTAACACTATAACCAAGCCCCCTATATACACTCCCTCCCTACATGGCACTCTCCAAACCTCCAACTCTAAGCCACCTTCCTTGCTATTTCTACAAGATTCCAAAAGCTTGGAGTTTCTATACTAGGGAGCCCACCCAATGCACAATTGTCTTATATTAGAAACCATGGGTGTATCCCACGTGACTTCCCTTCCTTTGGCAACTTACCCAACTGGCCCTCCTTACCTTCCTTTTTTATTTACACACGACTCCTTAATATAAGCAGAAAAAAAATTATCCCCCACCTAACATACCCACTAAATCTCAGTCGTCCATTAAAATTTCTTATGTATAAAAACTTCATTCGTTTAACCTCACCTACGGTAGTCGCTCAATTTTCTAGAGCCTATGGCTTTCTACCCACGCTCCTCAATTTCTTAAACGAGAAGACGCTTAGCCCTCTTGATCTTTCACTCCTCCGGGCGCAACAACGGATCCATAACCATCCTTTCAAAGCACCACTCTATAATCACCTCATGAACTTGGTACCTGGCTCTCCTAGGCAACCGTCCCCTTTTCTTCAGCATTAAAGCCAAGACAAGTACAACAACGATCAAATCAGCCAAAGGGCTAGCCACACCAACAATTTTTTCTTGTGACGTTAGGACCCGAGGTAGGGGATTTTCAACGCACAATTATATTTTAAACTTTGAATCAAAGACTTTAACGATGAATTTAAATCGAATCTATGAACATTGAAATTGATTTCAAACTTATTCGATCTTGCTGCATTAAACATATGACACTATTTGAATATTCTGAATATCGAACCTTTTGAAACTCTAAAAGTTACTTGAATCTTATTGCATATGAATAATTGAAACCTTTTGAACTTTGAATCATGGAATCTTTAAACACCGAACCCTTGAATTTTGAATATAGATTAGAATGGGAATTATTTTATGAACCATGAACATTATACCTATGTATTAGAACTTTATATGTGATTTAAAGAGATTCATTTGAACCAAATTTTGTGCTTCAACACTTTTGAACCATTTCGACGGCCCATTGAACCGCATAAGTATCTCTCACAATGCAGGGGCTTCAGCACTTAGAAAATTATTCATTGAACGACGATGGTTAGCAGGGGATTCCCATCGGTTATTGGAGACTCTAGTGATATATTTGCGCTAGTGATATTTAAGTTATATTTTTAAGTCGTATTAAATAAGGAAGATTGCATCTGAAATTAGATAATGAAACAATTTAATGAATACTCATATGAAACCTAAGAAATGATGCTATCGAATCTCATATGGAACTAGAACTCAGAATATGAGTTGTTGAACCCATGATATTTCTGAATTTTGTTTTTATCATTTAATTGCTTTTGAATTTTTCATCGAACTATGCATTGATCAGATAAGATGTAAATTGGCCTTAAACTTTCTTTACTGAGCTTAGACTATTAGCTCATCCTGACACTATATTTCACAGGTACAAAAGTATATCCAGATCCCGAGTTAGAAGAAGATCCCAACTTTGTATTGAAAGACGAGGCAGATCTTCCACCTGAGGAGTTTTACCCTTAGATTCTTTTGGAAACTTGGACTTGGTATAGATTAGATAAACTTCTTGAGATAATTAAGATTATTTTTGGATGTTATGTGTCACTATTTGTGTAAGGACCCTAAAATTTCTAAACCCGAAACACATGGAAATTTCTGGATCGTTAGATCATAGTTCATAATCAAGTTACAGAGATTTTTTAGTATCAATAGAAAGCAAGCCATTAGATTAATACCATTGCATAAATGTCCATAAGAAAGCTTAAACAAAAAAGTAAAATCACCGATGATGGTCGTTCATCACACAAACAGTAATAGGCTCTAAAAGTTCATTTAAACTATACCAAATCTAAGTATCCACAAGAAATCTATGGATAAAACTGCTCGGGAGGAAGATCTGCCTCATACTCTGGTACGAAGTTTAGATCTTCTTCTAACTTAGGGACCGAAACCACTTCAGTACCTGTGACACACAGTGCCGGGGTGAGCTAACTGTCTAAGCTCAGTAGGGTAGTGCAATAAATAATTATATTTCATATGATCAAAATATAGTTCCAATGATACATTAAAAGCAATTTCTTGAATGACAAAACATAGGTTCTGAGATGCAAAGAGTAAAAGCATATGTTCATAATGGTTTTTATGCAAAATTTAATGATGTTATTCCTTAGATTTCACATGTCATTCCTTATTCAATGTAGGTATTAAATCCATAACTTAAATAATCTCTAGATAGCGAATATAGCACTAGAGCCGAAGTCAAACCGATGGAAATCCTAACCATCATCATTCTAAGAATAGTTTTTCAAAGTGCCCAAGCCCCTACATTGTGAGGGATATTTATGCAATCCGAAGGTCCAAAGGTGTCGAAGCACAGGATTCGTTCCACATGAATCTCTGTATATCACATGCAATTTCTATCACATAATTCAATGTTCATGGTTCCTAATTCGAAATCTAAAGAGTTTTAAAGGGTTCCAAAGTTCAAAATTTGATTCAGAGGGTTCAATATTAAGCTTTTAATTCAATATCTAAAATTCAATGCAGAAATAAATATTTAACGTTCAATTGTTCCAATGCAAAAGTTTCATAATTCGAAGTAAATTCTGAATGTGCAATATTCAAAAGATTCTGAGTTTCGATGCAATAATTTTGATGAGTTAAATACTAAAATTTCACAGGTTTATATCAAGAATATCATTAAAGCCATGGATCAAACTCAAAATATAATTATGCAGTGAATTTACCCTACCTCGACTTTCAAAGTCACAAGGAATGTAGTGAGATGTCTCCTTTGTACTACGTCTGATTCCCTCTTCTATGGTACATGTATAATTGACACATAAAATAATTAAATCATCAATGATTGATTGAATCAGATAGGGAATATTCCCTATTTTTAATATTTACAGGTCCCTGCTGTCATGTGACAGCACGTTGTGACTCATATGATAGCGCGTTGTGAAGTACTCACAGCGAGTCATCGCTGCAAAAAATCTCAGTTCTCGATGTCCAAAGTGCACTGTTGTCTTTATGACTGTGCACTATTATTTCTTTCAAGTCCATTAGATGTATCGTCTCGAGCTACCCCAAAATGATATATCAGACTTTTCTATCAAAAGTTATGGCCTTCGGAAGACAGCTGTACTGATTTTTCTTCCAATGACGGCGAGCCGTCAGGGTCGTCTTCAGGATTCGAGTTTCTATGTATTCGAGATCCGAAGTTCACGACTTACTTATTATTCTAATTATTTGAAAAATGTAAAATTGATTATCTACTATGATTTTAACCCTATAGATCATCATTAATGATTAGAGTTACCTTTCATAGCATGGCTGATGATCCTACGGTGGTTTGTTGGAATCCCGAAGTTTCATGCTACATGATTCTTCTTCTCCTTCGTATGGATGGCGGTGATTAAGGTTCTCTATTGAAAAATACCTTAATGGTTTGAAGAAGGTTAAAGAAGAATTATTAAAGAAGAAGGCTAGGTTTTCTTACGGAGAAAAATAAGAATAAGGAATTAAAGGGTTAGGGTTCCTTTTATAGAGAAAACTAAGAAGGTTTCTCCCGTATCCAACCTTTTTCTAACTTGTTGAGGTTTATCCCATGTGGAGCTAACGCACCAAGTGTGGATGTATAGGCTTTTAGTCTAAAGTTCAAAATAAGATTTGTAAGTCTCTAACAAGGTTTGATCCCTAGACCTCTTGCTTAGAATTCAAATCTCCTACCACTAATGCTCTCATGGAGCTTATGTATTTATTTATACAATTATATATTTGAGTTATTTAAATTAAGAAATTTATTTCCCATAAATATTTAAGAAATTTTCATAGTATACATTGTATATCTTACTAAGCACATACACTTAATTAGTGTATTAGTGTTTTAGAAATTTTAGGGATGTTACATCCTCCCCCCTTAAAAGAATTTTCGTCCTCGAAAATTAACGTACCTTATTCAAAGAGGTGTGGGTACTGATCAAGAATCTCTACTTCTCATTCCCAAGTGGCTTCTTCAAATGAGTGATTCTGCCACTTAATAAGTACGAGCAGGATCCGCTTGGTAAGTAAGGTTTGCTCCCTATGGTCGAAAATCTGAATTCATTCTTCGACTATCGTCATATCTTCTTCGAGCTCGATGGGCTGGTAGTCCAAGATGTGAGTCGGGTCCTTAACATATTTCCTCAATATGAATACGTGGAATATGATCAGTCACATAATTTACCATTTTATCACCCTTAACTTAGTGATGCTAGGCCATAGTTTGCTACTAATAAATTACTGATACGCAGATATTAGATATAATCAGTAAAATAGAATAAAAGTTTTAATATTCATCAAAATGAACTCAAAAGGCAATAAGAAAAATGATTGAGCGAAAAAGATGATTTCCCGCCTACTAAAAGCCAGAAAATCGTAATTTACGATTCTGTAAAAGAGACAAAAGAAGAAAAGCGAAAAATCGTAATTCAGAGGATTGTCAACTATGAGGAAGCTATGAAAGATAGAAAATTATGATTTACGATTTTCTAAGAAAGAGAAGAAAATAAGATATTGTGATTTGCGATTTACTAGAAAGGAAGCTTTCCTACTATTGTTGTTGTTGATCACGTACATATTACACCGCCATAAACAGAATTAGAAACTATATGAAATTAAAAGTCTGGAAAATCACGAATCTGAAAAGATTGATAAAGATAAGCTTTAGAAAATCTCGGTTGCTGAAATAAAAGAGAACAATCCAGAAGCACATTTACCGTCTAAGGAAAAGATAAAATTAGAAATTAGAGTTATATTAGGAATTTTTTATTTTTAGTAATTTCTTTTATTAGAATTAGAAGTCTTTGTAAACCAACTTCTTATGATCTATAAATAAGAAAGCTTGATATAAGAATAATGATCGAAGAATTTCAGCATCAATTGACAACTGAGGTTAGATTTTCTTCCGATCAGTAGTGTAAAATAGTTAAAGTAGGTTAGATATCAGAGGTCTCTCAAAAGCAATTGACAACTGTAATTGAGTACTGAAGATTAGTATAGATATCCTAGTTTCTCAGAAGTAATTGGTGACTGCGACTGAGGGGTAAAAGATATGTTTATTTGTTGTCTAGTTTAGATTTTATTTGCTTTATTTTCATTCTTTGTAAATATCTTCAAGTTTTAATTTGAATTGACGACTCAGGTTAGAATTTACAGATTAGTGTAACGGTTTTTACTTTTCCATCTGCAGTTTTCTAAGATTTGATTGAGGCCTAAATTTTATAAAGTTATAAATTTGTATTGATAGGATCTTAGACTTAATTGACGATCAATACTAAGAACTAGAGATATTGAATAACGGTACTGTTTACTTTTATAAATATCTGATAGCTGAAGATTGGGATTGACGACCTCAATCTGAAGAAGGATTTAGATTTATTTTATGCACTTTAGATTTAGAAATCATTCTTTTATTCATATTTCTCCAGTAGATTAGATCTTAAAGATAAATAGAAGTTTTTTAAATAAGGATTTAAATAGAATATATAAATAAGAAGTAATTAGATAAATAAACTTCCTCGTGGGAATGATCCTATGCTAGTACTATGATTACTATTGTGCACTTGCAATAGGTTAAGACTTGAGTTTAACATAATTTTAATATACAAAACAAGATCGACCAGAATGCATTATGCATACTGGACATCTGAGATGGTCAAGTAATCTTTAATCTTTCCTGAATTAACCGAATCGCTTTGATTGTGCTCTCAATAATCTATGGACCTAATATGAATTTCTCCCCGATCTCTTCCCAATTGAGCGGGGACTTGCATCTCCGGCCATAGAGTACTTCAAACAAAGCCATTCATATGCTTGCCTGATAACTGTTATTATATGCGAACTCAATCAAGGGTAGGTGTTGGTCCCATGACCCTTGAAAGTCTAGCATGCAAGCTTGAAGCATGTCTTCGATAATCTGATTCACCTTTTCGGTCTGGTCGTCTGTCTGAGGGTGAAATGCATAATTGAAATCCAATCTTGTGCCCATTCCTTCTTGAAATCATTGTCAAAACTTTGATGTATACATCGGATCTCTATCTAAGAAGATGCTGGCTGGGATGCCGTGTAATCTGACAATCTATTTGAGATACAACTCTGCAAGTTGACTGGTTGTATATCTCGTGTTGTATGACAGAAAGTAGGCAGACTTGGTTAAGTGATCAACAATCACCCAAATCACATTATGCCCTTTCACAGTTCTTAGTGATCCAAGGATAAAATCCATGGATATAGCTTTCCATTTCCATCTGGTATTAGAAAAGGTTGCAATAAACCAAAGGGGTTTCGCTGGTCAGCCTTCACTTTTTGGCACACTAAGCATGTCGATACATATTCTGCTATATCTTTTTTCAAGCCTCTCCACCAGAAGCTCTTCTTCAGGTCCTAATACATCTTTGTACAACCAGGATGGACGATGTACATTGACTTGTGTGCTTCTTCAAGAATTAGACGTCAAAGGTCAGTATCTGATGGTACACATAGCTAATCTCTAAATAGTAAGGAACCATCTTCCTTGATGGAAAAATCAGGCCTATTCTCATTGATCACACCCTGTCTAATTGCCAGAAGTTCTTCATCGGTCATCTGGAGTTTTCGGATATTATCGAATATTGTTGACTTGATGATGATGTTAGCCAGTAATGCTCTAGATTTTTTAATCTCAAACTTCTTATCATATAGTAATATGTCCTTAAACAATCGCCATCTGTGAATTTTTGTGATGAGGTTTGATAACTGGGCAGATGGATTTCAATTCAGAGCGTCAGCTATTATATTCGCTTTATCAGGGTGGTACTGAATGGTGTAATCATAATCCTTTAAGAATTTAATCCATCTTCCTTACCTTATGTTCAAGTCCTTCTGAGTGAAAAGATATTTTAGGCTTTTATGATTGGTCAGGATCTTGAATGTTTGACCGCAGAGGTAGTGCCTCTTAATCTTCAAGGCAAAAATAATAGCTGCTAATTTTAAGTCATGAGTCGGATAGTTCTTCTCATGATCCTTGAGTTGTCGAGAGCCATAAGCAATAACTCTCTCATTTTGGTTGAGTACCCAACCCAATCCCCTATGCCCATCACTGAATACTACGAAACCTCTACTGCCTAAAGGTATTGCTAGTACTGGAGCAGAAGTTAACTTCTTTTTTAGTTCTTGGAAGTTCTTTTCACACAAGACATTTCATTCAAACTTTGCATTCTTTTTTATAAGTTGAGTAAGTGGTCCTGCAATTTTGGAGAACCCTTCTACAAATCTTCTGTAATATCCGACTAAGCTCAGAAAACATCAAACTTTGGTCACTGCCTTCAGTTGTTCCCATTTTATAATGGCCTCAATATTTGATGGGTTGACTTTAACGCCTTCCTCGGATATTGCATGTCCCAAGAAACTCACTTGTTTTAGTCAAAATTTGTACTTGCTCAATTTTGCATATGTGTCTCGAGGATGTGCTGATTTATTATGTGGTGTTGGAAGAAAATTAAAATCAAAGTGAAACAGAGAATAAAGATATGATGAAAATAGCAATCCTAAAACATCCTAGACCTACAAGATACAGGGCCTATTGTAGCAAGTTTTGATAAGTAAGAGTTTATCCCACAGAGAAATTGATCTAGAACCCAAAATAAGCTATAATAGTAAGCCTCTAGATCTGGCTACAAATCTGACAATCCTAAAGAAAGGGAGTTGGGTGTCACGACTACACTAAATTAACTCTAACAAAAGAGAAATAAAGTACAACCTTATCCTAAAGAAAGGGTTAAAAAGAAGATGGTGATGGTGTGTGCCAAAATAAAATATACAAATGATGGGAAGTAAGCAGGTTAAGCTAGAGTTAATGCAGTAATGTAACTCAGATTTAGACTATCTCTGCAGTGGTCCTTGCTGAGATGCTATTAATAACCTCAACAAGGTAGAAGAATCCAATTTAACCCATGCCATTTGGGGTGCTCTTAGGACTAGTCCCAAAACATGGATCCTATAGACATCTAAGGAAACTATAAGATCTATAGATTTAATTAGTCATTAAAATAATAATCCATTGATAAAAATAAAACTTATAATGAACTGTCTCAAGGCTGCAGCCTGTACACAATTGCCCATCCAAAATATCCCAATGTATACAAAGCCTATTACAAAACTAAATAAAACTAAACCTAGCTGCTTACAAAAGGATTAGTCAGCCAATGCTGGGCTAAGCGAGAAGAAAAATAAGAAAAAGAGATGATAAAATCCTAACCCTAGCCTGTTGGAGCTCTTAGCCGACAGAGGATGAAGGAAAGATAATAATACTAAACTCTAAGTACAGCTTATATACTCTGTCCATAAGGCCTTGGCTCAAAAGAGATTAACCCTAATTTTTCCAGTAGATGTGGCACTGTTACAACCCTTGAATGCCTTAAGATGTGCACCTCAAAATTTGTGGTTCAAGAAGTGTGCCCTAACCTTGGGAAATTCCCAAAAGGTCCTTGAGTTAGGGTTGAGAAGTGAAGAGCCCGAGCTTCGCGGGGCTGGCATTTGCATTAATTCACTCACGCAACGGCAAAGCCTTCGCGGAGAAGCATTTGGCTTAGGAGGATTGTTCACTCGCGCGGTAGATTCTCAATTGATTGTGCAGCTACTTTGCGCTGCAATCTTGTCACGGAGGTGATTTGGAACACCTGAATTTCTCGTGCAGTAGAGCTTTAGAAGTTCTCTCTCGCTAGATACTCGCGCAGGTAGGCTCCTACGCTCACGTAGTAACTGGTTAGGCTTCAGTGAGCACGAGAGCTGCGCGAGGAAAATTTTGGGTGTCTCTATCTTCTAGGGCTTTGCGAGAACTCCGCGAGGTGAAAAATTGTTCTTTATGCATGTGGATTCTCTATGTTCTACGCGCGGCTGCTTTAAGGCTCAATCTCCACGAGAGCTTCGCGAGCATAAATTCTGAGGGTTTTAAGACGCGAGATCTTCGCAATTTTTGTACTGCTCTCCTCTTGACTGCGCGTCCTATCTGTGCGAGGGCAGCTTTCACTACATCCTTAGCTTCACGAGGGAGCTCCTCAACTCTGCGAGGTGAGTCTTTTGATCCTCTGATGCATTGCACTTGCTAATGTTGCAACTTCCTCCATTCTCATCTAACTTCTTTCATCTGCTAGACTTTTGGTCAATGATGACCAGCAAATGAGTCACCATGGTGAGCACTACCAAGGTGTTCCATTAGGCTTTGGCTCAGCTATCATCTTTGCATGTGTTCTTTCTCTTCTTTGGACCAATAAGCAGGGATTTTGTATTTAGTTGCACAGTTTATTACTAACTACAAAACACACTTAACAAACGATTATTAGTAAGCTTCAAGGTCCAGCAAAGGCTAAGTTAAGAGGTGAAAAGTGATACTTTTCAGTGAATAACACTAGTGATCATGAAGTATCTGAAGAGCTAGACATAGATGTTGTTCGTGATCTTCTCTGGTCTTTGAATAGATGAGGATGTCATCCATCGAGATATGGTTTGAACACTCTGTTCATCAGGTCCATGAAGGATGCTAGTGCATTCATTAACCCGAATGGCATCACTAGAAACACATAGTGGCCACATCTTATGTGAAAAATAGTTTTTAGAATGTATTCTGCCTTAACTTTCAGCTGATGATATCTCGATCTTAGATCTATCTTCGAGAAAAATCTTGCACCTTGAAGCTGATCTTAGAGGTCGTCAATACGAGGAAGTGGGAACGGTTCTTGATCGTCAACTTATTCAATTGACGATAATCAATGTAAAGTTGTATAGAACCATCCTTCTTTTCGAAAAATAGTATAGGTGCTCCCCATGGAGAAACACTCAATTTAATAAAACTTTTGTCTAAGAGTTCTTATAATTATTCCTTGAGTTATTTCAGCTCTGTCAGTGCCATACGGTATGGTGCCTTCGATACTGGCTCTGTGCCTAGAGCTAGGTCCACTACGAATTTAACTTCTCTGTCTGGCGGTAATCCTAGTAACTCTTTAGGAAACACATCGAAAAACTCGCATACAACGAGAATATCAGTAATGGTGACCTTCTCTTCCTGTTGATTTTGTACGAATGAGAGATAACCGTAGCATCCATTGTTCATTAACCATCCAACTCGAAGAGCGGATATAAAAGGTGCAATTTTCGGCCTAGTGCCATAAAATTTGAATGATTTTCCCCCCTTGGGGTGAAAAGTGACTATCTTTCGAAGGCAGTCCATATTTGTATGACGGGTAGATAGCCAGTCCATGCCAAAGATTACGTCAAATCCTTACATATCTAAAATAATCAAATCGGCTGATGTCTCACGACCAATTACCAATCGACAAATAGTGTCTATGACTACTGAGTTCCCTGTAGGGATTGATACCAATAAGATAAAATCCAAGGGCTCTGGTGTGATGCCCAGTTCAGCAGTAAACTGAGCGGTTACGAACAAGTGTGTAGAGCCCGAATCTATCAAAACACGTGCGTTGTGTTGGCAGGTATCGCTACTCTGGTACATATTTAAAGTACCTAAGGTTCATGTGTTTAATTTAATCAATAATACGTAATGGGTTGTATTTATCATGCAATGATATAGTGCAATTCCAAATTTGAAGAGAATTCACTATTTAAATATAAGGTGATTGGTTTAAAATTTAAATAGAATTGTACCTTGGATGACGTCATTTGTTGTTTGGACGTCTTGAGCAGAGACTGCGCAGGCACGTCCCTGGGCTGTAGGTCGCGTAGACTTCTGTGTAGATGTAGCTGACATCTTTTCCTTCTTCGATTCAAGGCTGTCCTTAATTAAATGCCTATGTTGGCCACATTGGAAACATGCACCCAAATTCCACTGGCATTCATCTAATTTGTGACGATTTCCACATCGTGGCCAGGATTCGGTCGGTACTCAGATAGTGTACTGTGTCCTTTGTGCTACCAATACTTTAGAAGTAGCAGGCTGTGATAGACGAAAAGGTCTCGTAGGTGTTGATGAGACTTTCCTAGAGTAAGTAGTCTGAACGGATCGAGAAGGCACTGGGACTGAGAATTTTGTCCGCTTGTTTGACTGGTCATCAGTATTTGCTTGCCTTTGACTCATCCTATTTTTATTTTGTTGTTCCCTCCTGTTATACATCTTCTCAATGTCCTTCTCGGCAATGAGAGCCATGCCCATCACCTCAGCAAAGGTTCTCAGCTTGAATAGAGATATTCTTTCTTGGATTGTTGGCTTTAATCCCCATTCAAATTTTTTTGCCTTCATTGCTTCTGTGGCCACAAAATCAGGAGTGAACCTTGAAAGTTGTGTGAACTCTGTCTCGTATTCTGCCACAGTCATTTGGCCTTGCTGCAGTGAAATAAAATTGACTTCATATTGATCTCTGACGCTTTAGGGAAATACTTTTCATTAAACTTCTTCGTAAATTGAGCCCAGGTCCACAATCTATTTGGCATTTCTTGTTCTCGGGTCCTTTCCATGATTTCCACCATGGATCTACTTCCCCTTCTAATTGGAATGACGCCCATCGAACTTTTTCATCTTTCATGCAAAGTACCACACGGAAGATCTTTTCCATTTGGTTTTGCCATGCTACTACTTCGCCAGGGTCTTTTTTTTCAAAGAAGCTGGGAGGTTTCATCCTTCTGAATTCCTGGAATCCAGAGAGTTGGTACCTGGTTGCAAACAGGGTAGTCTGTTGTGCCATAGTGTTCACCTACTGAGTCATGGCATTCGCCAATGCCTCCAGGGTTTGATTGACATGTGTGTTTGTAGACACCCCCATTTTGCCCTCTCAGAATATGCATATTTGTTCGGTCAACTTTTGACCTCATAACCCTGATATGGGACCATATGCTGAAACAATAGTATATGGCTGAACACATGCTGACACAATAGCTTTGTGGCACAAGTCCTAATGTAGAGAGACTATATACTGAAACAATAGTATATAGTCAGAATGCAAACTGAAACAATAGTCTTGCATTTCATACTAGAGACCAGACCCGGACAACCCTGAATTAAGCGCCTAAAACCCAGCGCGTAATTCAATTACACGCAGAATCACAAGCGCGCAATCAGTCCCTTCTCAGACCAGACATTCTTTCCCCAAACCAACTCGAGACTCGATCATGCGCCTGACACCAAACGCGCAATCGGATTGAGCGCCACATCACAGGTGTGCAATTGGCTTACCCCCGGCCTAGCCTCACTGTCCTTGACCCCTAAGTTCTCTCTATTAAACGCTTCGAGAGTGACGCTTAATTGGATTATGCACCCTAAAATGGGTGCATAATTAGTTCCAACATTATTAGGACTAGAAAAATCGTTGAACAAGTCAGTCGGTCGCTCACTGAGTCGGTGACCGACTCAAACTGATTAAGCGCCGGGAAACTGGTGCGTAATTCAATTAAACGCTTGAAAAATGGCACGTAATTGACAAAAAACCTATAAAAGCTTTTTTATTTTCGTCCCAAAAAAAAAGGAGACACAGCACGAGAGAGAACGGAATTTTTTGGGATTTCAAAACCAAAGAACTCCAAGGACAAACCCATAGAGAATTATAGCCATGATTTCGAGATTCAAGCTTCGAAATTTCTGAGATTTCTCTCCGCAGCCCTGGTCCTAGGTAAAAACCTTAGTTTTAGACCTAGGATTTTTCTCTTAATTTTAATTATAATTTTAAATTTTCAGTCCGAGACCGTAGCACCCTTTTCAGACCACAAACATCTTATATCTTATTTCAATTATCTGAATTCTAAACTAGTCCTTAATCCGACGGTCTAATTTATCGACCATAGGCCTTAATTTCGTTCTAAAATCTCAATCTCCAGTCCTATCATTAATTTCTTATTCTAATTCTCTGAAATCAGAACCAGTCCTTAACCATACGGTCTGATTTTCTGATTTCAAACCCGAATTCAGTCCTAAATTTCAAATTTTAATTTTAAATTCCTATTTTAATATCTCCAAAAATCTTAAATATTAATTTTAGTTTCTATAATTCTAGTTTCTCAATTTAATTTATAATTATCACTCTGAAAAATCTAAAATACTATTTTACAGTCCAAAATTCAATTTATCTTCAATCTCAGCCACCCGATTTACCCAAGGGAGCTTACAGAGGGTACTCTGGAATCAGGCCAATCCTTCTTAGCAAAGCGGGCCCAAAACCTCTTTTTTTTAGGATTTTTGAATTAATTAACT
This sequence comes from Chloranthus sessilifolius, assembly GCA_021018995.1. Taxonomy (NCBI): domain Eukaryota; kingdom Viridiplantae; phylum Streptophyta; class Magnoliopsida; order Chloranthales; family Chloranthaceae; genus Chloranthus; species Chloranthus sessilifolius. The sequence goes on along the minus strand of CM037597.1, from coordinate 97,876,366 downwards.
ATTTTTTTAGTATAACAAATTAGTAGATTTATTTTATATCAGCATATTTAATTAATTAAGTTCATTAGATTTTAGTATGATTAATTAATTTCTTTAAATAAGATTTTAATTGGTTAATTTCTTGCTTTAAATCAGAACATAGTATGATTAATTTTATTGCTTTAATTAGAATTTAGTATAGTTAATTCTGCTTTAATTAGAATTTTAACAAAATTAGTTTATTTATTTAAATTAGATTTTAATAAAATCAATTTATTTATTTTAATTAGATTTTAATAAAATTAATTCCTTTCCTTAAATTAGAGTTTTAGTAAAATTAGTTTTCTTATTTCAATTAGAATTCTGGTAAGACTGTTATAATTGCTTTAGTTAGAATTTTAATACAATTAGCATACTTGATTTAATTAGAATTCTAATACAATTAGCATACTTGCCCAATTCGAGTTTTAGTACAATTAGTATGCTTGATTTAATTAGAGTTTTACCAAAACTACTACATGTGCACTCCTAGTACAATTAGGAAGCCTGATCACAACTAGACTTTTAATGAGATTAGGAGACTAAAATTAATCAGACTTCTAATGGGATTAGGACACTTAATTAATTAGACTTTCAATAAGGGTAGGAACAGTAAAAATTAACTAGACTTTTAATAGGATTAGAATAAACTTATATAACTAAACTCATAATAGAATCAGGGAAGTCTAAACTGATCATAACTATAACAATAACGGGAAATAAAAGAAAAATTAAACTATCTAAAATTATAAGAAAAGACATAGCTACTGACGTTCGCAGGCAAACGATTCAGTAAAGAAGTAACCCACACCCGCTCTAAAGCGTGATCATTAATGTGTTGCAGCGTCTTTAAATATCTGCAGCTGGCGATCGCAACAAACTAGGAACCTAGAAAACCCTTTACTTTTAATATTCTAAACGTCGTATCGCTAGAGTCCACTTGACAGAATTGGAGCCACTAATTCAACGCGGACCGAGAGGAACCCAGAAAAAGTGTGCACCAACAATATTGTTATTTTCTCCTCCCATCGGAATGTTATAGGTGCCTATGGCAATTCCGGCTCCATTGGAGGGGCCCTCAGTGTTAGTGGTCTCTGATCTATGAGGAGGTGCTATAAGGACCTGTCACAATTGAACAAAGGTACAATCAGAAGAAATCGTGAGAGTCCGGTCTATGTTCTGATAGGACTTAAAGCTACTGGTCTGATACTAACTGTGACACATTATGTCACAGTTGACCCGTTCTTATGGTGGCACATGGAATCTAACGTCATATCGTTGATACCAACTGTGGCACATGGTGTCACAATTGATCCGCTCTTATGGTGTCACATGGGATCTAACGCCATAGCTCTGATACCAATTGTAGCATATGGTGTCACAGTTGATCCATTCTTATGGCATCACATGGGATCTAACGCAATAGCATTGATACCAACTGTAACAGCCTCGAAATTTCCAACCCGAAACACATGAAAATTCCCAGATTGTTAGATCATAGTTCATAATCAAGTTACATAGATTCTTTAGTATAAATAGAAAGCAAGCCATTAGATTAATACCATTGCATAAATGTCCATAAAAAAGCTTAAACGAGAAAGTAAAACCACCGATGACGGTCGTTCGTCATACAAACAATGGTACTTAACATTCAAAACAATATTAATAGGCTCCAAAAGTTCATTTAAACTATACCAAATCTAAGTATCCAAAAGAAATCTATGGATAAAATTGCTCAAGAGGAAGATCTGTCTTGTCCTCTGGTACGAAGTCCGAATCTTCTTCTAACTCAGGGTCTAGAGCCACTTCAATACCTGTGACACATAGTGTCGAGGTGAGCTAAGAGTCTAAGCTCAATAGGGTAGTGCAATACACAATTATATTTCATATGATCAAAACATAGTTTCAATGATACATTCAAAGCAATTTCTTAAATGGAAAAATATAGGTTCTGAGATGCAAAGAGTGAAAACATATGTTCATAATGGTTTTCATATAAAATTTAATGATGTTATTTCTTAGGGTTCACATGCCATTCCTTATTCAATGTAGGTCTTAAATCCATAACTTAAATAACCTCTAGATCGCGAATATAGCGCTAAAGCCGAAGTCAAATCGATGGGAATCCTAACCATCGTCGTTCTAAGAATAATTTTTTAAAGTGCCCAAGTCCTTGCATTGTGAGGGATACTTGTGCAATCCGAAGGTTCAAAGGTGTCAAAGCACAGGATTCATTCCACATGAATCTCTATGAATCACATACAATTTCTATCACATAATTCAATGTTCATGGCTCATACTTCGAACTCCAAAGAGTTTCAAAGTTCAAAAGTTGATTCAGAGGGTTCAATATGAAGCTTTTAAGTCAATATCTGAAATCCAATGCAGAAATAAATATTTAACGTTCAATCGTTTCGATGCAAAAGTTTCATAATTCGAAGTAAATTCTAATGTGCAATATTCAAAAGATTTTGAGTTTCAATGCAATAATTTCGATGAGTTTAATACTAATATTTCACATGTTTATATCGAGAATATCATTAAAGTCACGGATCAAACTCAAAACATAATTATGCTATGAATTTCTCCTACCTCGATTTCCAAAGTCGCAACGAACATAGTGAGATGTCTCCTTTGTACTATGTCTGATTCCCGCTTCTATGGTATATGTACGGTTAACACATAAAAGAATCAAATCATCAATGGTTGATTGAATCGGATAGAGAATATTTCCTATTTTTAATGTTCACAGCTCGTTGCTATCATGTGACAGCACGTTGTGACTCATATAACAGCACGTTGTGAAGTACTCACAGCGAGTCGTCGTTGCAAAAATTCTCAGTTCTCGATGTCTATAGCGTGTTGTTGTCTTTATGACAGCTCTCTGTTGTCTTTATGACAGCACACTATTGTTGCTTTCAAGTCCATTGGATGTATCGTCTCGAGCTACCCCAAAATGATATATTATAATGATAAATCAGACTTTTCTATCGGAAGTTATGGCCTTCGGAAGGCATCAGTGCTGATTTTTCTTCGAGTGACAGCGAGCTGTCAGGGTCGTCTTCAAGATTCGAGTTTCTATGTATTCAAGATCCGAACTTCACAAATTTCTTATTATTCTAATGATTTGGGAAACATAAAATTGATTATCTACTATGATTTCAACCCTATAGATCATCATTAATTATTAGAGTTACCTTTTGTAGCGTGGCCGATGATCCTACGGTGGTTTGCTAGAATCCCAAAGTTCCATGCTACACGGTTCTTCTTCTCCTTCGTATGGATGGAGGTGATCAAGGTGCTCTATGAAAAAACACCTTAATGGTTTGAAGAAGGTTGAAAAAGAAGGATTGAAGAAGAAGGCTAGGTTTTCTTACGGAGAAAAATAAGAATAAGAAACTAAAGGGTTGGAGTTCCTTTTATAGAGAAAACTAAGAAGGTTTTCTCCTGGTTCTTTTCTTAGAAAGAAACCTAATAGGTTACTAATTTAGAATTTTAGGGAGATTTTAATTAGTCTCCCCGTATCCAACATTTTTCTAACTGGTTGGGGTTTATCCCATGTGGAGCCAACACACCAAGTGCGAATGTATAGGCTTTTAATCTAAAGTTCAAAATAAGGTCTTTAAGTCTCTAGCAAGATTTGATCCCTAGACCTCTTGCCTAGAATTCAAGCCTCCTACCACTAAGGCTCTCACGGAGCTTGTGTATTTATTTATACAATTATATATTTGAGTTATTTTGTAACAACCCCAGATTTTCGAAATCCGTACAAGCCATATGCCACGCACGTGTATGTGTGGTTCACAAGGAAGCCTGGGTCAACATATACACACGGTGTGTATATGTGAGTAACATATTATATTATATTTTTCCCTTCCTTTCACTATATAAGTGAAAGTGGAGAGAAGTCTCTCCCCTACGTAACATAATTTTAACCTAAATAGAGAGGAGGAAAATAGAGAGAGAGAAAGGAGAGTCTTGTAGAGAAGAAAGGCTAAGGCCTTGTTGGAGGGTAAACCGGTGGAAGACCTGAAGAGAAGGTCGGACCAGAAACGTAGAGATCTCTTCGAAGTAACAGAGATTCGAACGTTAGATCGAACCGAATTACGAGATCCACCGATTTAGGTAAGAGATAATGCTTGATAAGTGCTTAGGTATGTTTTAGTGATAACCTACATTGTATTGGGCAATGGCCGATTAATTATATTTAAGATTTAGGGAACTATGATAGATTTCTTGAAGAATCACAGAGTCAAGGTTTCCGCTCCTCGCTCGAGCGATCTAAACATCTCGCTCGAGCGAGGATAGAATATATATACCTGAGAATAAGTACGTTCTGGGCTCGCTCGAGAGACCCATATTGAAGGAATAAGCTCGCTCGAGCGAGGTATCATGTTAGGCTTCAGACACCTCGCTTTAACCGCTCGAGCGAGGATAAGAGGTCGCTCGAGCGAGGCTAGGCAACCGCTCGAGCGAGGTTAAGAGGTCGCTCGAGCGAGGCTAAGCAACCGCTCGAGCGAGGTACCAAAACTAAATTAAATTTCTTTTATGTATACAAATATACCTCATGTGAACTATGCGCTCCAGGAGTGCTAGTGACCACTAGTGACCATTCTAAAGAATGTCCTTTCGCATGAAATGTGGGTTGACGTGAGATCAGTACGTGTCATCACTACGAGAAAGGACCACTGGGTTTTGCCTTGAGGTAGGGAACCTTATCGAAACATGTACATTATTCAATTTCTCATATGTGTAGTACAGATCTAATTGCTAAACTAAGTATCTCATCATGTCACATAAATAGAGCGTGCGTGTGTAGACTTCAGAAAATGAAGTCAGAGGTCTCAAGGGGACACAAGAACTATAAGATGAATACCTATATGATACGATATATCAGTAGCATCCCAGGGGTGCAGATGAGAATCAGTGGGGAAAAGAAAGTAAGGTGATAAGGCCTAATATATTAAAAATTAGCACAATCACGGTGAATAACTATATGTAAAGCATACTTGATATTTTTGTTATTTAAGGTTTGTTTAGAATACCCCACCGACGTGGCGGGATACCCACGACTGACTCGGCAGGATATCCGTGACCGGTACGGCGGTTAATCCGTATACAGTAGCGCATCCCAGGGATGTAGATTTAAGAGTAGACCCCGCCACCTATGAGAAAGGGGCTTGGGCAGTATTCCCAGGGAATACAAAATTGATAACTGTCTAGTTAGACGACGATGGTGGGTATTCCATCGGGGCTCGATGCTATATTGCTTGGGGACTATTTAAGTTAAAGAGTTAAGTTATTAGGCCAAATTCACAACTAAACGAGTAAGATGAGAAAGAACAAAACCATGCAAAGTGAGTAGTTGTATTCATCATTTTCTTCAGTTATTTCGATTGACTTTCCAAATAGTAACATCAGATAAACTGTATCTTTTTTTTAACTGCACAACATATATGTCAGAATTAATCTATATGTTCTTTATGTTTCTCTACTGAGCTAGGATGTAGCTCACCCCTTAGACTATCGGCAGTCCAACACTCATGCAACACGTGCTTTGAGAGACGTTGATCCAGAAGGTTCGGATTACGTGGCCGGAGAAGAGTTAGAACCTCCTCCTGAGGAATTCTTTTAGAAGTTCTTTACATTTTGAGTGGTGAGTAGAGAGTACTCGTGGCTTGGCATGTCAAGTCCTTTCTTTTAAATGTAATTAAATACTATACTTTCCTTTTGGCGAACCATCGAGGGTGATAAGATTGTCATCAATGGTTCGGGACAGTTCTTATGCTCATGAATTGGCATGAGACCGGGACTGTCTGTTGGTTGCTAGACTTTATTGAAACTTGGAGACTTAGTTAGTTTAAAGCTTAGGTATTTTAAATTATTGGCTTTTACTTGTTACGTGATGTTCCGCATAGATTTAAGGTGCACGACCTCGAGGGTCGTGTTGATGGCAAGGATTTCGGAGTGACGAAATTTGGGTTGTCACATATTTTAACTAAGGAATTTATTTCCCATTAATATTTAAGGAAATTTCATAGCATACGTTATATATCTTACTAAGCACATACACTTAATTAGTGTATTAGTGTTTTCAAAACTTTGGGGATGTTACAGTTTGTGTGATGAACAATCTTCACCGGTGATTTTACTTTTAACTTTTACACTTTAGTTATGGATATTTATGTATTCGATTATTTAAGATAGTTTGCTCTCTAATCGATGTCAAAGAATTTATATAATTAGATTATGAATTATGATCTAGCGATCCGGGAATTTCCTCGTGTTCGGGGTGGAAATTTCCAGAATATGGGTGACAATTCTTCCTCTTACAAGGGGAGTTTTTCCAAACTCTTGGATTGCTTGGTTTATGAAACTCGATGGTAACCATCATAGTGGGAAAATAGTGATATCAAGTAAAATATATATATATATATATATATATATATATATATATATTTATTTATTTATTTATTTATTTTCCCATCTAAGTCGGGAGCTAGTGCAGAAGGAGGTATCATAGTTTTTATTGCCATCCTCATTCCAACACTCAACAAATCGACATACCTGGAGGATTGCTTTTATTTTTCTATTGAACTTCTGTATTCCTCTTTTATTGTACATGGCTTGATTGAAGGATCATCATATTTCAACACTTCTAGTAAAGGGTTTTGTGAAGGCTAATGTCACGACCCAGAATCCTAGCTGATCTCAATGGCCTAGAATTCTGTTTTATGACATTGCACGCTTGTTAAGGTGATATGCGGATGTACATATCTTATTAGATCTTACATAAAATGGAGCTCTTAAAAATAGTGAAACAAATTTTCTTCTCATATTAAAAATTCCCTTCATTAAGCTTATATTGAAACTTGAGTCCATTATAGCAAATGACCAGAAATGAAGGTACAGTCAACTACTGGAAAGTCTTACTAAATAATTAATACATACCTGACATCATCTTGTTGATCATCCACGTCGTCACCCTCATAAATCATATAATCTACTGGTGCATCAAAGTTCACCAACGCAGTGTAGTCCATATCTTCACCTGCAACTGTTAGTTTTTTATGAGATGAGTTTACTCAGTCACGTAAACTCAATGGGTTAATCGTGGGTGCAACCATGTGAGTGGAAGTAAATCCTTTACAATTTCATAAAAAAATATAATAAATATTCTCATAAACATTTCATAATATAAAGTTGAAAGGACGTAACAGATTTCAATGCACTTGATGCTTCTAATCCTAATACCCAATAAATCGACACACTTCAAGGACTTTTGTAGAGAATGTGGGTAGCTAAGAAGATCTTGAGGGTTATGAATCCAAGCATACCCCTCTTCAACAACAACTCTAAGCATGCCCTTCTTCAAAAAAAATGTCAACTCAAACTCAAATTAATTAAACGTAATCTAATATAATAAAAAAATATATAAAGTCACGTCTATAACCTAATAAGACTTAAAACTCATATATGGTAAACCACATAGAACAGCAGCAATCAAACAAATAAAAATTCTTTCTTACATTCTTCAGATCTAAAGATTTGATGATGATTGAGCGCAATATCATGTAATCAGTGGAAGGTTTCAAATTTGTGTAGAAAACGTTGGGAGAAATTGTTCCAAATGGATGCTTACCTTTTTGAAGATCTGAATGTAATTGAACGACTCAAGACAATGGCAGGGTTTGATTATTGAAGAGAATAGAGGGTGAAGATCAAAGGGTATGATCCCCCAATAGACATTAATGAGAGACGAAGATGAACAATAAACGTCTTTGCATGGAATTATTTTGTTCAACAAAGAAGGGTTCAAGTTTTTGTAACCGAAGATTCGGTCTCTGCAACGGATAGTTCTAGCGCTGACTTCGTTGACTAACTTAAATCAGAAGATTGAGATTCTTTTCCGTCCAAATCTTTTGCATAATATATCTTGAGATCATGGCCCATTTTCATATGGTAAGATTTGATTCTACGAAGAAAACATCCCAAAAAGCGATTGGAGAACCTTATCATGGTACGCCATGATCACATCACTTTGGGGATGTATACCATGTGTAATTAACATATGACTGTCTGATATGTGGGTGATGATCTCAAGATCTATTTTCTGAAAGATTTGGACTAAAAATTCTCTCCATTATCTGATTCAAGGAAGTCAACAGTGTTAACGAGGGAACCATCATTTGCGGAGACTAAGTCTTCGATTGCAAAAAAACAGTATCCACGAAAGTATTGACGTTATTTTAATTTAGTGGACGGAGGATGAGACCAAATATGATGCGCTTGGTGACTAAAAATTTGAAGGGTACCAGTATTTATAATCAAAGATTCAGCAATCGCAACCAGAGTTTTCGCACCTTAAACCTATTGACTGAATTGAATCATATGGTGGAGATTTTTTTTCAGTCCAATCTTCCAGAGAGTTGATCTTTAGATCATGGGTCACCTATCGTATGGTCAGATGTTAATTCCACTTGGTAGTATCCCCAAAAACTATTGTGATTAGGGGAATATCATGATACTAGATTCTAAGGTCACTTCTAGGGAAGTGTGACTAAATTAGATTTGTGGAAGATTGGGTCAAAAAAGGATCTCCATCCTTTGATTCAAGGCAACCAGACATACAAAAATCTTAATATTCGGTTCCAAATATATGTATCCAAGTTTTAAAAGTTCTTCACTACTATTTAACCCCTTGAGCTAAAATGATATGCCACCTAAGAGAAGTCTAGAAGATGTGACATTTACAATATTTATAAGGATAATTTGGTCTTACTTGAAAGTTTTTCTCATGCATCCTTAACTTCCATTTTCTCGTTTAGTACCGTAGTGTGTGTGTGTGTGTCTATATATATATATATATATATATATATATATATATATATATATGTATGAGGGTTGGGGATATGCGCTTAGACTTAGAGATATCTTTGCACCTATTGATATGGGTGCGACATGTAGCGCCTTTTTGTGAAGTGATGGATGGCATGGGAACCACTTTACTAACTAGAGTTACACTTTTAAAATATTTTAGAGGTTAAATACCCTTCCAGCCGTCATTCTTAACTTTTTAAAAGTCTCTTCTCTCATTCTTCTTTCTATTTTTCCAAGAAAGTGTTAGGTTTACTTTATTAGGTATATTTTACTCAAAAAATGTGGCCGCTTGGTAGCAAAGCGCTAGCACCTCGGCAGCAAAGCGTCGGCACTCTGAAAACAAGGCGTCGGTACCCCGATAGTGAGGCACTAGTACCCCGATGGCGAAGCGCTGACGCATTGGCACCAGGGTGCCAGCGCAAAAAAAAAGGCACCGACATCTCTATATCGAGGTGTCGGTGCTTCGATAAAAAAATAATAATATATATATATATATTTTTAGCGAAGCACTGACACCTCGATATAGTAGGCGTCGGTGCCCCTAAAACGAGGCATCGACGCTTCGCTAATTTTTTTTTTTTAATTTTTATTTATCGAAGCACCGACACCTCGATATAGAAAGGCCAACGCCCCATTTTTTTTGCCGCGGGGGTGTCAGCGCTTTGCTGCTAGGGTGCTAGTGCTTCACTATCGAGATGTCGGTGTGTGACACTCCGTAATATCACACAAGTGAAATCCGAAGATGTGGTGTGTCACAAATCACTGGACCTTGAACAGGAAGGACCCGCTTAGACCCTAGTACACTTGAAACCCATATGGGAACCAATTGGACTGAGACCTATTTGGACCTAAGTCCACAGACCTGTTAAGACCTAAAAAGTACCACTTTTCACCCCTTAACTTAACCTTTAATTAGACCCTTAGCCATCTAATAAGTTCTTGTTAAGTGTTTTATGTAGGTAATAATCAGCAGTGAAATAAGGCCAAGAATCCTGCTAAGGAGCCTGTTTTGGCACCAGAAGTCTCTTAGAAGAATGGACTCTGAATCCAGACCTGAAATAAGCCTCGCGTAGCTGACCCAAGCTTTAGAGGATTCAGGAGAAATATTCCTTGCTCAGTCCAACTAAGCTTCCCAAGACTTTACAACAACTTCTCGCGCAGTTGAGTGACTAAAGAGCTTCAGAAGCACAAACTCACGTAGCTCTCGCGAAGCTCAAGAGTAGAACATATTGTGCAGTCTCGCACAGTTCAAAGCAGACCTCTCTCAACCTCGCACAGTTTGCTTAGAACGGTTGAGGAGAGAGAGCTTCAGAAGACACTTTGCGCAGCTATCGCGCAGTAGCCGCGGGATGCAAATATCAGAAGAGAACTCCCCGCGCAGTTCTCACGCTATTTAAGAAGAAAGCATCCTCGTGAAGACAGAGCCATCCTCGCAAATATCAATTAAGACATGGAACCTCGCGTAGTTCAGAACTCATTAAAGCCTCGCGAGAAAACTCGCGAAGTCCATTGAAGAGAAGTGCTCACGTAGTTCTCATGCTATTCAAATCCATCCTCGTGAAGATCAACCAAGCGAATGCGCAGCTACCTCGCGACTGCTTGAACTCCAACTCCGCGACATCTGAGGCTTTGATGTCTACTCAACCTCGTGAAGCCCAATCCAGCGAGAGCGTAATTCTCTACCGTGCGACTGCCTGAAGAGCAAACCAAGGCAACCTCACGACGGTTGAAGCTTCAAAGTCAAACCATCCTCGCGAAGAGCAAGAGCTACCATGTGACAAGTCTGGGAAACAATAGCTACCTAGCGAAGCTCTGAACTTCAACTTCCATCGCTTCTGCAGAGGACTTTCTGGGAATTTCTAGCGATTAGGGCACACACTCCCACACTTAAATCTCTGTGCACATGCCTCGAGGCATCCAAGGATCATTATTAGGCCACGTGGCATCATTAAAATTAGGGTTTCCTAACCCTAATACGCAGCCACACCACTGCTATATAAACCCATACTTAGCTTAGGTTTAAAAAAAGCTTGGAACATATCTTTGAACAAATCTTGGAACATGTCTCATCACTTAGAGATTTGATCTGAGATTATTTTTCTTTTCTTTTGTAGCTGTAAGTAGTTTTCTTTTTCTTTTTTCTTCTCTCCATAGTCCAGCACTTGCTGGCTATGTCTTTGTATGCATTTTGAACTAGTTTAATGAAAGTTTTGTAATAGGATTTTTACTTTGTGGGATTTATGTTTGAATGTGATCTGCTCTGTGCAAGGCTGCTGCCTTGTGATCCGCCATTGCTTTGGCTATGATTCAAAGCAATGGAGGACTGATTCTAAGGGCCACTCAGATCTAAGTGACCTATGTGTCTGGGCTATCATGGTCATATACAGCCTAAGCCCCACCACAGGACCCACTAGATTTGAAATCCCCATGGGAGCTTGAGCTGGTAGCCTTGTGACCATGATGGTGGCAGCGATATTCTTGTTTTGTCTTGGGCTCCGTGAGGAGGATAGCCTCTGGGATAGTCTGTGACCATTCAAGTGGACAGGTTATAGCCTTAGGGTGATTCTAATCCACCGATTCAAGATGGATCTTTCTTCTCTGCACCTGAGCTTGTATTAGCCTGGTGGGAGATTGTACAGAGGCAGACTCTCCTATATTTATATAGATCTGCTATCAGATGTTAGATCTGATCTGGTTATAGAGATTGTAGGCTTATGACTGGACCATTGTAGCCTCACTCAAGCAATGGACAACTAGATCAAAGGTTGTACTCAATCTCTTGCTGGTTCTATGTGTCTGGGCTATCATGGTCCTATACAGCCTTAGCCCCACACATAGAGCTTTAGAGGTTGAGGTTCCCTATAGATTCTTGAGCTGGTAGCCTGGATGAAATAGTGCCTATAATGATTAACTTGTTTTGACCCATCCCTGGATTGTGGTTCCCCTATGGGATAGTCTGTGATCATTTGAGTGGACAGTTATAACCTTAAGGGATTGAATCATGGCAGAGAGATGGGTTGGATTCTTTCTCCTCAGTGGTGATAACGTAGCCATTGGACAGGATTTTTATAACATCATATCTGAATCTGAGTTACAAAACTCCTCCGATCAAGGCTCAATAACATACTTCTCACCCCTTTTATATTTATTTTCCACACTCCATCTATCCTCTTAACCATTTCTGTAGTTTAGACATTAGGCTACCTTAGGATCTGTAAACTAAGTGACCTTAAACTCCCTTTCCTTAAGGACTGCCAGATCTGTAGTCAGATCTGGAGGGACTACTAGAGATGGCTCCCTTGGAGCTGTAGATCATCTTTCCCTGTGGGACAAACTCTTACTTATCAAAACATGCTACAATGGATCCTGTATCTTGCAGGTCTAGGACTTCTCAGTTGTGCTGATTTCATCCCCTATTTTATTTTGATTTTAAATTTCTTTTACCACAAACAAATAAAGAAAGCATAGCTGGGGAAGTAACAAGTTTTTGGCGCCGTTGTCGGGGAAAGTTGATCTATTAGTAGACCCTAAGTTTTTGTAGTTTTATTATTCTTTGGTAGTTAAGAATAATTGATACTGCTGATGTATTTGTGAATTTTTTTTGCAGATCTAGACAGCAGCAGTGAAGGACAGTTGGACTGCAATTGGAGCTTAGCTACCTCTGTTTGCAAACTCTCTAACTTTTAAAAACTCTGTCTATCTTTCTTGAAAATTCTCTAGCAGTATTTAGGATAGTTGTAAATGTATTCTTTGAATAGCTGTAAATTAGTTAGATAAATTTGTTAATTGTAAAGTTATTCATTTGCAATGTGCCTACAAGAATCTCTCCTTATTGTTGGTGTGCTTGTATGCTAGGGAGAAGATCTCTCAGCCCTACTTTAAAGCCTCTTAACCCTGAGCTAGAATGGGGAAGGAGACTTAGAAGAGACAGGCACACCACAGGAGAGCCCCCAAGTGAATCTGTGACAGCATTTATGGGTGAAGAACAACCCAGAACTCTCAAGGAGTTGAATGCTCCGGATGACTATAACTCCCCTTTTAGCATTCAATTCCCTGACGTTCAGGGAAATTATGAAATAAAAACTTCAATCATCCAGATGTTGCCCTCTTTCCGTGGGCTTAGCAAGGAGGACCCTTACAAGCATATTGACCAGTTCTTGGCCTTGTGCACCACTTTTAATATCACTGGTTTGGGACCTGAGGCGACTAGGCTCAGACTCTTTCCCTTCTCTCTGAAGGATAGGGCCAGTACCTAGTTGACCACTCTTCCCAACAATAGCATTGCTTCATGGAAAGACCTGCAGACCAAGTTCTTCCCTGAGACCAAAACTAGCCAGTTGAGGAAGGCAATTCTTGTTTTTGCCCAAGCCCCAACTGAAGATTTTAATCAAGCCTGGGATAGGTTTAAGGAAATTCTCAAACAATGCCCCCACCATAAGATCCCAGACTGGCAGCTTGTTCAAAGCTTCTACAATGGGATTGATGAAAAAAGTAGAGATATGGTTGATGCCTCTTGTGGTGGCACTTACATGCACAAAGCTGCTGATGAGGCATGGGAATTGTTTGAGGTGATTAGTGAAAATGCTTTTCAAAAGCTATCCTTGGAAAGAACTAGTCAGGAGTCTGAGTCAAAAGTAGGGCCTGCTGCATTGACAAGAGGAAAAGTTTATGACGTGTCTGGGAACAATGACCTGCAGCTACAGATGGCAAACTTCTCTATGAAGTTTGACAAATTACTGACTGTGATGCAACCAAGAAGGGCTGCTCATGTGGCGGAGGCATGTCTGATATGCCAGTCCCCACAGCACACAGTGGAGGAATGTCCATCTGCAGGGCAATATCCTGAATTGGTTTTGAAACATCATCGCTCAATCTTTTGGCCAACAATAACTGTGGCTACACAGATGACCATATGGTTACCAGCACCAAAATGCTGGTTACCAATGAAGAGACCACCCAAATCTGAGGTGGAGGTAAGACAATTATATGCAGCCCCAGCAGATGTTGGCTGTACCTCAAAGGTCACAGTAGCAGTTTAATCAAGGGAATGCCCCTAGGTCTAACTTTCAGCACCATCAAAGCTGAATTGGTCTTACCCCATCTCAACCCAAAATACTTCTTTCGAGGACCGGTCTTGACCTCCTTTGAAACACAGGTTCCTTGGCTCAGACTGTGAATTCTCATGGTCAGAGCATCAAGAAGATGGAAGAGCATATTGGCCAACTAGCGAATACCTTAGCAAAAAGAGAAGAGGGAAGGTTGCCCAGTTAACCAGTGGTTAATCCCAAGGGCCAATTTTTTATTGGTGAAGGATCCTCAAACCCTGAAGGGGATCTTTTATTGAATTGATGCTAAGAATTGTGCACTTTGTATGTTATGTATTTTACTGTTTATAGGAATTTTTAGTGATCTTGTTGGAGTCTGAGTCTAGTATTTTATGCCTACTTTTATTCCTGTTCCCTTTGTTTGATAATTTCAAGTGATTGAATGATGATGGTATTGTGTGAATGCTTTTCATGATGTGTGAATTTAATGCTTTGAGAGTATGAGAATTTTTGAATGTTTTATAATGCTTATGGGTGTCCCTGGAAGAGAGCCTGTGAGAGAATCAACCCATAAAACAAAGGTCAGTAGGTTGACTAGTGGGTGTGTGAATCTGACTCTGTTTAAGCCGTCGCGAGGTTCCGAAAATTTGGTTTGGTTTCCTCTCGCGCAGTTCATAAAGAATTACTTTGCTCTGCTGTCGCGAGTTTCAGATATAGTTGTGTGGGCTTCCTCGCGCAGTTTAAATGAACATCCAATCTCGCGACCCATTCATGCCTATCCAGCGAGCAGATATTTTTAAAGCGCGTCAAGCCTCGCGATATTTAAAATCCAACCCCGCACTGCTTTTCTTTACTGCTTTCTCTTTCCTCTCCTGCCAGCGAAACCTTAGCTCTCACTCCTCTCAATCTCTCTCCTCCAGCATCCTGTCTACAGTTCATCGTTCACTTTGAAATTTTAGATTTTTGTTCTTAAAACTTCCATCAACAGTTGCCCCTGCTAGGAGCTCCTGCGGTCTACCGTGCATCAAATTGCACAGAACCCTAACTTTTAGGGTAAGACTCAGCTCTTAATTTTTTCTTTCAAAATTTTAACTGCACACTCACTAAGGAGAATCTTAATGGCTCCTAAAAGTGCACCTGTGAAGAGAGCCAGGGATCAGGCTCCCGTGGAACTTGCCCCTAGGAAAGCCAAGTCCTCTACGGCACAACAAAAAGGGAAGGAGGTGGTTCCTGAGGTGGCTGACCAAACACCTGATTACTCTACACCCTCTGAGCTCCTCATTTCCATTCCCTTGGAGCCTGAAGCCATTTTTTATATATCTTTCTTTGAAACTGAGCCGTTGTCAGCACCTGCCATTGAGTTCTTACGCAAGGCTGGTTTGATCCCCTTGATGAAAATGATTTCTGCACTAGCCTACCCTAGGTTAGTGCAACTCTTTTACCAGCACCTTAGGGTCAGACCAGACACACATGGGAAGCCAGGCCTCCTTGTGTTAGTTGACAATTTTGAGATGCTACTCAGCCCAATGTTGATTGCTGAAGTCATGGGCATCCTTGCCATTTTTATCCCAACTGTGGTTATGGTTCCCCTGTGAGTGCCCCCATTGATACCATTGCACAGGCCCTTACCAGAGGTTTGAAGGTCACAGGGGACTCCATCAGAAGAAGAGATTTGGATCCCAAATTGTTGTTCATTGATCAAGTGCTGAGGAAGAATATTTATTGTTGTGGCCATCAGCAAGAGAGGAGGACACTAATTGTCGATGCTCTCTATTCCTTCTCTCTGGGCCATGGATTTAATACTGCATGATTGATTTTTGAGGCCATGAAGGATATGATGGTGAAGCTCGGGTTGTAAAAGAAGATCCGCACTCTCCCCTATGGAAGACTCATCACCAAATTACTTCTGAGGGGAGGATACAAGATACCAGTGGGGGAGTTATCTGCTGACCTCACTCCCACCACTTTTGCCAAAAGATAATGGGGGATCAGCAGGAGTCTGATGGATCCCCAGAAGAAGAAGAAGGCTGAAGCTCAGGTTGTTTCTGAGCAAGGAGAGGGAACTGCTGTGGCAAAGGCCACCCCTGCCCCCAAAAAGAGGGCTAAAGCCCTTGCTCCAAAGAAGGTGGTGCAAGCTTCTGTCTCCTCTGCTTCTGCAGTAATACCTCCATCCACCACACTTGCCCCTCCATCAGTTTCTTT
Source organism: Chloranthus sessilifolius (assembly GCA_021018995.1). Taxonomy (NCBI): domain Eukaryota; kingdom Viridiplantae; phylum Streptophyta; class Magnoliopsida; order Chloranthales; family Chloranthaceae; genus Chloranthus; species Chloranthus sessilifolius. The sequence goes on along the minus strand of CM037597.1, from coordinate 97,860,221 downwards.
GCCTATTCCATCTCTCCCTTTCCCTCTCTTATCTCCCTTTTCCATTCCACCTCCCCCTGTGATTCGTTCCTGGGTGGAAAGTGTTGAACCCCATGACAAAGACTCCCCTTCACCCACCTTACCTCAATACCACCCGATAACTCAACATCATCGACCTAAACCACCTGACCCTCCCCTGATATCCTACATTAAAAAGAAGACCTCTCACACAACCCCAGCCAGATCCTTACCTAAACCAACCACCCCTATCATTCCCACAGATACCCCACATATTGACGCAGCCACCATCCCATCCATCCCTACCTCACCTCCAGTCCCAGACTTTGACTTTAACCTAGCCACCACTTCAGGGTATCAGGCCTTCATGACCACATTTCTTGATACCTTGCTAACCCATGACATCCCTCTCCCAGATTCCCCACTCCCTTCACCACATCACTCACCAGACCTTTCCTCTTCTCCCCCTACAACTTTCCATCATGCCCCCACTTTCCCTTTCCAACCTGTTCCCTCCTCTTCTCATACTCCACCCCAACCAACCTCAGAAACCCTTACCCATATCCTTTCCTTAATACATGACATCCAGACCCAGCTATCCACCACAACACAAACCCAAGACCAAATGTAGACTGACATCACCAATATAAAATCCACCCTTCAAACATTGACAAATCCACCCATCTCTACACAACCTCCTACCACCCCACTGATCCAGCCCCCTTCCACCTCTGACTCCACAGTGCAACCAGACCTCACCCCAATTGACTTAACTACACCCTTCACCCTCCAAGACACCATACCCCACCACTCCTTCCCCACTCTACCTATCCTTCCCCCACTCATATTACCTCCCCCACAATTTACCAACACTTCCACCGAAACAGACCCCATTCCTTTCCCATCCACCTTTCCCATTCAACCCCACATATTTGTAACCCCACTACTTCCATTTCGACCCTTCACCATTCCATTTTTCCCTTACCCATAACCATCCACCTCCACTGACCATCCTTCGTTTCATTTTCCACCCATGCCTTCCATTCCACCTCTTATCCTACTCCCTCCTCAATTCACTAACCACTCAACACAGACTGCCCTAGCAACTTCTACCCCTCCCCTAGACTTCATCACTCCAGCCCCCACTTTACCCCCCCAGGATCAATCACCTTCTACTTCTTCCACTCCATTTCTACCAATCTTACCCAGACACTCCTATTACACCCCTCCCTACTTCACCCTCCTCCATGCCATGAGGGACAATGCCTATATCAAGAGGGATGTCCTGAGGGGCATGGCACAACTTCACCAATCCATTGAATCCCCTTGGTGGCAGAAGCTGAGTGACTTGAAGCTTGCTCACAGCGAGAAGCTGAGAGATATTTCCAAGGGGTGGGAGGTAATTTTGGAGACACTCAATGCGCACAAGGCTACGGCAACTTACTACAGAATGACTACGGAGATGGAAAAGGCCAATGCCGAAATGGCGAAAAAGAGAGCCAAGTGGTTAGAAAGGAAACTGAACAATGCTCAGGAGATTAACAAACTCAGTAAGGAGCTTTCAGATACCAATCTCCTGTAAGCTACCAAGAAAATTGAGATTTTGGAACAGAGGGTTGCCTTCCTACTAGCCCAACCAATTCAGGCCACCCCTCTCGCCACAGCACCCCCTGAGGCCCCATCTTCTTTCACTCCCCCTGCCCCTACACCTACACAACCTGTTCCCCCACCTCCTACAGCCCCAACTCCGGTACCTCCTCCTGCTCCTACTCAAGTTCCTACTCTTGCTAAAGTCCCTACTCCAGCTCCTCCTCCTGTCTCAGTGCCTCCCCCTGTTCAATCTCTTGCCCCCAAAAGAAAAAGGCCTCCTTCCAAGAAACCTTTCACCTCCAAAAGAGCCACTGCAGCCCAAAAAGGAAAAAGGCTGGCCCCTCCATCCCCACCTTCAAAGGTCACCAGAGCTTCTGCTCAGGATGATCCCCATGGTCGCCTACTTTCCAACGAGGAACGCAGACAATCTGCTGCTGCCCTTGGTTTGGATCCCACTGAGCTCTTTCCTTCTAACTCAGACTCTGATTCTGCACCACCTATGGATCCAAGTGCCAAGACTCCTGTTGCTGCTCCTTCATCAAGCCCTGCTGAACAAACCTATCCTCAGAGAAGGAAAGTTACAGCTAAAAGAACTTCTCACACTGCTGCCTCTCTAAAAATTGGAAAAGAAATATCTGCCCAGTCTGAGGAGGCACCACCATTGAGCCAGCCAGTGAAGGGGAAGAGCCCTGTCATTCCTGCAGCAAAGGAACAAGAAAAGTCTTCTGTGGCTCCCCCTAAGCTTGACAAAGGGAAAAGTCCTCTCCTGCCTCAGGTGAAAGTAAAAGATAAATCCCCTGTTGTCCCTCCTGAGCCAGAACAAGACCCATCCCCTCTCATTCCCCCTCAGCCTCAGCCAGGGAAGGGCCCAAAAGGAAAGAGTCCCAAAGGAAAAAATCCTATCAAATCCCCTGAGCCAACCATAGATAAATCTTCAGAGATCCCTCCTCAACCAAAGACCAGAAAAATGATGGTCAGGGCACCAACCATACCCAAAACTGCGGCCCAACCCAAAGAAAAGAAGAGAGGGAATGAAAGAAAAAAGAGGAAGAGGCTTACCTTCAAGAGCATGCCAAGAAGATGGGTTGGGACAAGTTTTGATCTAGACTCTGATTAGATTGTACCTAGGATTTTTTTTCTGTTTCTGCACTCTTTTGCTTCTATTTTCTTTTAGTTTGTACATTTCTCATTTTTAATAGATTTTCCTCTTTTGTCATTACTATTTTGCTTTGTCTATTGTGTGTTGTACTCCTTGTTATTTCCCTTTCTTTTTACAAATAATGGACCTGCTGCACACACCTTTGAATCAGTGAGGACACTGCTCCTCATAGGTTTGGGGGTGTGGCAGGCAGACCCTGCCAATGGAATAGTTAACCTAAGTGCAGCAGAGTCATGTGAGTAATATGGGAATGGATCTATGTTCACTTAAGAATCATGAAAACTAAGAAATTTAAAATTTTTGCAAACTTTAGACATTATAAACTTTTAATATTTCACATTTCCATGACGAGATCACCAAGGAAACTCACTTGTATCAGCACTTAGTGAATCATTAGAGAGAGAAAAAGGTGAGGACATACTTAAAAGTTCAAAGGAAGACCATAACCAGTGAGAATTGAGCCTACAAAATTTTTTTCCATCCTTTGAGGAGTGATTAAGGCAATTTCTTCTAGTTCTAAGGACTGGCTGAGTCACTGTGCTCACTAGAAGTTAGGCAACTCCAAGTTGAAATAACTGACAGCACTCATGAGACTTAGGAAAGGATCAAGGCCTTCTCTTGGACAGTTTGAGCCTAAAAAGACCAACCCTAAAGCAACTGCCCTTGTCCATACCCCCTTTGAGCTTTAAATCCTGAATTTCTTCAAAATACACTTGAGTACTTGTACCTGAACCTATGAACCTGATTCAGTTTACCCTCACTCTGAGAATTCAGAAGGTAAAGGAAAAAGAGTTGAAGATGGACTAGCTATGGTCAGCATTAGGTGAATGGAGAAGAAGTATCTCAAAATTCTGGCAGTATGATAACTGAAAACATGGTGGCAATTCAGAAAAGTAAAAACAAAAATAAAAAGAAGACAAATACATCAAAAAGAAATAAAAGTAATAATGAAGAGGAGTATGAGAGGAGTCAAGAGGAACTTTCTTTTGGAAAATCGAAATCAAGAAGAGAAACTGATCACTTCAAATATGAAAATCTCAAAGAAGAAGAAATGAGCTAAATTCAAGAAGGTGAAGTCATGAACCACCTCCTTCACCTACTGATTTCTCAATTTTGAACCCCTTTTCAACCTTCCATTCTTTTTAACCCCACTCCATAAGCCACATTCCAGCCCAGTTAAAAGCCCTTGTGATCCAAAGTTGAGTGAGCTGTCATGTGGAGATAAAGAGTTATCCAATCTATGGTGAGGATCTGTCAATGATGTCAGCACTTAAGAACTCTGCCTATGCTCATGCTTACAGACCCATTTGGGGGATGTAACTGCTCTTGATCCTGAGAGAAAATGAACCCCTCAACAAGACCCTTATGAAAATATGCCCTGGAAAGTTTTTGGGTCTGATCTTGAATGCATTATGTATGACCTATAACCTAATTTTTGATCTGATGATGAGCTCAGTCTTTGGCACTTTGCGATTTTACGTGGTTGTAAACTATTTGGAAATGCTGTGCATTCATGAGAAGTTTATGTTGTTTAAATTACTGTGCAACCAATGGATTAAATTTCTTTTATGTTTACTGATTCAAGAGTAAACTAAGTCTGCTCCTTGACTGCTCACTTGATGATATTGCATTTTTGTTAACTGTTTCATTGAGAAGTTTGTGGGTGTCTTCACTGAAAATCCTCAGGAGACTTCACTCCTCCACTAGGGATCACCTAGGGGTTTAAAAGGCTTGGTACATATGCTAAATGTATTCGTGCTCCCTACGAAAGTGGCATTTAATTTTTATAGTAAATATAATGTAGCTTTGATAAGGGACTAGCAAAGATTAGGTTTAGGGGTGTGTTAAGACCGGAAAAGTACCACTTTTTACCCCTTAACTTAACCTTTGATTAGACCCTTAGCCATCTAATAAGTTCTTGTTAAGTATTTTATGTAGGTAATAATCAGTAGTGAAAAAAGGCCAAGAATCCTGCTAAGGAGCCTGTTTTGGCACCAGAAGTCCCTCAGAAGGATGGACTCTGAATCCAGACCTGAAATAAGCCTCACGCAGCTGACCCAAGCTTTAGAGGATTCAGGAGAAATATGCCTCGTGCAGTCCAACTGAGCTTCCCAAGACTTTACAACAACTTCTTGCGCAGTTGAGTGACTGAAGAGCTTCAAAAGCACAAACTCGCACAGCTCTCGCGAAGCTCAAGAGTAGAACACATCGTGCAATCTCACGCAGTTCAAAGCAGACCTCTCTCAACTTTGCGCGATTCACTTTAACGGTCCGAGGAGAGAGCTTTAGAAGACCGCCGCCTATCACGCGAGCCACGGGATGCAAATATCAGAAGAGAACTCCCCGCGCAGTTCTCGTGCTATTCAAGAAGAAAGCATCCTTGCGAAGACAGAGCCATCCTCGCGAAGATCAATTAAGACATGAAACCTCGCGCAGTTCAGAACTCATTAAAGCCTCGCGAGGAAACTCGCGAAGTCCATTGAAGAGAAGTGCTCGCGCAATTCTTGCGCTATTCAAATCCATCCTCGTGAAGATCAACCCAGCGAATGCGCAGCTACCTCGCGACTGCTTGAACTCCAACTCTGCGACATCTGAGGCTTTGATGTCTACTCAACCTCGCGAAGCCCAATCCAGCGAGAGCGCAATTCTCTACCGCGCGACTGCCTGAAGAACAAACCAAGGCAACCTCGCGACGGTTGAAGCTTCAATGTCAAACCATCCTCGCGAAGAGCAAGAGCTACCACGCGACAAGTCTGGGAAACAATAGCTACCTAGCGAAGCTCTGAACTTTAACTTCCATCGCTTCAGCAGAGGACTTTCTGGGAATTTTTAGCGATTAGGGCATGCACTCCCACACTTAAATCTCCGTGCACGCGCCTCGAGGCATCTAAGGATCACTATTAGGCCATGTGGCATCGTTAAAATTAGGGTTTCTTAACCCTAATGCGCCGCCACACCACTGATATATAAACCCATACTTAGCTTAGGTTTAAAAAAAGCTTGGAACATATCTTTGAACAAATCTTGGAACACGTCTCATCTCTTGGAGATTTGATCTGAGATCGTTTTTCTTTTCTTTTGTAGCTGTAAGTAGTTTTCTTTTTCTTTTTTCTTCTCTCCATAGTCCAGCACTTGCTGGCTATGTCTTTGTATGCATTTTGAACTAGTTTAATGGAAGTTTTGTAATAGGATTTTTACTTTGTGGGATTTATGTTTGAATGTGATCTGCTCTGTGCAACGTTGCTGTCTTATGATCCGCCATTGCTCTGGCTGTGATTCAAAGCAATGGAGGACTGATTCTAAGGGCCACTCAGATCTAAGTGACCTGTGTGTCTGAGCTATCATGGTCATATACAGCCTTAGCCCCATCATAGGGCCCACTAGATCTAAAATCCCCATGGGAGCTTGAGCTAGTAGCCTTGTGACCATGGTGGTGGCAGCGATATTCTTGTTTTGTCTTGGGCTCCGTGAGGAGGATAACCTCTGGGATAGTCTGTGACCATTCAAGTGGACAGGTTATAGCCTTATGGTGATTCTAATCCACCGATCCAAGATGGATCCTTCTTCTCTGCACCTGAGCTTGTATTAGCCTGGTGGGAGATTGTACAGAGGCAGACTCCCCTATATCTGTATAGATCCGCTATCAGATGTTAGATCTGATCTAGTTATAGAGATTGTAGGCTTGTGACTGGACCATTGTAGCCTCACTCAAGCAATAGACAGCTAGATCGAAGGTTGTACTCAATCTCTTGCTGGTTCTATGTGTCTGGGCTATCATGGTCCTATACAGCCTTAGCCCCACACATAGAGCTTTAGAGGTTGAGGTTCCCTATGGATTCTTGAGCTGATAGCCTGGATGAAATAGTGCCTACAATGATTAACTTGTTTTAACCCATCCCTGGATTGTGGTTCCCCTATGGGATAGTCTGTGACCATTTGAGTGGACATGTTATAACCTTAAGGGATTGAATCATGGCAGAGAGATGGGTTGGATTCTTTCTCCTCAGTGGTGATAACGTAGCCATTGGACAGGATTTTTATAACATCATATCTGAATCTGAGTTACAAAACTCCTCCGATCTAGGCTCAATAGCATACTTCTCACCCCTTTTATATTTATTTTCCACACTCCATCCATCCTCTCAACCCTTTCTGTAGTTTAGACATTAAGCTACCTTAGGATCTGTAAACTAAGTGACCTTAAACTCCCTTCCCTTAAGGACTGCCAGATCTGTAGTCAGATCTGGAGGGACTATTAGAGATGGCTCCCTTGGAGCTGTAGATCATCTTTCCCTGTGGGACAAACTCTTACTTATCAAAACTTGCCACAATGGACCCTGTATCTTGCAGGTCTAGGACTTCTCAGTTGTGCTGATTTCATCCCCTGTTTTATTTTGATTTTAAATTTCTTTTACCACAAACAAATAAAGAAAGCACATCTGGGGAAGCAACAAGACCCCATTGGAAATTAGACCAATCTTGGATCTATTTGAGGAATTAAATTCCTATTTGGATCATCGTGAATACAGGAGCTAAGGGGGAAACTGGTCACTTATGACCCGATAGAACCATCAGGCCACTAGGACCTGTGAGAGATTTAGGTTGGGTTAAGACCCATTCGGACCGGGGCATTTCAAGCCCATGAAATAGGAGACAAGTGATTTCTTATACACAAGTTATGGGTTATAAGAGCCACACACCTAACCTTACCTCCTATTTATTCCTCTTCACGTCACCATGCAAATCATTTGCATTGTGAGAAAGTCAACTATGCGTGAGGAAGAACCTAGAGAGGAAGTGAACCATTTCCCTTTCCCCTGTGTGATTCTTGAAGACTAAACCTCAATTTATCGTAAGATCCCTTCCGTTTCAAGGAGAAACCTTTCTCTTCCATCTCTAGGAGCCCTACACTCGGTGGTTTACTCGATTAAGGCGGAGAGTATCGAATCGGATCATTGAATCAGTATTCCACGGTGTTGATCCGACGCTGGCATGAAGTACATCTTTGCATGCAAGGAAACCTAATAAAGGTAACCTTCTTAGCGCATGCGTCATGTTTTAGAAATCGAGTATTATTGCTAAGTAGTGATAATCAAGGCCGCATGCAGAGTTTTCAAGGATCGAACGCGTGTGAATTGCGTGAAGGGAAGCCTTGTATTCGATCATTGAAACCCTTGCACGTGTAGTGAAATTGGAGATAAATTACAAATTTAAGACTTGGGAATGCATGGGTTTTTGGTGTGCGAAGTGATTGTATTAAAGAGGGGAGTCTTGTATACGAGTGATAGCTCATTTTGAGTGTGTGATGTCTTTTTAACCCACTTGAGAAGCCATAAAGGCTGGCTCGAGTTGAGATGATGAACTGTTAAAGAGAACAGGTATGTATAGAACGCTCGAGCGTAATTGGAACCGCTCGAGCAGAATACCATCTGAATCCTACGCTCGAGCGAAAATCTTAGGCTTAAATCGCTCGAGCGTGATATGGGTGTTTGTACTGAAACAACGCTCGAGCGGGAATGAACACTCTCGAGCGGAAAGAGGCTTGAAGGCGTGCGCTCGAGCGGGAATCATAAGCTTAAATTGCTCGGGACAAAACCGCTCGAGCGTAAAATGTACGATTGTACTGGGAATATGCTCGAGCGGGAAATCACCTTAAGCCTATGCTTGAGCGGGATCCCTAGGCTTATTCCACTCGGATAGAAGTCGCTCGAGCGTGATTGTTGGAACCATTGGAGGTTCGCTCTAGCGGGAACCCTTGTTTTGACTTAATTACACTTGTGTGCTTGTGAGCCCTATGTGATTGAGCGCATTTGACCTGGATAATTAAGGCATCTGTCGGGCATCATGATTTTAGGATAAACACATGGAGGGACACTATTGTCGAGCTTGTCAGATTCGTGAGACGTGACACGCATGCTTGACGAGATTTAATGTAAGGAAAATACCTTGTCTGATTATATGTTCTCTTGAAAACATGTTTATGATGTGATTTACCAATGATTATATTCATGCAAAAATAGAGATATTTGAATCTGAAAAACTTGCAAATGTGAAGATTTGTTAATTTTTTTTGCACAAGCTTTGCATGATTTTGTACACACAATCTTGACATCACATTATATTCGCATCTTGATCTCGCATTATGCTCGATTCGTCGTGTTCTTGTCTTATTGTGCTCTATGATATGCTTCCTCGTTCTGTGTCCATGTGATGTGATCCTGTGAGCATGTGCAATGAGGAGTAGAGTCTCCATGAGAGGGGTGAAGTCTCCGGGGTCACAACCCTGTGTCCTAATACGGGCTGCTCAGTTCCCTAATACGGGATGCTTTGCCATGTGACTTGTTTATGAGTTGCGTTCGTCGTAAGGGGAGTGGAGTCTCCAAGAGGGGTGGAGTCCCCGGGGTTCGACCTTGTATCCTACTACGGATTGCTTTGTTCCCTACTGCGGGATACTTATCCTAATGCCATTTGATATGATATGTCTTGAACCATGCTATGTGATATGCTACATCATGATCCCATGCTACATGTTCAGTTTTATCTTGAATCTTGATCTCATATATTCATGTTTGTTCTATTGGCATGATTCGATTCCGTGTTTAATTTCTTGTCTCGATACGCATTGCATAAGCACGTTTGTTAGCAATCATGATTTGGCTTGTGGAAATTATGAAATTTTTGTTATTCTGAAGTTGATTTATTTTGATATGATACAATGCAGTTTTTCAATTGTTTTACTTATGCATCAAGAACATGACCTAAAATGATAAGGTGTAATTTAGCATAGTATTTTCCTTATTGAGCTTGGATAAAGCTCACCCCTAGACAATACGTCACAGCTGTAAGAGTGCCTTTAGAGCGTGATCCTGAAGGAGAAGAGGATCCAGATTACAATCCTGCTAAGGAGGACTTGCCCGAAGAGCGTTTCCCCTAGTTGCTGGTGTAGAATGGGAACAGTTCCCTTTTTTAGACTTTTTGATTAAACGGTATATGAAGATGTGTAATTAAATATTACATATATTTTTTATCCGTTGTTTAGATGGAGGTTAGCCTTCATTGGTGGATGCTTATAATCTTTTGGGCATGTGTACATAATAGCTAGACATGGTTTCTTTTGTCATTTTGTTATTGCTATAGTTTTGTTATGCTTCCGTTCGGACACTTTACTTTTGTATTTGTAAGCTTACCAGTGTGCGATGGCCCGATCCTTTCTATTGTTTAAATGTGAGGAATGATCGAGCTATCGGGGAGTGATGTTGTACATCGATGCCATAACATCACTGTGATCGGATCTTGTGTGTATGATCCGACGGCGCAGATTTTTGGTAAGGAAATCCGGGTTCGTCACACGGCGCTTCGCTGCCGAGGTGTTAGCGCTTCGCTATCGGACGTTCATATTTTTTGAATAAAATATACCTGAAAAAATAAGTCTGGCACTTTCTTAGAAAAAGAGATAAAAGAGACTTTAAAAAAACTTTTAAAACAGTAAAAAATGACAGCTAAAAGGGAATACAACTTTTAATATATTTTAAAAGTTTAACCCTAGTTAGTAAAGTGGGTCCCATGTTACCCATCACTTCACAAAAAAGGCGCTACGTGTCGCACCCATATCAATTGGCGTAGAGAAATCTCTACGTCCGAGCGCATTTTTCCCTTTGCCGATATATATATATATATATATATATATAAAGAGAGAGTCAATAAAATGTACTTTTGGGGCAAATGGGGACTTCATGGTGTACGGGTCAATCAAATGTTTGGATGCTCTGAAAACAGCGTAAGTCAACGTCTGTTGGGACTTGGGATGCTAGATAGTCTATCATCATCCCGGTCAACTCTTCACTCTAAACTCTGACGTTGTAGCGGAAAAAATATGGATTCTGAAATAAGTTGGCATTAGGTGCACAGGCAGCGCACGTCTCAATATTTGTCATGCAGTCAAAATTGGTCCCCGGGGAGTTGCATAAACCTTCCTATAAATTCACCCATCCAATTCATCCCAATCTTCAGACGGTCAGTTTTTGATTATATATGATATACATTGAAAAAAAAATGTAATCTTAAAATCAAGTTTAATGTTAAAGTCATTTTTGGGTATAAAAAATTACCTTAATCGTTTTATTCACTGCATGCAATGCAATGGGTTTTCTATCTCCGGTTTTCTATCTCCAAAAAAAAATAAAAAATGCATGCAATGGGTTTTCGCCTGTGGTGAACTCAAAGAATCGGGGGGCTGAACTTAAAAAGGTGATCTTGCACAAAATGTTAAAATGGAAGTAAACCTTTGGCTTTGTTGGTTGTGTGAAACTGACCCCTGGGACGCCTGTGCCCATAGTACCTGAAAGGGAGCAACAGGTGATCGGGTCCTTAAAGTATTTGCTCGCAAAATTAAATAAATTGGCAAAAAAAAAAAAAAAAAAAAGAAAGAAAGAGGGAAAAGGTGGGGAGAGAGCGAGAGCGAGCAAATTGCAACTCTACCACTTGGTTGCAATTTCTGTAGTTGCGAAATAGAACCAAAGGTTAGTTACTTACTTGATCCACAGCTCTTTCTAGTATTTGATTTATTGTTGTTTGATGTCCTTGTCAAGATAATGGTTTTATATAATTAGCCAAAGAAAAATATGTATAATGGTTTTATGTATGTATGTATTATATGTATTGATTATGCTACTTCAGAACTGCGATTCGAGAAAATTAGAAATGGTGTAAGATGATGAATTGTAGTAGAGATTCTCTTATTATAATTGCCTACTCACTTTGCGCCAAGGTTCCGTCTTGTCTACCTAAAATGAACTCCACATAATCTCAAACCTACATCCCTACATTTATTCCCTTGTTATGAGAAGGTCAATATTCCTAATTTTTCTCATTAAACTACTAAAAGGTCTATGCCCACGAGGTGAATAGCGCAGTGGCTAGAGATAGGGGCCCCTGCCTCTTGCTCTCGCCATCAAGTCACCCCCTTTGCCGATAACCCTGGGTGCACGTGAGGCATTGAGGGTACGCGTGCCCCCAGAGGATGTGGTCCTGCGGTGAGCATACACACTAGTCAGGGTTCGGTCTGGATACCTCCGTTATAACAAAAAATTAAAAAATTCTACCAGTTTCATTATGCCATATGCAAAAAATGGTTGCAGTGATTAATGACGTGATCAGTGATTCAGGGAACCACCTTGCGTAGTCTTTCAATGACTCTGCGATGTGCATAACATGCATTCCTTCCACGTTACACTTCTGGGGCTCGCACAACTACCCATGACCCGAGGCGTAAAGTACCTAACTTGAAATAAAGCTAGGTTACTCTCTAAAAAGTCGCAAACCCTTTATAAACAATTTTCTTGTTCTATTTCATGGATCAAATGGATCGAAATTCAATTTTTTTATCATACTTCCCTAACCCAAATTTGAATGATAATGATGATACTATGGGCGTCTATGACCACCAATATTAGGGACCGTCAGTAGGGAGATAATGGGTCCCCTTGCCTGATACCTCTCAGTGGTATGATATGGCCATGAACCGCCCCATTGATAATAAAAGGGTATAAAACAGTTTTTACACATCCCATAATAGATTGAACCCATCTATCGGCAAAACCAATCTTCAGAAGTGATTTTTCCAAAAACGCCCATTCAACACAATCATAGGCTTTGCTCATATCAAGCTTCAAGGCGCAGTTTCCGGATTTTCCCCGTCTCTTGTTTTTTAGATAGTGTGCCACCTCAAAAGCAATAAGAACGTTATCAATGATCAACCGCCCTGGAACAAAAGCACTTTGATTAGCAGAAATAATAGAGGGGAGAATGATTTTTAGTTGGTTGGGCTTTGGATATAACTTTATAAATTACATTACACAGATTAATTGGCCTATAATCAGCCATAGACGTGGGGTTATTTTTTTCGGGTTTAGAGCAGCATTAGTCTTGTTAATAGCTTCCAAATTAGAAGAGCCATTAAGGTAACTAACTGTAGATTTGGTAAGTCTAGATCCAACAATATGCCAAATTTTTTGAAAAAATAATGCAGGCATACCATCCTTGCCAGGAGCTTTCAACAGATGCATTTGGAAGAGTGCATCATAGATTTCTCTTTAAGTATATGGCTTGAGTAGACTTTCATTTTGGGAGATCGTGACCTTGGGATCAACACAATCAATCACCTCGTCAATATTGGTCGATGAGGATGTTGTAAATAACTCTGCATGGTGGTTGGTGATGACCTCACAGATGTCCTCCTTTTCACTTCTCCTTATGCCAGCTTTATCTTTGATTCAATTGATTGTATTCTTCTTTTTCCTGTTCATCGCACGAGAATGGAAGAAGCTAGTATTTTTGTCACCTTCTTTCAGCCAGAGATCCCTTGATCTTTGTCGCTACATAACTTCCTACTTTTTTAAGAGAGAATCCAACTCCTTTTTAATATTCTTGATTTGCATTCTAGTCGCGCCACCTTTGACCAATTGTTGAAGCTTTTTTTGACTGGTTTTAATTTGTCTGCTCACATTTCCAAATGCCTGGCTATTCCATCTTTGTAAATGGGCTGTTGTACCACCTATTTTTGAACATATTTCTCTCATGGGATCTGCCTGATTATATGTGCTCCAACTATCTTCAATGACCCGCTGGCAATCTTCAGATTGAAGCCACATTGCTTCAAATCGGAAGGGTTGGGGTCCCTTCTCAATAAAATTATTCTTCCTGCACGTGTTAACGCATATAGCATAATGATCGGACGCAGTGGAACGTTCTTGAATCAGATCATCTCCATCACGCTCGTTGGCCCATGTGAATTTTGGACTAAAAAAGCCCAAATCAACAAGACTGCATACATCGAAGCTGTGTCTAAAACTGTCGATCTATAAAGAGCATCAAGGAACACCTCCGATTTTTTCATGTTGTCACATAATTTCGTTAAAATCACCCGAACATATCCACGGCGGCCTACGAGAGTTGTGAAGCCTCTCAATCAGTTGCTATAATTGATACCTGTTGGACTTTGGGCCTGACATACCGGCCCATAAGCGCCCACTAAGAGGGGTGCCCAAGGATAACAACTCTTGAGGGGTCCACCAAAAGAATACCTCTTTGAGGAGATTTATTTTGGGTGGGACTTGTTATCTAAAAGGATAAAGGTACCAAGAGTTAAGGGATCCTTTTCTCTTTTACGTGTTATTAATCGAAAGGGCTCCAACAAGTTTTGATTGAAAATTCTTATGGCTTCTTCTCTATAGTGAGGATCTCTTTGTAAGGCTATCACTAAGTGTCTTTGATCTTGAAGTGTGGACGCATATAAGAGATTCTAGTAATCTCTTGGGATGGCGCAACTGAAGCTGTTTGATCGTCAGGAAACTCGTAATCCGTATAAACCCCGATCCTATTTCTTATTCAGAGATCTAATGCATTATTTTATGGGAAATATGGGACCAACATTGGTATAAGAGAAGTAGGTTTATTTATTTTTGGTTATTTTTCTTTGTAATTTTTTTGGGATCTTAAATTGCTTTCGGGTTACGTCAACCCTATGCCGCCCACTGATCCGATCCGGCCATGGCTAGGTTAGATCAGTGGGACACGGTCCACCTGGTTTCAGCTGGTGATGGACACATCATCTGACTGTCGGGACATCGGCTGTCAGGACTTGGCCGATCTTGAATCGGGCTCTGGCCATGTAATGCCCGCCATATATCGCCAACCCTTTGACTGTTCTTTTTTTTTAAGATTATTTTTTTGTGTAGTATTTTTTGTGGATCTGTGAGAGATCATTGTGGTACTATGGGATCCTAAATTTGGCCCTCTATTTATTATCGCCTCAAATATGTTCTGAGGATGCATATATAAATAATCTTGTTTGTGATGATTTAAGTATTACGCCACTTGATCACATATGGATATAGGAGTATCCCTATTTTTTTGACGTGGCCCTAATATAATATTCAAGTCGTTGTTAATGGGCTGCTTTGGTGACCAAACTTTATGTTTTTTTATGAGATATGTTCTCATTGATTAATTTTGTTCAAAAATTCATAAGGGAATATTGTACTATCACACGTAGTGGGAGATGATTACTAGCATTGTGACATTTTCGATCCTCCTGCGCGTGATACGTTATTTCTATTTTATTTTTTTAATAAAATAATGTGACAATGTATGTTAATATCAACCCATGCTTTTGTTTTATGTTAATCTCAGTCTCAATGGCCTCTAAAAATGTTGTTGCGGATCTCACAAAAGGAAAGAAATTGGATGGATCCAATTACGACATGTGGCATTGAAAAATTCAATACCTGCTTAATGAACAAGAAGTGTTGGATACTTTAACCACGCAATGGATCAACCTGACAATAATAACACTGGTCATTCAGACTTGGCTTAAGAAGTGCATCAAACTTGGCTTAAGAAGGATCATTGTGCACGTTTTACTATGTTGAGCAGCATGCACAACGACCTTATCGGTGAGTTTGAGGACTCCAAAATGGCCAAAGAAATGTGGGATCAACTGAGGTGCACCTATGGCACCGCATCTGCCACGCATCTTTGGACCCCAAACACTCCATGGTGGATCACATACGTGCAATGTCTGCCATGATTCGTGATTTGAAGGCTTCCGGTAATGTGTTGACCGATCAGCAGCAAGTCACTTCTATGATACGTTTTCTGTCTGAGCCTTGGGGGCAAATGAAGCTTGTCCTCACACATAATGAAAATATTAAGACTTTCGCAGATATTTCTTGCTTGAGCTGGAGGCAGAGCGTATAGAAGCCAACAAAGGAACCTTACTTGTTGCCCATACGGGGCAGCATCAGACATCTAGGCCCAAACGCAAAAGACAAGATAAGAATCCTAAGACACCTGGTGACCAATGTCCACCGAGGGGCAATGTGGGCAAATGCAGTTGTGGAAAGCTTGCCAAGAAAGACAAGTCAAAACTGAAGTGCTACAACTGCTAGGGCTTGGGCCACTTCGCTCGTGAATGCACTGAGCCAAAAAAGATGGACCCTGAACCCAATCCCTCTATTAATTGTGTATGTTCACATGTGCTGGTTGCTCATTCTCTCCATGGTTGGATTGTAGATACAGGAGCGACGCGACACGTAGCTCGTGATAGGGAAGGATTCGTAGAGTATAGGAAGGTACCTGTGGGCACACAATTCGTTACACTTGGTAATGGAACCAAGGAGGAGATCTTAGGAGTTGGTGTCTATCAGCTTCGTTTGCGCTCAGGGCGCACTCTTCTCCTTCACGATGTGCTATTTGCACCTGGGGTGCAATGGAACCTTCTTTCAGTTATACCTTTATTAGAACTTGGTTTTAAATTTAGTTTTGATGGTACTTCATTGACATTCACTTCAAATGGTTCAACGTATGGCCATGGTTATTTGGATAATGGTTTATTTATGTTAGACCTAGATGTTTCATCTTATACTCTTGTTGCAAATTTTAATACTGCACCTAATTCTGTTACATGGCATGCTAGATTAGGACACAAGAAAGGATCGAATGATTCGCCTTGCTAGAGAAGGCCTTTTGGGACCTCTCGCTAGCATGATCCTACTCGCATGGGAGCCTTGTTTAGCCGATAAAGCCTGTAGGAAGCCTTTTGGTAAGGCACCTAGGGCATCAAATCCCTTAGAACTAGTCCATTCGGACATCTGCGGACCAATGAGTGTAAGTGCATGTCATGGCGCCTCCTACTTTATCACCTTTATCGATGATTTTTCGCGTTATGGTCGTGTTTTTCTGATCTCCAATCGTTTTGAGGCATTGCATTGCTTCAAATGCTTCCTTGCTGAAGTTGAGAATCAGAAAAACTTGAAACTAAAGGTTTTACGTACCAATCGTGGACTCAAATATCAATCGAATCAGTTCAAGGAACTATGTGACAAAAACAGGATACGCAGGCAATTGACGATTCCTTACACAGCAACAAAATGGTGTGGCGGAAAGAAGGAATCACACTGTACTCGAAATGGTTAGGTCGATGATGGCGCAGGCTAATCTTCCCATCTTGTTTTGGGGAGATGCACTCTTGACTGCAACCTAGATCCTTAACAGAGTGCCCTCTATGAAATGGTTCAAAGCCTCATCTAGAACATTTGAGACCTTGGGGTTGTGCTGGTTTTGTTCATAACGTCTCGCATAAATTTGGGAAACTTGGTCGTAAAGCAAACAAGTGCGTCTTCATAAGATATCCTGAATGCTCCAAGGGCTATGTGATGTATGGTGAACATCCTGATGGTGGAATGACTGAAGTTGAGTCCGAGGATGTTGATTTCATTGAGGATGATTACCCAAATTTTAGTGAGTTGAAGGAAAATCTTGACTTCTATGAGTTGCCAGAATCCAAAGAAGTCACACCATCTTTAAGCGAGGGTGGGGAATTATTTTCACATTCTGAAATCGCTTAAGATGTTAGTGACGTGCCTTCCAGTGGGAGTGCACCTAGTAACGTACCTCCAAGTGGGAGTCTACCACTAGAAAATGACTCTCAGGTATGTAAAAGCCAACGAGGATCTATTCCTCGTCATCGTTTCGCGATTGAAGGGGAATCTTATATTTGTAGAACTTCGTTGAGCTTAAATGACCCTGATGAGCCTTCCTCCTATCAAGAAGCGTTGAATTCACCTAATTCGAATGAATGGATGATTGCTATCAGAGATGAGATGAGTTCCTTAGAAAGTCACCACGTTTCGGAATTGGTTGATCTACCGCCTGAACGCAAGCGCAAGGCAGATGGATCAATTGATAAGTATAAAGGCCTTCTCGTGGCGAAAGGTTATACCCAAAGAGATGGTATCGACTTTGAAGAGACATTCTCCCCAGTGGTGAGGATTGCTTCCATTCACTTCATTTTAGCTATTGTGGCACATCTAGATTTGGAGCTTTTTCATGGATGTAAAGACGACTTTCTTAATGGAATGCTTGATGAGGAGATCTACATGGATCAGCTCGTCAACTTTAAATTAGGACATGAGCACAAAGTGTGTCGCCTTTTGCGTTCTATCTATGGCCTGAAACAGTCTTCTAGACAATGGTACTTCAGATTCCATCAAGTGACCAACCGAATCGGCTTTGAAATGCTTGAAGAGGACCATTTTGTGTATGTGCAACATTCGGGGAAAGATTTTCTAATCTTGTCTCTATATGTTGATGACATACTATTAGCTGGAAATGAAATTGAGATGATTGTCGCCACAAAAGAGTGGTTGTCCTCCACCTTTGTGATGAAGGACATGGGTGGGGCGGATTTTGTGGTTGGTGTTAAGATCACCAGAGATCGCTCTTTAAGACTCCTTAGTTTGTCTCAAAAGACTTACATAAAGGTCTTAGAACAATTTTGTATGCACAATTCTAAACCCATTGACACTCCAGTCGAGAAGGGACATACGTTGAGCCTAGACGGTTGCCCCACAGATGAAGAAAAAAAAAAGATGAAAAAGGTTCCCTATGCGAGTGCAGTTCGTTGCTCGATGTATGCTATGTTGTGACTCGCCCCGACATTTGTTTTGCAGTTGGCCTGGTGAGTCTTTACCAAAGCAACCCAGGACATGTTCATTGGAAAGCAGTGAAGCAAATTTTTCGATTTCTTCATGGAACTTCAGATCTCGGGCTTTGCTATCAGGGTGGAAACATGAGAATGAAAGGGTACAGTGATACTGACTGGGCTAGTGATGTTGATGCACGTAACTCCACATCTGGCTACGCCTTTATCCTCAGTGGAGCTGCTGTTTCTTGGTGCAGTAAGAAACAGTCCTGCATAGCTTTGTCTATGATGGAGTCTGAATATGTGGCATGCTCAGCTGCAGTGCAGGAGGCTGTCTGGTTGAAAAGATTCCTTCTTCGACTTGGGGTTTCACCTGTAGCAGACAGAGCCATCACAGTCTATTGTGACAATATGGATGCACTAGCGTTCGCCCGAGATCCCAAGTGCCATGGAAAGACCAAACATATTGATAATTGTTATCATTTTATTCGAGACATGGTAGCATGTGGTGAGGTGGTCCTAGAGTATATACCGACGTCTTGGATGGTAGCTGATCCTTGACTGAAGGCATCTCTAGAAATTTATTTCAGCGTCATGATAGGGGTTTAGGACTCCGCAGGCTATGAATTTTTTTTATATATTTTATGGACACCTTATGTAGAGTTTGATATTATCAGCTTTTGCATTAATAAAATTCTTTTTGTCATATGAAACATACATTGTTTCATGTCACCAGGCTAAGGTCGGCCCGCTCTCACGGGTGATCACCCTGGCACTTGGATAGCGAGCAGGATGAGACTATTTTTTAGCGCTTAGAGAGCGAGGAAAAATATAAGTTCATTTGATGTCGCATTTTAGAAGATGAGACTCTTATGTTTGAGTCGAACGTGGGGTGTAACCACAGCCCCATGTAGCCTGAGTTAAGCCGAATGTGAGATTCTCATTAGGTGCTCATTAAGTGACTTAATGAGAGACCCAGGTTAAGCGTCTGCGGGGCGACTAGACTAAGATTCATAAGGCGTTTTTTTCTGGAAGTGTGACATACCCATTTTGATTGGGTGCTCCGCCGTAGCATACACGTCATACTGTATGTGCTTTGAGTGACCATTTAAGGTGATGGCTAGATAGATTCCTACTCTAGCATGGTGAGAGCCCTTATCATTTTTTTGCCCATGAACCTAAAAACTATGTCATGAAGTAAGGACTGCAAGCTGCTACATTAGTGTGGCGTCCAAGGGTCATGATAGATGCGATCTAGAGGAACATATCTATGAAAGCGTTCTGATCCAAATGAATTGGGTAAGATTGATTGAGAATCACACATAAATGATTTGAGCAAGGATAACAACTCTTGAGGAGCCCACCAAAAGAAAACCACTTTGAGGAGATTTATTTTTGGTAGGACTTGTTATCTAAAAGGATAAATAGCAAGAGTTAAGGGATCTTTCTTTCTTTTACATGTTATTAACCAAAAGGGCTCCAACAAGTTTTGATTGAAAATTCTTATTGCTTCTTCTCTCTAAGTGAGGATAGCTTTGTAAGGCTATCACTAAGTACCTTTGATCTTGAATCGTGGACGCATATAAGAGATTCTAGTAATCTCTTGGGATCACGCAACGGAAGCGGTTTGATCGTCAAGAAATTTATAATCCACATAAACTCCGATCCTATTCTTATTCAAAGATCTCAGGTATTATTTTATGAGAAATATGGGACCAACAATACTGTTTAGTGATATTCGGATCCCCATAAAAACCTGTGATTCGCCAACCCTACTGATCATTATTTGACACAACCCGCAAGTCAATATGAGAACAGGATAAAGATTGTAGATCAAGAACCACATCATTGGACCACAACATTGTTAAGCCACCTAATCTTCCAACACAATCAACATATACAGCATTTTGAAAACCCAACTGCCATTTCAATTTTTCCATCGAACATGTTCGTAATTTTGTTTCCATGAGAAACATAACCTCGGGCTTTTCATCTCTCACCAATTGGTGAAGAGCACGAACTGTCGGGGAATTCCCAAGACCCTGACTGTTCCAACTGTTGCGACTGGCGAGATTGCATTGCAGCCTTCGCCGATGTAATGGTCTCCACCACCACATTCTCCTGTTCTGATGGCTTTTGTTTTTTGAAATCTTTAGGAGGCCTCAAAAGAGACTCATTAGAAGACCCTTTCCTTCGTGAGCCGATATCTGATCTCCGATCCCTGGTTGTGTCCGCCACCGGTCCTTCCTTAGGTGCCTCTGATCCAACAACATTTAAAATGTCAGTTTTCATAACCGCCATCGTTGAAACTACCACTCCATCCAACGCTAGCCATTTCCATTTGCATGAATTATTCCCATTGAACTTTTCCCCAATTTCCGGCATGTGATCGACATGTTCGCAAGGATAGGGGATAGTGGGATTGGTGAGTTTTTTAACTGTTGAGGAGAGTCAATTGGGTCATGGGTTGACAATTGAGGCAACTCAATATCAAGAGAGTCATCATGATAGTTGGGATTCATAGAAAGCAGCGCCTTTTCATTTTTCTCTGAAATTAATGGTCCATTGATTGCCAATCTCTCGCCTCGATTAATGTGTCCACTAGACACATCGACAACTTCCCCATTGTGACTGCCATCCCAAAGATCGACTAGCTTTTCAACTCATGCTTGTACTCGTTTTTCGGCTCGTTCTTCGACTCACCTCCCATCACTGTGTGAAGTTCCACCACCATTATCCCCATCTCTGTTAATACCTCCATTGTCGTAGTGACTTCCATTGTTAAAACCACCGCCATCCACTGATGCCAACCCCTTTGAGCCTTCTACATCCGATTATCCAATTATTTCCCTTCCCACACCGTTACCCCCACCTACTCAGCAAATCCGTGAGATCATCGAAGATGTGTTGGAAGATCAGATTGTGTTCACCAACCACGGGGAACTTCAGAAGTACTTGGTCAATTGGAAGAACAAGGGTGATTCAGAGAACACGTGGATTACACAAAAGTTTCAGCAGATTGACCCGAATCTTTGGAGCTCTATCAAAACCAGTATTCATCGGGAATGCATCCTTCTAACCCGAGGAGAGTTGATGGAGGCGTCCGATTCAAACTGCTTCCAATCGAGGTTCCCTATATATTGTTTGTGATCGCAACCGTGAAAATCCATGCCAACCAAAGTTTGAGGTCGAACTTTTTCAAAGTAGAGGGGATTGATGCGTATTGTAGATCCGCCTGTTTGAATCATGGTCGGGTAAAGAGGAGACGTCAAAAGAGAAAGTGGACCCATGAATGGCTTTTTAAAAAAAGGCCCATTAAAGACTCACTTGATCAAAAAGAAGAAAATCTAAAATTTATTGGGGTCTTCAACTTTTAATCCCGTCACTTTTATGTTTGGTCTATTTTGAAGTGTCAAACAAAGTTAGAATGATGTGAAATTGGTCATATTTGAAAGCTTATCCAAGTAGCTTTCCAACAAGCCAAAAAACGTGCAATTCCGACAAGTATTGAAGAAGTTATAGCCAATTTTCGGAAGTTGCACAAAAAGTGACAAATTTCAAGAATCATAATTGAATTAGGATTAGTCTCTTTTATTATTTTATTTAGAAAATAAGAGTTGTTTCTTTTATTAGAAATATGATTAGTTTTCTTATTGTTTTAGGACTTTATTGTTTTAAAAGAATTAGGATATTTCTTTTATTTGAATTAGGAATTAAAGTTATACTTGGATTTCTAATTTTATGCATTGGTTAGCATATTTAAAGTCTTGTAAACACTTTTATTATTAGTTTTTGGTTAATGAAAATTACTTATGCAAATTGAGAGTTCTAAACTTTCGTGAAGGTATTGATTCTCTCAAAACGGAGAATGATCCTTCGATTCTCGCTTGCGGTTTGGTGCGAGGCCAACTCTTCTTCCATCTCTATCTTCTTTAGATTTACTGTTTACGTAAGTAGCATAATCCTAATTGCTTTATTGATCTCATAAAAGCCCAAAATCAATATTTTGTTCATAATTAATTTTATTAGCCTTTTATTTTCGTTTGGTATCGAGAGAACCCGCTTGCGAGTTTGTTCGACGCCCTAAAACTATCAGAGATCTAACCGTTCATAAGAACCCTAGTCTTCTAGATCCGCGATAGGGAACGTACACTAAAGTAGCGCTATTTTGGGCCGGAATTAAATCACCTAATTGAATTTCTAGAATTTTCTGTGATAATTTGTTATGAGAAATTGTTATTTTTTTAATTGATTAAATTAATTTTAATCCTAATCTCAGCCCTAACATTGCATTTAGTAAGTTCCCGCATCATCCACCCTTTTGAAGAGATGCCCAAAATTCCGCCAAGGGACTCGCATCCAAGGCCCATATTGTTCTCCATGTAGATTCCGTTCATCTTTTGCTTCACAATATCGATCAACATGTCCAATTCTACCTCATGTATAGCAAAAGGATGGTAATCTCTCATAGGTAAATTTGACCCATTTATCCTTACCATTAACTTTCAGAAGAGTACCTCAAGGTAGTGGTTTGGTAATGTCAACAACAATACGGATTTTTAAGAACTTACCCCACCCAATACCATGCTTTCCAGTTTCAACAGTTTGCCAATCCTCTCTCCGACACTTCTTATCAGCACCCCAAGAGGGAGTCCAATTATCCGGATCTAGAATGGAGATCTACTGAATTCCAATTGATCAATCATTGCATCTGCCTTGAACTCCATTATCACAAGACTTTGTTTGATAATTCGCTCAACATGATGCTTCTTTGAAAATTAGAACAAAAAAATATTCTCTTCCATTTCAGTCACAGTTAACGTTTCTATTCCTTTCCACATGATCTTTATGGTATCCTTGAAAGCATCAGGATTCACCTTGTCGAAATAAAGATCATGTGGAAAGGCATCAGGATTCACCTTGTCGAAATAATTTTTCCGATAAGACAATTTGTATCCGACACTATTAGCGCCTCTGGTCCAACAATAATCTCTTTGGCCTTTGATTCAATGAGAATCAGTTTCCTATTCATGGATTCAATAACACCGTCCATTAAACAAGGAATGATGGAGAATGAGATAATCCTCTCTAAACTGGCAAAGAGAATACTCACAAAGAAAAACTCTCACGAAAGGAGAGGAAGAACTCTCATGAAGGAAGGAGAACGGTTGTTGTAACTATTGAGAAAACGGTTTCGACTCTGGAGAAAACGGTTTCAAATTCAATTTTTGAAACATGATCGACTGGAATTCGTTTTGGCTTATTATTCCACTCTGAAAACTTTCAGCGAAAAGGGAGTGACTGTTTTTGAGGTTTCAAAATTTTGAATAGGAACAGGAAATTACTACATTGCCCTCATCTCTCCCAAATGTCCCAAATGAGGGAGAAAGCAAATCTGTATTCAGAGAGAGATCTCGACTGCCGCCGTTATTGGTTTTTAAAATGGATCTCGACCGCCAATATACCTTTGGCCTTTAATGTCCTTTCACTACACACAAGCAGCCATTAATGGAGGGAGATCTCTTCAACAAACTTGATAATACACATGGTTCTCTTTCTCTTTTATCTGTTATCAAGTCAAGGGCTCTGACATTTTGTTGAAGAGAGTTTGCTCTGGCGTTTCATTGATGAACAACAATGTTACTGTTCCGGCCTCCGTTAATGGCTTCTTATGGTTTCTGAGCAAAGCAAGATAGAAGAAAATGAGACAAGGAAGAGAAAAGGGTGCAAGATAGAAGAAAATGAGACAAGGAAGAGAGAAGGGTGCAAGATTGAAGAAAATGAGACAAGGAAGAGAGAAGGGTGCAAGATAGAAGAAAATGAGACAAGGAAGAGAAAAGGGTGTTTCCGTAATTTTAAGTACTGAATATCTTTTTGGGAACCCTAAAAACCGTGACAATTATGTTTTTCTACAACTTTTTTTATCAATATAATGAGCTGAAACTTTTAAAACCCCTCTTGCCCTAAACCGACGACCTCCCCTTACCACTCCTCAGCCGCCTGCAGCCCTCCGGCAAAGGCTCCCCGACGGTGACCCTCGGGCGACGGCTATAACAACGGTGGTAGGTGAGTTTTTTTTTCTACTTTTGTTTTTCTTCTTCTTCTTCCTCAGGTTTTTTTTTTTTTTTTTTTTTTTCCTTCTACGTTTTTCTTCTTCTTCAGTTTTTGGTTTTCTACTTCTTCCTCAGTTTTTGTTTTCTTTTTTCTTCTTCTTCCTCTGTTTTTTTTTTCATCCTTTCTTTTGCCTCTGGTTATTTTTTACTGTTTGGGCTGAGATATGATATTCCACTCCAGTGATGGGTTGACACTTGGACAATTTGAAGTTTTGAACCATCCAATCTGTGGACTATAACATCAACCATTGTTTTTAATTTTAATGGCTGATATTAAAGTTCATTGATCGGATGGTTTAGGTTTACATTCATTGATGCAATTATCTTGTTCCCTTCTTTGGGTTGTTCACTGTTGACTAAAATTTAGGGCTAATGTAATATATATATATATGAAATATATAGTTACATACATATAACAGTTGTGGTTTTGTAATAGTTGAACTGAAATATTTGAATGTTTTAAATTTATTTTGAAGAACTTTTAAATTTAGGGGTAACATACTACTTTACTTGAATTAATAGTTATAGATTTTCATTTTTGATTCTCTGAGTTAAAAATATTTGAATGCATATATTAAATTATATACCTTTATGTTGAAATTTTATATATATATACTTTAGGACCGCCCGGATCTTGGCGTGCCTGCCTAGGCGCCGCCCGACCCGATCCGCCCGAAAATCCACTCGACCGCCTGAACCCGCCCACCGACTTTCAAAACATTGCCGGCGTTAGAATCCAGTGGAGCGACAGTAGGAATCTAATGGGAGCAGCCGAGCAGGTTAGGGTTTTGCTGTTTTGGGACTTTCGGGTTAGAGAGAGAGAGAGAGAGAGAGAGAGAGAGAGCAGAGATCAGGATTTGTAAGAGAGATGAGATGAGGGGTTTGGACCTTTAGTTTGCTATGCCTATCGGGTACAAGGCTTTTAATTTTTTTTTTCCCCCTCTTTTTCTTGGTTTTTTGGTTTGTAATTTTGTATACGGGGCGGGGCCTATCTCCAACGCCCCTCTTGACACCCCTTCTGGCCGGCCCTGTATACCGCGCACCTCCAAGTCAATGCAGTGCACCGTGTATAGAATCAAGGAGATAGTCATACACTGCATCTCTCCATTTGTAGTTTTGAAAGCCTGGAGATCCTCCACAGGATTGATGAACCCCAATCAATTGTATGAAACGTATCAGGGAGAAGAAAGTTTGCTAACATGTATAGCTTAGCCAGGCATATGAAATCATCACCGAGAACATTAGGTTGGAGGGCTGCTTCAATGTCCCCTCTGTTTACCCTTTGACCTGACAAATTCGCAAAAAACCGCTGTCTAAAGGAGTTTGGGATATCCATCGGAGCAACTCTCTGTTGAAGGACCACCTACTTTGGGACCAAATTTTTTCTTACGTCTGCCTTAACAAAGGGAATCATATATTTCCCTACAATAAACCTCTCACGGTCCGCATCGACACCCCTAGGGATGGCATGAATCAATTGTCCAGACTGTTTTACCTTCTAATTCATCAACCATAAATGGCCAAAACCACTACTAGCCAAGAGATCTCTTCTGTTATCGTTCAACCCATTGTAAATCTGATTAATTTCTTACAATTAACATCTATTTAATATTCTCCCGATCATCTTCAACGACTTTGTATCTTCCACGTCTTGAACGTTTAGCCATCATTTACTGTGCAATCTCTTCTCAAACGTTGTCACCTGCAATCAAACACGTTGATTATATTTTCAAAAGTAGAGCATTTCAAAAGACATAACAAAGTACAAAACTGTATCATATGGCACACTTACATGTGACATAAACCGTCTTATATCAGACATATTGGACTGATTCTGGATGACCACAGTAAATTGTCTAATCAGTCCAGGCTGGTGTCAGACAGAAGAAAATAATCCAAAAGACCCATTGGTCCATGTATTAATCTTATTGTTTTAGCAGCAAAAGTTTTGAAAGTAGATTGTTCTAGCTCATGATCCCTTGTGAAATCAAAAGAGTCATCAATAACACAGTACTACTACGGTCTATTATGATACTTAGTTAATCTAATATGAGGCTGTATGCGAGTTCTAAAGACCTATTTGGGTATACAACAGTGCAGGTGCTTATGAATGAGATCAATTAAATGAGAACTAACAAAGAAGCACACTAAATCATCTTTTTAACAGAAAAAATATAATGCGGAGGATTATTATCAGAAGACAGACGGAAAAGTTTTAAACATTCCTCACCATTTCCCAGTTTGAGTAGTTTACTTATTACAAATAACTAATTTAACAAATTAAATTATTTCATTTGCATTTCGTTGACTGTGGTCCTTGGCATGTTGAACAATTGTGTCTCTCCTGCTTACAACTTGTATAGTGCATTCTCTGATTCTTCTCAAGAGTGGCTTTCATCTTTCTTTTGTGCGGTCTTCCTGAGGGGTTCCTGTAGTGAGGCAGGTGAACAATAGTCCTGACGTGCTGAACATGCCATTGGAATTCGTCTAGAGTTGGTTGGATTATCCCACCATATGTCTCACAATACTATGCAAATAAATACCAGTCCTCGCAATATATTGACGGATCTACATTTACTCCAATGAATGGCAGCCATGGCATGGATACACGGTAGACCCAAAACGTCAAAACAACGACAAAAATAAGACCTTTTATCTAAATATACACGGTACTTAAATGTCAACTTTGACACGTCAAAAACATTGGATTTGATGATGCTATAACTTGACAATAGCTAGCTGTCGTGTCAGCCTCTTCCAAGATATCGACTGCATATGGGATCACACCCTTCGTCATCTTCTGACCTTTTATTGTTCTATCATGAAATTTTTGGCAACTTTCTTTCTTGTTGCTTCAATAAGGGCTATTATTGCTAGGCCTCTAACATACACTAGTTTTTATTCCAACGCTTAGACATGTTTGTATTGAACGAATCATATTTACGACCAAGAAAGAACGATCTAGACCACCTCCATTGTTCGCTCCTTTCGAGGTATTTTGTCCCAGCAGGGCTAACTTCCTCTAGGTTCGTAAATAGCTCTTCATGTCCTTTTACAGTATATGCGCGAGCAATAGCTGTGTTGTGGCTGCTGCAAATTTTTCGGAATAGCTGTTGCATGCCCACATCTTTCATTGCCTCATATCGGAGTGTGGTGGAGTTAAATTCTAGGGTGTGGAAAAGGTTGTCTGGGAAATGTCTCATCTAGCAGGGATGTGGGCATCTGGTTGGAAAGAGATGAGAGAATTTCCAGAAGTAATTCTAAACCTGTCTTGTTGGTGTTGAAGTTTGTCAAAGATTGCATCATTTAGCGGACTGGGTTAAAATTAGTGAATGGGCAGGTGGGGATGGAAACATGACCTTTGGGAGGATCTGGTTTAAGAGTGGTGCAGGGCGAGTGAGCTGTTTTTCAGCCAATTCCTCTAGGAGTCGCGGTCTTGTTGGGGTGCTGGCCTGGTAACATGTCCTTTTGTGTTTTTTCCCCTCTCTTAAAGTGGTTTGTTTCGGACCTTTCTGATTGCTGAGCACCTTGATAATGCACAGGTATGCACTTTTCTTTACTTCTTTTATAATATAATTGTCCTTGTACCGATCACCCAAAAAAAAGGATAAATCCTGTAATCATGGTTGCTGTTTTTTCCGGTTTGTCGTGTGCTTCAGCTACTTGCTGAGCCCTGCGTGCATCTTTTAATATTTTTCTCTTTTTCAAATAAATTAAACCTTGATAGAAAAAGATCAAGACTAGCTTCATATTCTTTCCCACTCGGTTCTTATATTAATCTCCTTAAGGTACTGTCATGCTATAACTAAAGATTTTATGCCGTGATGGAGCTGTTACAATATTTATGGTTGCATGTAGGATTGGACGAGTCTGTGGTTATAATAAAATAATTCTGTTTTTTTGTAGTTAAATTTTATATGTTACTTAATAAGGATGCTACATTTTTGCTATTTATTGCCTTTTCAGACACGGGTATAGTTTCAACATGGCTTAGACATTGCAAACCAAAACTGCATTTTTTAATAATTATATACCAAGTTATATCATATATTCATATTTGAATATCTGTGCACATTATATCATGTTTTGGGAGTTGCATTTTTGTACATTATATCATATTTTGGGATTTTTAAACAGTATTTTAAAAAAAATACTTATTTAAGTAGCTTTCCTACTTTTCTTTATTGTTAGGCATTTTAAAACGGAAGTTATATATTTTTTACATGTTGATATATTTGTATGGATTTTTCTGTATATGGACAATTTTTGAAGATATTGTGATCAACACCTCCTACTCATGTCCAACGTCGACATGTGTATCTAGAGTGCCAAAAATCAGAAAATGCAAGCCCAAGCTCGGCCCATGCCACTCCTATATGTATTCATGGCCATGTAACCTACACAATTATTGTTGTTTGTACACAGTGTATGCATTAGAAGTCTCTCGTGTCTCATTGAAGCATTTAAGGAGCTACAATAGACTTCCTTATCACTTTCTATCCGTATCTCGTTTTCTTTACAGTACTTCCGCCACGTGATTCTCAAGCATCACGCATTCTCAAGCGTATCATATATTTCCCAATGCATTTTGAAAAGGACAGCCCATTACTTTTTCTAGGTCCCCCTTTCCCTAGTTTTCTTTTCCCAAACCTTTTTCCTCCCATGCTTCCATTTCCAGCTCCCACCGTCTCAAAGATGCAGTAGTTTTACCATGATATGCAAAAGTAGGGGAAAAAAATTCGTTTGGCATATGGAAACGCAACTAGAATCAAGATATGGTCCAATCAATACTTATTTAGCATTCCACATCCACTTTCAACAAATTTATAACATTTCATTCTATTTCATTGTAGTAATGAACTATTTAGCGCATATTGCCCAATGGAAGGTTGACAATATTTCAACCTCTAGGTTGCAGGTTCACTCCCAACTTATCTATCCAAAAAATGATCTAACCCTCTTTTAATAGTCTTACCAAAATATGTATCTTTTTAATTTTCTTGAAGTATATTGTTTGGCTTGTATTTTTTTCTCTGTGTTTATCATTCTCAACTGCTATCTTCTGTTTTATTGATCTTAAGATCTTATATATTCCGTGACTATTTGTTCTCTATGTTTTATTTTTAATACCCCTGCAAGTCTTCTGTTATTGAGCATGCAAAATCAGTCTGGTTTGTGAGTCATTTCTTCACTGCTAAAATCCATATATTCATTTATGCATTTTGGTTTTTGTCTTTCCCAGGATAACGGCAAAATATTGTTTTGAGGTAGTTACAAAGGATGGATTGCAATTGCTTTGAGTCCCAGTGGTCAGCAGAAGAACTGTTGATGAAGTATCAATACATTTCAGACTTCTTTATTGCCCTTGCATATTTTTCTATCCCTCTTGAACTGATCTATTTTGTAAAGAAATCTGCAGTTTTCCCGTATAGATGGGTGCTGGTGCAATTTGGAGCATTCATTGTTCTTTGTGGAGCAACCCACCTTATTAACTTGTGGACATTTAGCATGCACTCAAGAACAGTGGCAATTGTAATGACCACCGCAAAGGTTTTGACTGCTTTTGTGTCGTGTTTAACGGCCCTTATGCTTGTACATATTATTCCCGATTTGTTAAGTGTAAAGACCCGGGAGTTATTTTTGAAAAACAAGGCTGTGGAGCTCGACCGAGAGATGGGAATTATTCGTACTCAGGAAGAAACAGGTCGGCATGTCAGAATGCTGACTCATGAAATTAGAAGCACTCTTGACAGGCATACAATACTTAAGACTACCCTTGTGGAACTCGGTAGAACTTTGGATTTGGAGGAATGTGTGCTGTGGATGCCGACCCGTACGGGTTTGGAACTTCAGCTTTCCCACACTCTACGACATCCAAACCCTGTCAGATTTACTGTTCCTATACAACTTCCTGTAGTCAATCAGGTTTTTAGTAGCAACTGTGCCGTAAAAATTTCACCCAACTGTCAAGTTGCAAGACTTAGACCTCTCGCAGGAAAATATATGCCAGGGGAAGTTGTTGCTGTGCGGGTCCCACTTTTACATCTCTCAAACTTCCAAATTAACGATTGGCCGGAACTTTCCACAAAACGCTATGCCTTGATGGTTTTGATGCTCCCCTCAGATAGTGCGAGGCAGTGGCATGTTCATGAGTTAGAGCTTGTTGAAGTCGTTGCTGACCAGGTTTGATGTACTCTTGTTTCTCGTGTTTGGTAATCACTTAGAGTTAAGTGTGGCAATGGGCCGGGCTTGGGATTAAGCTCTTAGGCCTGTTGGACTCTCATATCTGATGTGTATATTGAGTTTCACTTCTAATGTTTTAAAATATACACTTAAAGGACTACGGATTTTTCTCCTTTTGAGCTTTAGACTTTCTTGGAAATAGATATTAACTTCTTAATTAGATACTTGGATTGTATCAGTTTATAAATTTTTATAAATATAGAGTTAATTTTTGTAAATCAACAAATAATTTCTGAATAAATGGGCCAGGCCTGGCTTGGGCTTTGGAAGGTTAGTGTGGCCGAGCTTGGGCTTGGTATCATAGGCCCACCACGGATCCGGACTGGGCTTGGGTTTTTTCTAGCCCGGCTCATTGACACCACTATTTAGAGTTGAGTAAGGGTAGTTCTGTCATCTTGTTTCCTTTTCAGGTTAAAGAGTACTTTCGTATACTACGATGCGAGGGGTTAATCACACTCATTTTTCCTGTGAAGAGCACACACTCTTTCACAAGATAAAACCGTTGCCTTGAATCGGACGATGGAGATCGTTTTTCATCCCAATCTTCCACACAATAGATCTTGAGATCATGGCACACCTATCAAACGGTAAGATCTTGATTCCACGTGGCACACATCCACAAAGGTGACCGTGATCATGGGCATACCTATCAGCGGTCACTTTTGGGGATGTGTGCCACGTGGAATCAAAATGTGACCGTCTGATAGGTGCGCCATGATCTCAAGATCTATTGTGTGGAAGATTGGGACGAAAAGCTATCCCCATCGTTTGATTCGGGGTAGTGAACGATTTTTTCCTGTGAAAGAGTGTGTGCTCTTCACAGGAAAAACAGGTGCAAATAACGCCACCATATTAAGATACATATGACTAGTTCTCTCATTATTTCTTGTAGTTATAACATGAATAGGGAACTTTTATTCTGAAAAATGGAAGGAAATTCAACTCTAGGCTCATGTTTTGATAAGAAGGTGATACTTGTAATGGAAGGTCATGAGCCTTAATCCAGCCACTGCATGAATGATGTCAGAGTTGAGAAAACAGGCTTGAAATGAAACACTCTTATTGTAAACATTGGAGATAGCCTGGTTTAGGGTTTACTTTGGAGTTGGGAAATGCAATATCAAGTTAACAACTACGAGTAGATGCATAAGTGATCTATCTCTAGAAAAAACTGTGAAAATTTTGGATGGAGAACAAAGTTTCTTTAATTAAAAATGGGAGTACAAAGAATACTAAAGGCAAATGGAACATGTAAAAACAATTCAATTCATCTCTAACTACGCAAGAAACATGATATAAATATCAAACAGTGACCAAAATAAAACTCATCACAGATAATTACAGTTTATTTATTATGGAGAATAGCACAATAACTCATATAGCCTTCCTTTTTTACCGTCTTTAAAACTTCTACGAGAACACCAACAAAGAAATAAAAGAATGCCATTACCTAGTGCCGGTCTCGGAAGTACGGGGTGCTTGGAGTGGTCGACGAGATACAAACCTAACCAATGGCTTTTTTTACATAGAAAGTGGCTGCTCTCAGAACTCTACCCCCGACTTCATGCTTGACAGCCGAGCCGTTTACCATCACAACACACAATAACTTTTAATATATATTAATATATATATATATATATATATAGGGAGCCGGTTAGATGGTGACCGTCCCCCAAGATACACGTGGAGCTCCACGTGGCATTCAAAACACATTTTGGGTGCCACGTGGAATACAAGTGCATTGCTTAGATCAATTTAAGCAAAAATTAATTTCAAAAAATACTTTTAAAGCACAAGTCAAACTTGGACTAGTTTCAAAGATCCAAATTTTATTTCTAAAGAAAAACATGGTAACGATGAGTTTTCAAATTATTTTTTTTCAAGGATGATCTAAGCAATGCACCTGTGCTCTATGTGGCATCAAAATAGTGTTACGAGTGCCACATGGAGCTCCATGTAGGATCTTGGAGGGCGCTCACCATCCTCCATTGGAGGAAGGAACCCTTTTCCACATATATATATATGGAAAAGGTGTCCGTCCTCCATGGGAGGATGGTCACCATCCTCCAAGCTTCCACGTGGCACCCAAAATATTGTTTCGATGCCACATGGAGCTCGGGTGCATTGCTTAGATCATCTTTGAAAAAAAAAATTGAAAACTCATCTCCACCGTGTGTTTTTTGAACCGTGAAATGTGGACCAATAAAACCCGTCAAACTTTGACTTGTGGGTTTAAAAAAAAAATCGATTTTTTTTTTTTTAATATTGATCTATACCGTCCACTTGTGCTCTACGTTGCACCCAAACACTGTTTTGGGTGCCACGCGGAGCTCCATGTGTATCTTGGAGGACGGTCACTGTCAAGGGTCAAAATACCGGTTTTCCGGTACGTATCGTCTGGACCTCTCGGACGATACGTATCGGGTATCGTCCGATACATTCAATGTATCGACGATACATTGAATGTATCGGTTTGATACATTCAAAAAATCGTTTTTTTTTTTTAAATCCCAAAAAAATCCCAGAAAATCCCAAAAAATCTGAAAAATTATATTTATTTATTTTGTATTTATTTCAACTATTTTTGCTTTTATTTTTGACTTATTTGATGCATTATTTAGATGAATATATAAGTAAGATGCCTATTTTGTAACTTAACCCAAGTCACATGCCTATTTTGTAACTTATTTTTGTCTTAAGATCACATTTTTGACTTTTTGTAATAGATCTTCTAACATTATGTTCGATTAGCTGATCACATGCCTATTTTATTAACAATATTTCATAATTTGATCGACGTAGACACGCATAAAGTAAATTACAATATATATTGACAAAAATAAATTATATATTGTCAAAAATAATAGCTATGTTGATAAAAATAAGTTTAATTGTACATGAAAAACTTACTTTAGAGCCACATTGAATTTCGTGGTGGTTCTTGGCCCTCATGATCATCGTCATCATGGCATGCTGAGCTTTCCGCCTTTGCCTATAATGTTGCCCATATTGATACCCATGATTAGAAACTAAGGCTCAGTAGTACGTAGCGCGGTCCTCCAAAAAATCTCGACCAACGGTCATATGGCACCGAATAGGTTTGTTGTATGGTAGTATGGGTTACTAGTTGTCAATCTTCTAGATTTTGCAAACCTGAATCCCAAGCTAGAAGTCATATAACCCATATCCGTATCATCTTGTGGTGGTGGTGGTGGTGGTGTTTGATATGATCCCAACGGTCCTCTTCCTTCAACCCTCCCATTCTAAATGTAGGAGTGTCGAAGTGTTAATGGCGCCGAGTCATCGTCCCATGCCGCCATATCTCTATAAGGATCGAGGTACGCTTCCTCCTCCACCACTAGTGCCAACATCCCTCCACCATCATGCCCTCCACCATCATCCTCACCACTCCCATCATCACTCTGCGTTTGGTCATCGAGATCCAACCGAATGACGATTCAATCTTCTTTTTCCGCCTCGGTGGTTGGGAAGCTTCTTGCTCACTTCTCTTTCAAAGATTGTCCACCATTCAAGGTGCTCTCACTATCCAAGGCTCTTCTCTCTCTTGATCCATTCATTCAAAGGGTCATCCTCCTCGAATATATAATCCAACCGGATGGGATCAAAATAATCACCGTCTAAGGTAGAATATGATAGATGAATTAGTATAATATGTAAGTAAGACTTCATATAATTGAGGATCTAAGACTTCATGTAATTGCTTACCACGGTTGGTCCTCTGTATATTCACGACCCTTAATCGCATGTTGTAGTGGCAGAAGACTAACTTTTCCAATCGGTCCATAGTTAGTCTATTCCTTGTCTTAGTATGAATCAGAGAGAAAGTGCTCCAATTCCGCTCGCAGTTGGACGAGGAACACGTTTGCGACAATACCCTCATTGCTACCCGCCTCAATATCGGACCATCTCCTCCATAATGCATCCACCAATCAGGGTTTGTCGTGTTTAATTTGGGATTGCCAACGGGTCCCAAATGACCCATGTCTCATGAAACATGTCAATCTATAAAGATGAAACACGAAGAAGGCACATATCAATAAATATATGATAATATCACATGACATTTGACTTATTACTTTTAAGGTATGATACTATGATCACTCACATCTCTTATGGCTTGGCCTTGGTCCGCCAACTCAGGGAGCATTCTTTGGATTACATTGAGCAAACCGGTATACACTTCATCGTTGTCGCCAACAAGCGTCACAGATATCTTTGGAAGGTCGGATTCAAGTAGTGTGCTACACATCAAATATGAGCAATTTCATCAAGATATATGAAAATAATGAATAAATAAATAAAAATCACTACATAATTGTGCAACATGTTATACCACGCATGCGGTGAAATTGTGCATCCCACCTCTTGTCGATAATCGCCAAAGATTATCGTTTATATTTTGTAGGACATTTGGTTTTATAGCCAATTTTCCCTTATCCATTGACTCATATTCGCACCCCATCGTTGGTTTGTCAACACCATCAACCAATCTCAACACTCACCAGCAGGTAGTAGATCGTCAAGAATCTTCAGTAAGCTAGTCTCACGTCTCGTGGGAGTCCTATTTCATGTTGATTCCATTCTTCCGACGACACCATGCTTTTCAGACTCACGCCTATATCTAGCCAAACTCGTAGGGCTAAGAAGCGTATGTTGCAAAACGATAATCGCAGGTCGGAGCTTCTCATTGTTCGTGAAGGCTCTCATTAAATTGACCATTGTCATCATGGTGTAGGAAGTAATCGTCCTTCTCTTTGAATAGTTGCTCTGTGCCTTGCTTCTTTCCTAAATCCTCAAGAATGAGGTCCACGAATGTGCACACGAGGTCCAAAGACAGTGACGTCTCTTCGCCATTAGTTTTAATCCATGCTTTGTAGTTTGCGCATTGCTCCGTTACCACCAGACAACCCACGCTCTCCAACCTCATGAACTACCATATCCATTAGTTTAAAGAGGTAGTCGCAGGTCTTTACGTGTCTAGAAGCATCAATCGATTTCAAAATATCTTCCCAAGATCAGTAAACCAAAAAGTTTATCAAGCTCTTCTTTGTGGGACGGTCCATCCATCGCACATAATTGTGCAACCTCTCTCATCCCATACATCCTCAAAGCTCAGTACATAGGCGGTTATCTCATCGTACTCATCATTAGTAAGGGCAGGAGATAATTGTGCAACCTCTCTCATCCCATACATCCTCAAAGCTCGTACATAGGCGGTTATCTCATCGTACTCATCTCATTAGTAAGGGCCCATATAATCTCATATGGAGAAGGCTTTTAACTCCGGACCAACTTCGCACTTGTATCAATCATGCTTTTGAAGTACCATGAGTCTGCTACTTTGCTCTAATGTGGTTGTATATAAAAAACTTAGCAATGGATTTTCCAAGCTTCTTCCCCATTTTTGCAAGTGAGATTGCACTCAATTTGGTTTGTTTGGAGCTTTCAGTGCGATACATGAATGGATCCATGGGGGCTGTAGTACGACCTCTAGTAGACGGCCTATAATCCCTCCCAGATGCTGCCCTACGCAACCCGACAGTCTGCTCAACATCCTCATCAACATCAACAACATGTGGCCTATGACTAGATCCACCACCGGAAGCAGGCATGGATGGACCCCTCAACCTGTACCGAAACCGATAATCGGCTTCTTCCTGATCTCGACGCTGTTGTGCTTCCCTAGCACTCTCTCTCATAGCTCTCGCTATTTGCTCATCCTCATCCTCATCCTCATCATCCTCAGGTGCACCTGATGTAAACTCTGGATCTGGCCTCCTGATTCTCTCATACATTTCCCTATCACGATCGGCTTGACTTTTCTTTCCTTTGCTTGTAAACTAGCTCGATATTTTCTTTTACCTCTCTGGGTACACTAGGACACCCTCTTGTCTCTCCCTTTACATGAGCGGATGCTCCTTTAATCGTGTGATACCTCCTCCGCAGTTTTTCCACAAAGATTACATTAAATCGAGTTTATTACCATCTATCATTGCACCATATTGCATTTGGATCATCGAGCGTTACCATATTTATTTATTTCACCTGCATGAATGAGCAAACGATTGAAAATAAACATCTAATTTACACTTGAAAATAAAATTTACAAGAGTAAACATCTAATTTACACTTGAAAATAAAATTTATTTTTTAATTATTGCTATTTTTAAAAATATCATATTATATTTTATCAAATTTATTTGATATTATTATAATTTTTGAATATTTATTTGATATTATTATAATTTATGAATGTTTATTTGATATTATTTTAATTTATGAATATTTATTTGATATTATTATAATATATAAATGTTTATTTGATATTATTTTAATTTATGAATATTTATTTGATATTATTATAATTTATTAATGTTTATTTGATATTATTATAATTTTTTAATGTTTATTTGATATTATTATAATTTATGAATATTTATTTGATATTATTTTAATTTATGAATATTTATTTGATATTATTATAATTTATTAATGTTTATTTGATATTATTATAATTTTTTAATGTTTATTTTATATTATTTTATTTTTTGAATATTTATTTTATATTATTTTAATTTATGAATATTTATTTGATATTATTATCATTTTTAAAAATTTATTTGAAATTTATTCCATATTATTCTAATATTTTATGGGACATATCCCATAATATTAATTATTTTAATTATATGTGACAGTCACATATAATCAATATGGGTCACATATAATTAAATTTATTATTAAAATTAATATGGGTCACATATAATTTAATATGTGAGCCATAAATTTAATTATATGTGACCCATATTAATTTTAAGTTTAAATTATATGTGACCCATATTGACCTTATTATTTTATTAATTATATGTGACCCATATTGATTACATGTGACCCTTAATTATAATTATTTATATTATTTTTGACCCATCATATTATTTTTGACCCATTATTTATATTATTTTTAATTAATTTAAATATTTTAAATTATTTTAAATAATATTAATTATTTTAAATAATTTAAATAATTAATATTATAGGTAAATGATAA
Source organism: Chloranthus sessilifolius (assembly GCA_021018995.1). Taxonomy (NCBI): domain Eukaryota; kingdom Viridiplantae; phylum Streptophyta; class Magnoliopsida; order Chloranthales; family Chloranthaceae; genus Chloranthus; species Chloranthus sessilifolius. The sequence goes on along the minus strand of CM037597.1, from coordinate 97,822,569 downwards.
ATTTACCTATAATATTAATTAATATTAAGGTAAATCTACACTAAATAAGTGTAGATCTACCCTTATTTAGGGTAGATCTACACTAATTTAGTGTAGATCTACCCTTAAATAAGGTAGATCTACCCTTAAATAAGGTAGATCTACACTAATTTAGTGTAGATCTACCCTTAAATAAGGTAGATCTACACTAAATAAGTGTAGATCTACACTTAATTAGTGTAGATCTACCCTTAAATAAGGTAGATCTACACTTATTTAGTGTAGATCTACACTAAATAAGTGTAGATCTACCTTATTTTAGGAAATAAAATGAAATACACGTACCTTCCACGTTGATCCCGTGATATTTTGTGCGATTTGGCGCCGATTTAGGGTGTAAATAATCAAAAAATTAGAGAGGAAGAAGAGAGGAGGAAGAAAGAAGGAAAAAGAGGGTTTACCCGACTTAAAAGTCGGGTCTATTGGTGGGGCCCACCAATATTTTCAAATTATCAGACGATAACTTGAAATTATCGTCCGATAATTTGAAAATATCGTCCGATACGAACGATAATTTCAAATTATCGTTCGTATCGAACGATATTTTGATTTTTTTTTTATTTTTCCAAATTTTACCCTTATTATTGGACGATAATTTGAAATTATCGTCCGATACGGACGATATTTTGTCCGTATCGGACGATAATTTCATCATTTAAATCATGGTACGATACATAGGGTATGTATCGTACCGTTCACGCCCAAAACCGATACGTATCGGTATCGGACGATATTTTGACCCATGGTCACTGTCCTCCATTGGAGGACCTAACCGGCTCCCTATATATATATAGGACAAAAGGTGGAAGGAAAACCAAAAAGAAAGATCTGCCCAAAACAGACAGCGACGACAAGAAAAGGGAGCAACATGCTTCCAGCCTCCAAAACCCAAAAAACCCTAGAAAAGAAAAACAAGGGAAGCCCAAGACCCATTCGCGGAAAAAGACCTCAAATCATTCAAATGGGAACCATCAACTCTCAAGCAAATTCTCCAACTAATCAATCATATCCCTGCCCCCTGCAGCTATCCCGTCTTAATACAGGATGACCCAACTGATCACAAAGTCGCTAGCAACTCTTATGACCACAGCGACAAGATTCCTACGTCCTAAACTAATGGAAAATCCTATCATTTCTTCTCAGCCAAATAGCCCACAGAACAGCTAACAAAGTGGATTCCATCTAATCCTCCATGATCTTAAACAACGATTAACAGTGTTACGTAGGCACTTCTACTTTTGGGATTTTTGGTGTCACTTGGACACATGACGACACTTGGACACTCCTCAACACAGAACAATACTTCTAGACATTACGAAAATACCACATAATACCATCAAAATGTTCCTCTTTTTGACACGATAGAATAAAATGTCATTTTACAAAAAAAAGGGTAAAGTTTAGTAACTTATAAAATGAAAAGCTTGGGTCCTTGAAAACGATTCGTATAGTATAGTATACTTTTAGTTAGGTTCATGACATATTTTGTATCTCTTCATTACATAGCTCAATTGTCACTCTAAGATTTCCCTTAATAATTTTTTTCCATAGACATTCTATTTATTTTTATTTGTTTTTTTAAATTTATTTTTCTTAAGGCCGTGCCGCTCGAGTGCCAAACTTTTATGAAACCTTGACACTTGGCACCCATGCCACGTGTCTACGTAGCACTGGCTATTAACTCTCCACAAGAGTTAAGAAACATCTTACTAACACCAAAAGATTTCAAAACCATCCACCTGGTCTCCCTTGCAAACCAACAATGGATAGAAGGTGATTGACTGATTCACTTTCTTGAAGAGACATAGCACACCTGTTTCTTAATTTCTTTCATCTCTTAAGGCGCTAATCCACCGTTAAACAATGACCCTAAGCTAGACCCATCCAAAAAATCAAACTCTTCTGTGTTGGGGAAGAGGGCCTCCTGATAAAGCCCTGTTGGGGAAGAGGGCCTCCTGATAAAGCCCTATTGTGAAGTAATAGTGGCTGCTGCACCAGAAAGAATATGACCTGATAGTAACAATACATTTGAATCGAAGGTCCAATACCCCATATGCTCCCTCTTTCGATTAGGAGAACATCTCCCAATCATATCAAGGATCTCAAATAACATAGCTGTCTCATCATCTCTTTAAGTTTTGTCGGGTCCAGATATCCCAAATGATATCATCTTCTATACAGGTGCACATCTCAAAGATTCTTGCTTCCTAATCAAGTATGATACTACCAAAAACCACTTAACCTTTCCTTTAAAGCTTCCTCCAAACACCTTCCCAAAAATAGATCCTACCAACCTACCACAGTTGTAACAGATTCATTGATTGAACTCTTTCTTGATCGAACCAATAGTGACCAAATTCTCCGACTTTTTGAAAACATTGCGAATAATTCACAATTTTCAAAAAAACGAAAAAAATTAATTATTTGAGACTTTTTCAAATAATTTCCGAATTAAAAAAAAATCACAAATTTAAAGAATTATTCATGAATTTCTTGATTTTTTTCCCGAAATTTCTGAATTTTGTTTATTTTTCATAGTTTTAAATATTTGTTTTTTGTTTTCCAAATTTTGACCATTTTTTCCCCAAATTTGACGAATTTCCGGATTTTACCCAAGCCGATTTATTCCCGAACCCTGATGCGGTAACTATGGATCAAACAAATTTCCTTCCACCAAGTCGATCTATAATTCCATACCTTCTCTACTGACTACTGCTAATACTCCAATCATTATCTGTGCTACCATAGTTGCTAACAATCAATTGGCCGTCAAATTTTTCCTTCCAACCCCACCGTCCATAATCATTATCGAAATGAGCCTTATTCATATCACAAACCCGAAAAATGTCGAGATCACCTTCATCTTTAGAAAAGGGCACATCTCCCAATTATCTAAATGTATCACCATTCTTCTCTGCTTCCTTCCAAAGAAATTCCTTTAATCTGTTCAAGCTGCTTAATAATAGCCATGGGGCATCTGAACAAGGATATGAAACACACTGGGAGATTCATAAGCGTGGCTTTAATAAGAATCAACCCTCCCCCAATTTAAAGAAGGTTCCCTTTCCAAATTGTCAACATCTTCTCAATCTTTGGACAACCGGGTCCTAGAGAGTGGCATTGGATTTTCCCACACATAATGGCAACCCAGGATATATTGTAGGAAGTGAATCGAACTATAGAACCAATGGCTCTGGGAAGAGCAGCCATCTGCCTCTCCACTTCAAGCCTAAGAAGCTTGGTTTTGTAGAGTTATTTTTCCCAGAAACAACGTCATACACGGTTAAAACTGCCTGAACGTACCGCAATTCCACTACCAACGCCCCATTGAGGGACCGCTTCTAGCAATTCTGAAACCCAGGAAACAATTTAACTCCTTGGCCTTCCGCAGCAAGCAACTAAGTGCCTCCTCTACCGTATTGAGGAAAAAAGGGGATAGCGGATCCTCTTTTCTTAGACCTCTGGAGCTCTTAAAATAAACTTAAGGATTCCACTACCCATAATAGAGACGCCCTCTTCCTTCCAAAGAAATTCCTCTTAATCTGTTCTAGAGCTGTCAGTTGGCCCGGTTGATCCGCAACCCAGGCCGGGCTCGGCCCAGAAAAGCCGGACTTTTCTCTTGACTAAACCAGCCCATATATATGGCCGGGCATTGATAATGGAGGCCTGAAAAAAACCTGCCCTGGTTAGGGCCTGAGACGATGTAAAGCCCACTTAATCCCAGCCCGGATACCCATTATATATATATATATATATATATATATATGGGTTTGTAACTTCTTAAATTGGTGTTGTGTGAGAGGTAGCCCCATACTGCTTCTCCAATATGCGATTATTAAAAGGAGAAGAATACAATGCTACTTCTCAAACATCAAGTCATGCTGCTTCTCAGTTCTCACCCAACATTTTACCCTTGAAAAGTGCTTTTTGGAAAAGAGTTGCCAAACAGGACCTTAGGCCGCAACCCGTCCCGGCCTGGCCCGCCTTAGGGCCAGGATTGGGCTGAGTACTAGTTGGCCCGCCCTAGGGCCGGGCTAGGGCTGACCCCTTGGTGCCCTGGCCTATGGCAGGTCCAGGGCCAAGCATGACCGAGCCCATTGACAGATTCTGTTCAAATACTGCTGGTGAAGTCCAATACTAATTCAGTTGTAGTATTAGCAGCTCAAGAAAATACTCATCCACGTTTCTTTTTCAGGTTGCTGTTGCTCTATCTCATGCTGCAATCTTAGAAGAATCTATGAGGGCAAGAGATCTGCTAATGGAGCAAAATATTGCATTGGATCTGGCTAGGCGAGAAGCGGAAACAGCTGTTCGTGCTCGCAATGATTTCTTGGCAGTTATGAACCATGAAATGAGGACTCCAATGCATGCAATTATTGCACTCTCCTCTCTATTGCAGGAATCTGAGTTGGCTCCAGAACAGCGCCTGATGGTGGAGACAGTTCTGAAGAGCAGTAACCTTTTATCAGCACTTATTAATGATGTTTTAGAATTATCAAGGCTTGAAGATGGAAGCCTTGAACTTGACAGTGCTACATTTAGCCTTCATGGAGTTTTCAGAGAGGTATTTTTTTCACTCTGGCTGATTATTGATGAAGGGATTCTATGCTCTGCTAATTTTTGGATAATGAATGGATTTTAGCATTGTGACAAAATACGCCCTTTTAAAAGAAAAAATACGTGTTTTTTTGCCACAGAGTTGTAAATGCGTATAATACCCGTATTTTGAATAAAAGGCATATTTTCATATAATATGCGGATTTTGGGTATTAAACGGGTTTTTCACATAATAAACATTCTTTTCCCGTATTTTATCATATTTAAAAAAAATGTTTTAAAACTTTATTAATTTTCTTAATATATCCTATTTTTTTTCTCTTCTCCCCCCGTATTTTTCCTTTTTCTGGCTTTCTCGCTCACCGTATTAAACCCGTACCCGTATTTTGTCACTTTGGTGTGTAATGCTGGAAAAAATTGATTTTTTACTTTAAATATGGTGTGTATTTTCACTGCAGGTTGTCAATTTGATAAAGCCTATTGCATCAATCAAAAAGCTTCAGGTGTCACTAAGTTTGGCTTCCGATTTGCCAGAGTATGCCATTGGTGATGAAAAACGTCTTATGCAAACCATTTTAAATGTCACGGGCAATGCTTTAAAGTTCTCGAAGGAGGGCAACATTTCAATTACTGCATCCCCTGCAAAAGCAGAGGGTTTAAGCGATGCACGGTTTCCTGACTTTTATCCGATTTCAAGTGATAAACACTTTTACCTGCGAGTGCAGGTACAAGATACTGATATTTCCTACTCATAGTGCATAATTTCGTGATGGGTACCAGTTTACTAGAAGCGCCTACGTCACCCACTCAATCCCATTGACTGGCTGTAATCAGATGATGGAGATCGTCCTTCACTCCAATCTTCCAGACAAAGGATCTTGAGACCATGAGCTTACCATTAGATGGTGAGTTTTAATTCCACTTTAGGGATCTGTGCTACGTGGAATAAAAAATCTCACCATCTGATGGTAAGCTCATGGTCTCAAGATCCATTGTGTGGAAGATTGGAGTGAAAGACAATCTCCATCGTCTGATTACATCCAGTCAATAGGTTTGAGTGGGTTTCAGTCGTAGGCGCTTTCAGTGAACCTGTAGGCGTGAAGAGAGGGACCCTTTTGTGATTGATGCAAAATCTCCCATGCTCTCTAATGTTGTACTTTCTGATACCTGTCATACATGCTCTCTAATGTTGTACTTCACGGCTCTTATTTATTCAAGAAATGGTTGTAACCTGTTCTCACTGCAGGTAAAGGATTCAGGGTCAGGAATCAGCCCACAAAATATTCCAAAGCTTTTTAACAAATTTGCACAAAATCAATCATTAGCAAGCAGAAATTATGGTGGCACTGGACTTGGGCTTGCTATATGTAAGAGGTACTAAAAGCTAGGTTGCAATCAGTTTGGTTGAACTCAATCATCATTCTTGTTTTTTTATAGATTTCTCTTCTAGAAGATTTTTACCAGGTCCACACAAGTTGGATTCCTTATTCCTAAATGAAGACAAATTAATCTCCTCGAAGGAAATTTTAGGTAATAAAAATTGTCTAATATGCGATTAATATTTTATCATCTGACATCAGCATATGATAAAATCAGGTTCGTTAATCTTATGGATGGGAATATTTGGATTGAAAGTGATGGTCTTGGCAGAGGATGTACAGCAATATTCATAGTCAAACTTGGGATTGCAGACTCTTCAATTGAATCAGAGAAACCTTCCGTACCTAAAGCTCTAGCAAATCCTGGCCAGATAAATTTCCCAGGACTTAAAGTTCTCGTGATAGGTGACAATGGGTCAGTATTCTAGCCCCCTTGATTTTTATATTTATTGCTATAATTCAACTTATAGGTTCTTATTATTTGAAAGTGTCTTATTTGATATTTTTATATCATTTTTTTTAGTTTCCTTGGCAAGAAGTTGATTGACTTCTCTTTTACCTTTGAAGAGTTCCATAGATGCTAATTGATAGTTTTAATAGCAGCTGAAGTGTTTATTATGATATTTTATATTGTATCACCTTCGTTGAGGTGTTGAGGTTTATGGATCAGTTTTTTACCTGTTTTGGCAACAGATTTATTTTATAAAGGAGGGATATCTTTTGTAGTTACATAACCACAACCTTTACAAACCATAACCAGGAACAAATCAAATAACTAGCACTTTTAGCAGAGAATTAAATAAAACACAAGCTTCCTCAGTAGGATGTCTACCAAGCTGAGGGGAGGGAAGATAGTATTTACATTTTGGAGAGAGGTCAACGAAGGTTTAGGAAGGATGACTACCATTATTTAATATAATTAATTGAAGCTTCATTCGGCATTGCTTGTACCAGTTGGGTGCACCTCAAAAGTGGACAAATGGGTCCTCAAGGGCATCTTGTCCCGTTAATTCTCAGTTCTTCTAAATGAACTCCGAAAGGGCTATGTTTAAGATCAGCTATAGATTGTGAAGGCGACCCTAGCTCATCCTCTTTTCATTATAGTTCTTGAAGCCCTATCAGTCACTGTCAACCAGTTATTGGGGTAATGCAAAGTCAATGTCTCAACTTATCAAGAAAAGGAAGTCAATGTCTCAAAATTTGTTGCTTTCCTGTTTTCCCACCTCATATTTCCAGACCAGCAACTCAATTTGCGCTCAGGTTGGGGCATAGGTATTAGCCCCACTTTACTGCCCTCTCTGGTCTCATACCCAACCCACCCAAATGTGGAATTTTCTTTGGAGGTAAATCGGTGAACAAGAAAGCCATTGCTGTGGTTTTGGGCTTCAAGACCATGAGAGGATACTGTTCCACTCTGATGGTCAATACTGTAAAAGTAGGTATGCTCTACAAGCTCTAAACTCGCACTAGACAGATTATATACTGGGCAGAAACGGATAGGATTTTTAGGGAGCTTAAAAGATATGCTAGTAAGAGGCAACTACTGCCTTTGTGCTTCCATCTGCAAAGATTAAATGGGTAGATCACAACTCAAGACTCAATACCAGGTATTAGCGGTCCTCATCATCATGTAATAATTGAACCAGTTTGCATGCTGTCATGGTAGCGTCATAGAACACATGCATCTACTACATGTTGATTCTTACAAGATCATTCCATCTAGAAGACTAGGCAGGAGGTTGATGTCATTGTCACAAAAGTCTCCGACTGTTTAAAAAAATCGAAAAAATCGGTGATTTACAGTCATATCCTGACTACGTCGGCGATTAATTGGCAAAGTCAGCGACTCTGCCGATTAATGGTGAAAAAATCATTTTCTTAAATGTCATTTTAAAATTTTTCTTTGAAGTTTTTTCAAGAAAAGGTGAAAAAGATTTTCCACATAAACATGAAAAACACATTTCAATGAAAACAAAACGTGTCGTTTTCAAAAAGACACATTTAATACGGGATTTATAGGTCATGGCAAAATGGCGCGTATTAAATGCGTCTTTTTTAAAAAGATGCTATTTTTGTCACACTGCTTATGGAAGACATATTGGTACTTTATTTTTACCGAGTGTTGTGAATCATTCCTCGAATGATATTCAGCCAACCTTACAGTGTTACCTGAATACATGGCACGTTTGCCTAGTGTCAAGGTGTTATAAGCGTCTGGCACAGCAATTTCTGAAATTTCCAATACTGCGACACAGCCTAAAAGATATAAAATATTAAATAATTTTAATATATATAGAATAAAAGAAAATTGAAGGAAATCCTAGAGAGCTAAAAGAGAAACTTACTGACAAAATGATGATTAAGTATAAGAAATGTATGTTATGAATTTAAGTTATCATAGTCTATATTATGCAAATGGTTTTCAAGACCTCAAGTCTTTTCACATATAATTTTCTAACCTCACCTATTTTACAAATGATTTTCAAGAACCCAAGCCTTTTCTTTTATAATTTACTACTTTACATAGTTTTTCATATAATGGTAACTCTTTTTACTGCATTGAAACTAGGCCCACTTTAGTGGTATCAGGCAGTATTTTTTTTGTACATTTAGATGTGTCGTGTCGTGTTGAGGAGTGTCCAAGTGCCACCAAGTGTCAGCAAGGCAAAATTCCCAAAAGTAGAAGTGCCTAGGCAACACTGCAACCTTAATTCAGTTCTTTCCTTATAGATGCATAATTCTGCTATGAGGTGAAAACATGGAATGAAGAAAATGTAGCATACTAGTGGAGAGCAGAAAACGTTGTATGCCATTTTGTTTTAGTTGGTTTTATAAATGAATATTGCAATCTTCGTTAAAACATTTTTTTTATAAATTTATGGGTAAGGCTATCCTCACCCAATTTTCAGAGTAAGTACCACAGTTTTTCACGGACAAAAAGCATTGACTGGTTTGAATCAGACGATGGAGATTGTTTTTTTTTCAATCTTCCGCATGATAAATCTTAAGATCATGGCGTGTGATGCGAAACCTAACACAATGCAATGCTAGGGATGAGATTAAATAGAAAATTAATTTAAACAATTAAGTGACAAATCTCCTTAACAGTTTTCCACATAAAATAGAAATAGATTAAATTAAATAATTTAATTCTAGCTTGAACTAGTGTTACTTTCGCGTATGTTTCCTATCAGATCTAGAAGATTAGGGTTCTTAGCGAACAACTAGATCTTCGACAGTTTAGGTTCGAATGAACTCAGAAGTGGGTTCTTTTGAATCCGTGCGAAAACAATGACAAATATTAGATTAAATGATAAAATGGATAGATTAGGGTTTACATACTTATGCAACTCGTAGATCAAGGAGGATAGAAGGGAGAGAAAAGTTGGTCTCACACCAAACCGCACGCCGGACGAAGAATCGATCTTCGGTTGAGAGAATCACACCCTCATGAAAGTTTAATCGAAACTCTCAAATTTGCAAAGCAAATTCTCAATAACCATCAATCCTAATAGATGTTTTTATAAGCCTTTAAATAGGCAAAGCAACCCTAACTTGAAATTAAAGTCCTAAAAATTTAAAACACTAAAATGGCAAGTTTTGTCAAAGAACCAAAATCCCGTCTTTTGGCGGAAAATAGGCAAAGCAAACCTTAACTCGAAATAAGAGTCCTAAAAACTTAAAACACTAAAATGGCAAGTTTTGTCAAAGAAAATCAAAATCTCATCTTTTGGCGAACATATCTCATGCGGTCGATCGATCGATTGAGAAATAATAAATTTCCCTGAAGACTCTGTCCACAATCGATCGATCAAAAGTTTGGAACTGATCAATCGACTGAGAAGAATAAGTTCACCAAAAGACCTTGCCCTCTGTCTTAATCGATCAATCGAATGCCTAGAATCGATCGATCGACTAAAACATGCATCAATTCTTCCGAGACGCTTTCATATTCTTCTTTCCCCTTTGATAAATTACGTGCCGCTGCTTGAATCGGGTGTCCCCATCAATTCTCCCCGGGTTTGATGGATTCATCCCTAATGAATATTGGTTGTGATAGAGGTCAAGGAGATCTGGATTGATCTGTTGAAATTCTTCTTTTGTTATCCATGTATTCTCCAAATTGGCTTTGTTCTTTCACTTGACAAGGTACTTCTGAAGTTTCCCTTGGTGGACACAATCTGATCCTCCAAAATATCTTCAATGATCTCACAAGATGGTCGTGTGGGTGGAGGTAATGGGATGGGGAGGGAAATAGGGGTAACATCGGATGTGGAAGGTTCAAATGGGTTGGGTGGTATATGGAAATGACCAAGGAACGGAATGAGAACCTCCACGTTGAAAGTTGTGCTAATACCCAATTTCGGCGGTAAATCTCAGACGTAAGTGTTAAGACCGGCATGCTTTAAAATCTTATAGGGTCCAGCACCGCGAGCTGTAACTTCTGAGCAACCCCCTGAGGAAAGCGTTCAAGCGTATTCCGAACAATTACAAAATCATCCTCTTGAAACTATTTGAACCTTCTATGATAATCTGCAGAAGTTTTGTACTTTTTATTGTTCACATTAATTCATCTTTTAATCTCAACATAAAGTTCATGAATGTGATGTGCATATGCAGACTCCGACGACCTTTGATGAACTGACATTGGGATTAAATCTATAGGTGTCTTAGGTTTGTAGCCATGCACAATTTGAAACAAACTCATACCTGTGGTTCTATTAATCGAATTATTATATGCAAACTCCGTGACAGGTAAGATAGAATCCCAACTCTTAACATGCTCACCTACTAGACACCGTAACAAGTTACCTAAACTCCGATTCACAACTTCGGTTTGCCCATCTGTCTGGGGGTGATATGCTGCCGAAAACTGAAGTTTAGTCCCCATTCTCTACCACAGTGTCTTCTAAAAGTAACTAACAAACTTGATATCACGATCAGACACTACAGTTTTAGGCTGGTCGAACAGACGAACAACCTCATTAAAGAAGAGTGTAGCAATGTTACTTACATCTGAGGTCTTCAAACACGCGATGAAATGAGCTATTTTCGAAAAACCGTCCACGAAGACGAACACTGAACTGTGCTTACGGAGGGTCTTAGGAAGGCCTAGCACAAAGTCTACAGCGAGGTCTTGCCACGGAGTGTGTGGCACAGGTAAAGGTGTGTATAACCCAATGTTTTACCTGTTGGCAAACGCGACACTAGATGATTTTGACAACATCTCGGGTGAGATTGGGCCAATAAAATCGGTCTTCAACCAGTGCAACAGTTTTGTTGCCACCAAAATGACCGGCAACCCCTCCAGCATGTAATTCTCAAACAATAAAATCTTGTAGAGAAGTACGGGGAAATACACAAGTAGTGTTTTAGGAACAAATACCCGTCCTGTAGGGTATACCTACTCTCTCTCACTGACTGTTCACTCATAAGTGAGGTGTACTCTTCTCCAAAATCCGAACGTGTAAAATAATCATCAACAAGACGTTTGAATCCAGTCACCTCAACACTCAATGAGTGCAACGTCGCCACCACTCTACAGCTAAGCGTGTCAGCAACTTTGTTCTCTATCACAGCCCTATGCTTTAGCACAAAGGTGAACCCTTGAAGTTGTTCAACCCATTTCGCATGGCTCAGGTTTAACTTCTTTTGAGAACACAAAAATTTAAGGGTTTCATGATCAGAGAACAAGACAAACTCATTTAGTAGTAAATAATGTTTCCAATATTTGAGAGATTGCACTGCCACATAGAATTTTTTGTCGTAGGTAGAATATTTCTGTCTGGCTTCATTTAGCTTCTCACTGAAATAAGTTATTAGATGACACCCTCTTGGCTTAACACTCCCCCAATACCTACGTTTGACGCTTCACACACAACTTCAAAGACCTTGGAAAAGTCCGGAAGGCGCATGACAGGAGCTTCAGTCATTCGGGACTTAATCTCCTTAAAGGCTTTAGCCGCGGCTAGTGTCCATTTAAATTCTTCCTTTTTTATGCAATCGGTGATAGGGGATGTTACCGTACTGAAATTACGGATGAACCACCTGTAGAAAGTGTCTAACTCATGGAAGCTACGAACTTCGTCAATGTTCTGAGGTTCAAGCCATTCCACAATAGCCTTTACCTTTTTAGGGTCCGTAGTCATTCCTTCGGAGGTTACGACAAACCCTAAGAAGACAATACTTTGTGATATGAAGGTGCACTTTAGGTTCGCATATAACTTTTCTCTTCTGAGAGTCATACAAACTTGCCGTAAGTGGCTTAAGTGTTGTTTCTTGTCGTGGCTATAAATAAGGATGTTATTGAAATAAACCACGAGAAATTTGCCTATGCAAGGCCTCAACACTTGTGTTATGATTCGCATAAATGTACTCGGGGCATTTGAAAGCCCGAAAGGCATGACGAACCACTCATACAAATCATCATTGGTTTTGAAGGTAATTTTCCATTCGTCCCTGGGACGAACTTGAATTTTGACGGTATCCACTCTTCAAATCGATCTTTGAAAATATAGTGGCATCGACCATCATGTCCAACATATCGTCTAGTCTTGGTATAGGGAACTGATACTTGACCATGATTTTATTAATGTCACGGCTATCAACACATCCTCCAAGACCCATCTTTCTTAGGTATGAGTAGCGCAGGCACGACACATGAACTCATACTTTCCTTAATGAATCCCTTCTGAAGAAGTTCATCAACTTGCCTTTTTAACTCCGAATGTTCAGATGGATTCATGCGATAATGGGGCAAGTTAGGTAAAGTAGATCTAGGGACTTTTCCGATGGCATGTTGGATGTCCCATAGAGGTGGTAGTTCATTCGGAAGGTCTTTGGGAAAGACATCCGAAATTCACGCATCATGGGTTCAACCTCCTTTGTAAACTCAGCACTTGACTCCTTGGGTGACTCAATTGTAACAAAGACATAGACAATGTCCTTGATCGTAGCGCCTTGATCAAACTCTAAAGGGCTAATGATGTGAACGTCCTTAGACGTCTTCTCTCTTCTCAATTAGGCATTTATCATTTGATATGTTCGTTTTCACAGTAGGTGCTCTAGGAGGTAAAGGATTTATTTTTATCTTATTTCCGTTGTGTGTGAAAGAACACATGTTTGATCTCCCGAACAGTATAACGTCCATATCATATAATCACGGCCTCCCAAGGATGATATGCCTCACATCCATAGGCACGACATCGCACCATAAGGTGTTCTTATACGAACCGAATTGTATAAGAACCTGACACCTTCGTGAAACGGGGATTGATGGTGAATCGACCCAAGCAATTTTATAGGGTCAGGGGTGAGCTACGGGTGCAAGTCCTAAGCGAAAAATTGTACTTTCGGAAACAACATTGGTATAGCTTCCACTATCGACTATGATTCGACAGGCTTTCTAACCACATTTGGCGACAGTATAAAAGATGTTATTCTGCCGTCAATCATCACTCTTAGATTTGGCTAGAGTGCATCTAACCACAAGAGCCCGCAAGGTATTACCCTCCTAAACGGGGTAGGAGATTTCCCTAAGACAAGTCACAGTCCGTTCCCCTGCAAGATCTTCTTCATCGCTAGGGAACGATTTAAGCTCATAAACCCCTTCTTCTCCCTCATCACTCATTCTCAGGGTCCTCGATTATGACCAAGTTTCGGGAGGGACACTGTGTTGCAAAATGTCCGATACCATGACACTTGTAACACTTGTTGTGGCCACTACTCTTGGGGCCAATGATCAAAATTTCGGGTAAAATTTCAATTGAAAACTGAAATTTTGGGTCCCATACAAAAATGACCGAAATTTCGGTCCAAATTATCATTTCGGTGGGGACCAAAACTGATAATTTGGACAGATTTTTTGGTCATTTCGGCCGAAATTTTGATCCTTGCTTGGGGCCTTCAAGTATTAGACCTTTAGCCTTATCGACTCCGATTACTAGTGTAGTAACTGAGTTGGGCCTGGCTGACGGGGTACTAACGTCGGGTTTTGACTCAAAATAGTTGGACCTATAATCGGAACAACTAGTTTCAAAATGCCTAATTTGAGGGTCTTGAGGCACCGTTCTAACTCTTCGACTCTAGAGAAACACTCATCTAGATCGGAAACGGGGTTTGGAATGAGTTCCCTTTGTAGTTCTGGGCGAAGGCCCATTCGAAATCGGGATAAGGTAACTCTTTCAGGTTCTTTCACGTTAGCCTATGACATTAAGTCTTTAAACTTATCAGTGTACTTTGTAGATAGTGAATTCCCTTGGCGTAGTGATTGCCACTAATCAAGAAGATGTTCATCATAGAAAAGAGGAACATACTTCTCGTTCAGTTGGATCTTCATATCATCCCAAGTGGAAATGAAAAGAAGTGAGACTGGCTACGATTGGTTTTTCCCGCCAAAAGTAGGAGGATCCATTTTCACAAACTTCATGATTTTGTCGTCCTGATTGGTTTGGATATCACGCCAGTGAGGACCATCTCTCCTACGGTCATTAATGTAGACTCGATAATGATTTTCCGTGATGACCTCATTCATCTCTTCAACATGGGTTACCAAAGCCTCATGTTGAACTTGTTGATCACACAACTGGTTTACAATTGATTATGGTGATCAGTCATTTGGGCTTGAAGATCGGCTTGACTCACAGTCAACTTAGACGTAAGCTCTTTAATGAGGGCTTCTATCTTAAGGAGGTACATGATTATGCAAGATAAAAACAAAATTATGCAAGACAAAAGAAATGAACCCTAGAACTTATATGAACACCGACAACCCTAAACTGATAAAGCTTTGATACCAAATCTGATGCGGAAACTAACACAATGCAATGGTAGGGCTGAGATTAAATAGAAAATTAATTTAAACAATTAAATGACAAATCTCCTTAACAGTTTTCTACATAAAATAGAAATAGATTCAATTAAATAATTTAATTCTAGCCTGAACTAGTGTTACTTTCGCGTACGTTCCCTATCGGATTTAGAAGAATAAGGTTCTTAGCATTAGATCTCCTACAGTTTAGGATTTCAAACGAACTCACAAGTGGTTTTTTCGAATCCGTGCGAAAACCATGGCAAATATTGGATTAAATGATAAAATGGATAGATTAAGGTTTATATACTTACGCAACTCGTAGATCAAGGAAGATAGAAGGGATAGAAAAGTTGGTCTCGCACCAAACCCCATGCGGGACGAAGAATCACTCTTCGGTTGAGAGAATCACACCCTCACAGAAAGTTTAATCAAAACTCTCAAACTTTGCAAAGCAAATTCTCAGTAACCATCAATCCTAATAGTTGTTTTTACAAGCCTTTGAATAGGCAAAATAAGCCCTAACTCGAAATAAAAGAGTCCTAAAAACTTAAAATACTAAAATGACAAGTTTTGTCAAAGAAACCAAAATCTCGTCTTTTGGCAGACATATCTCACACGGTAGATCGATTCTAAAATCGATCGATCGACTGAGAAATAATAAATTTCCTCGATGTCTGTCCACAATCGATCGATTGAAAGTTTAGAACCGATCGATCGACTGAGAAGAATAAGTTCGCCAAAAGACCCTATCCTCTGTCCTCAATTGATCAATCGGATGCCTGGGATCGATCGATCGACTAAAACATGCATCAATTCTTTGGGGACGCTTTAACATTCTTCTTTCACCTTCGATAAGTTATGGGCGGTTGCTTGAATCGGTTGTCCCCATCAGCACGCCTATCAGACGGTCAAATGTTGATTCCGCATAACACACTTCCCCAAAAGTGACCCAGCTCATGGGTACCTATATTCGCGCCTACCAGAATACTGGTGGACGCTTACTTTGCAAGCCAGTTGGTGATCATTTTCATTCCAATCTTCCACACAAGGGATCTTGAGGCGATGGGCGTACTATCAGATTGTTAATTTTTTATTCACGTGACACAGATCTAAAAAAATGACCCTTAAATCACATGGTAGAAATCACGCTACGTGATGTTAGGGCCACGTTTGAGATCGGTGCCACATGGAATAAAAAATTGACAGTCCGATGGCACGCCCATGATCTCAAGTTCTATTGTATGGTAGATAGGAATGTAAAATGATCACCATCATCTGATTCAACACGGTCAACAGTTTCAATGTAGGCGCCTACCAATAATTTGGTAGGCGCAAATAGAGGTACCCGTTGCATTATTGCTTAATTTTTCTTTCTTATGTTGAAATGTTTTTATAATCTGTAATGATAGGATCACTGAGGTCCCCTTCCCATAAGATTAAAACCAAAAAACTGTAAATACAGCCCTAAACACGTCCAAAATACAAAACTGCTCTTGACACCTAAAAGAAATGAGAAAAGGATCAACTTTTTTTTTGACGGGTAAGTTGGGGTTGAAAAGGATCAACTTCAAAATTTTCAACTATTGATTGTCATTTTAGCTGCAATAAGTAGTTCCAAGGGATAATATGGCTCCCTTGTGTTTGAATCTTAATAACATAACCTTCTTTAGCGTTGTTGGACGACTTTATATGTTATTTACTTATTGTGTCCTAGATTTACCTTGGATATCCATCAAAACCTGCTTCTATTGACACCCACTGTTTTGGAATTTTGACGTGGTATTGTGGTCGTAGTTACAATGAATCCCTCTCAACCAAAGTGACAAAATACGGTGTGGGTTCAATACGGTGAAGTCAGAAAAAAAAGGCAAAATGCAAAAAAAAAAAAAGGGAAAAAATTGAAAACTAAAAAAACTGTAAAATTCGGAAGATGGGAAAAAACAGGAAAAAAAAGATGTATTAAAAAAAAATTTAAACAGTTTCTTAAAAATAACATAAAATACAAAAAAAAGTTTAATACACAAAAAAATCATTTGTTACCCAAAATATGTGTATTATTGGAAAATATATATTTTATTCAAAAATACGGATATTATACATGTTCAGTTCGTTGTGGCAAGAAAAAATATTATACACGTATTTTTCAAAAAAACGCCGTATTTAATGACAATGCTCTCAACAATTGTAGCAACCCGAGTTCTCACAATGGTTGATTGTAAGATCTTAGGTCATACCATCGTATATCATGAACCACAAAAACATTATAAGGCACAAAGAGCGTTTTAAACAACGGAAGGAAAGATTCAAATAGCATTAATGAATCAATAATAAAACCCATGACAATCTTCTTATTTCAATTACAATGTCTAACATACTTCAAAAGCTTAAAACATTCTGAATAAAACTACTAGCCAATCATTGTCTCATCCATTTGAAAACAATAATATTAAAAGGAAATAAATAGTTAGGCAACGAAACCTTCATCGTCATCCATGTCAGGTTCCTGAACACCAAGTGCAGCCTCATCACCATAAACTCATACATTTTCTCCAGCTACACCTATCTCATCTGGCCACCCACATCAATAAGGGGTGTAAGTTTACACTTGTATAGACCAGACATGCAATCCATTAAAATATAAGATATCAATCATCACAATGTGAACATTTCTATAATTCATAAGTGTGTGCTTGTGACATGTATAATTTCAATAAGCTCAAAAGAATTGAAACGTGACATGAAAATCATCATCGTATGAGTTTATCTTTTCTTTTAAGTGCATCTTTTACCCGTCCCTCTCAATACGGTGGGTCTAATAAGCCCTTATTCATTTAATTATTCGTCTCTCTCAAGACGTTGACTTTTAGACTTCATCCCTCTCAAGACGTTGGGTTTAATGCATCTTTATTCATTGTTTCGTTAAGCTCCGTCCCTCTTAAGACGTTGGGTCTAATCAAATATGAAGGCGTTGGGTTTAATGCGTTTTTATTCATTGTTTCGTTAGGCTCTGTCCCTCTCAAGACGTTGGGTCTAATCAAACACGATTATTGTTTAACATTTCATCATGTTCATGTGTCTTAATCATGCAAATTCGTGGACCATCATAAAACATTAAAGTGCATGTGAATATAATCATTGAGTATAAACCTTGGCATTTAATCAAACTATTGTAAAAGGAACTGAAAAAGGGCATGGACATCAGTCCCAAGTCCAAACCTGTGAAACTTGTCTGCCCAGAATCAATCGATCAATCGATCGATTTCAACCCGTGAGTAGACCGTGAATTATTGTCCAGAAATCAATCAATCGATTACCAAACTCAATCGATCAATTTCGACTAGTGAGCACACCTCAAAGTGTCTCAAATTGCATAGTGGGATTTCAACCTTATTTCTAGCCAAAACATTAACATCAAAAGGCATCAATCGTCGCATGCATCACATTTACTCATACCATTCATTATTTATGCAATAAAGGCATTAATTAGCATAAAACTCAAATCGATATTTGAAGTTCCAAGGGAAACATGTTTTTTCATACCTAAATCGGCCGTATCTCTGCGATTCAATTGGGTTCCACACTACGACGATGACTCTTGAAGGAGGCGAAAGCCGCTTGAGAATAGATGCAAACGTCTTGCCGATCTTCCAAAAAGAAAAGTTCTAGAGAATGAGGATCTATAATCTCTTCTCTAAGGTCTCTAGGATTTCTCACGGGAAGAACTTCTATTCTTAAGAAAAACTCTAAATGAGATTGTGATTTAGGGTTTTTCCCATAATACCTTTTTAACTTATTAGGGAAACATTTGGTGTTATGCTAACACACCATAGAAGGATGTATAGGCATTTACTTCAAGGTCTAAAATAAATGTTTAAAACCTACATACTAAGGTTCGATCCTCAGACCTCTTGCCTCTAACTCAAGCTTCTAACCAATAGGCTATAACATAACTTGTGTCAATTAATGACAGAAATAAATATAAGAGTTTGAAAAACCAAAACATGTATTTTTAATTGAAACATTTGGAAATTTAAAGAATGTGGTGGATACAATATTAGGCACATACAATTAAATAAGGTGTATCAATGCAATTTAAATTAGGATCACTACAACAATCCACAATTTGTTTTAAGTTTATGAATTATTTAGCTCTAGAATTGCTTGATTTGCATTCCAAGCTGAATTTATGGTGATTTAGATACTGTCCTTTAATTTTTCTAGCTTGTGGGCGGTACTAGATTCTGAATGCATAATTCGCACTTCAGTAATTCCACCAATATTTGGTGGGTACATAGATAAGGGTCCTGGCAAAATTTTGCAGTGTTGAACATGCCATAGAATTTCTGTACGACCAGCGTGGCCCATGGCTTTGGCTGGTCTGTCGAGTTGGACATAATCTCACTTGCTAAGTCGGTATCTATTGCAATCTACCGTTTCCTCTGCAGAACTCAAGCAGAGAAGCAGACTCTATCCTCTCTAAACCCAGTGGGCAAACCAAAATTTACTTTGTTCTCAATGCATTGATATTCGCTGACTGATCCATGTGCATGTTCTAGGCTGTCACAAAATTTTCTGAACTAATCAAAATTTTGGAAATATTCACCGAATAGGTGACCGGCCGAACTTTTTGCCAAATATTCTCTTGATTCATCGATTCTTCGAATTTTTTCTCAAATTTTTCTGAATTTGACGAATTTTCTGAATTATTTCAAACTTTTATCATTGTGACACATGCTTTAAATATAATTCGTATTATTTTTTATCTTTGTAAATTTTTAATGCATGCGGACTATATCATACACTTATTTTATTACTTAAAGACATCCATTTTAACTTCAAATAAGTTAATATATAGTTTTGTATATCTTAATAATTAATTTATTATTTTTTTAATCAACCTAATCTTTCCCGAATTTATCTCCGATGCTTTCCAAATTCCGCCTAATTATTTCCGAATCCGAACTTTGTTACTATGATGCTAGGACGATCATCGTGTGATAGCTGATTCCGGGGAGGAGATGAACAGGCCATGCTAGATATGGAGTCCTTGGAGTCTAAACTAAACTTTTTTCTGCAGTAATTTCTTCTAGGGATAATGGCTCCTGACCCACATTTAAACACCAAAATGGTGTTTAAATGCTTTGACACCATTAAAATTAAACTTTTTATTTTACACCATTAAAATTAGACTTTTTATCTCACACCATTGACGTGTGATTTATCATTATGTCATGTGGCACACATCTATGATCAATCTAAACTGTCCAAGTGACATGCCTATAAGTGAGCGTGATCGATCTGATTGATGAACTTTAATATCAGTCATTAAAATTAAAAACAATGGTTGATATTATAGTCCGCAGATCGGATGGTTTAAAACTCCTTAAAACACCATTTTTGGGCCTGTTGCACTTCAATCTATGATCTATCACTTTGATGATACGGATCGTCCACATATTAAGCCATTGATGGTGTAAAGATCATTTAAACACCAAACGTGTTTAAATGACGGTCAGGAGAGTCTGGTCCCTTCTTCTATTGTGAGACATCATTGACGGTAAAACATCCAAACAGCTTTTCCTCATACTGGGAGTGACGAAACTTCTCGTAATTTGATGCAGAGTTAGCAGGATGGTGACAAGGGGCCTTCTTGGGCATCTCGGATGTGATGTGACACTTACTACTTCAGTGGATGAATGCTTGCGGGTTATTTCTCTGGATTACAAGGTAATATTTATGGATGTGTGCGTGCCTGGAATCGATGAGTATGAATTATCTGTCCGCATAAGGGAAAAGTTTTCAATGCATCGTGAAAGGTCTCTGCTCGTGGCACTTACTGGGAATGCGGATAGGTTGGCGAAAGAAAATTGCTTGAGGGTTGGCATGGATGGAGTGATACTGAAACCCGTGTCTCTCGATAAGATGAGGACCGTTTTGACCAACCTCTTACAGCATGGGTCTCTGTCCTATGTATTGTAAGTAGGACTACTACATCTAACCGAGCAGATTTTATATTTTTCGGTTTTGCTTCTTTCTCTTCTGTTTGTTTTCTTCCTTCGACGTGAGCCGCCCGTTCACAATTACTTTGTTGGTCACATCATCATTCTTGTTAGGGACCAGACCGACTCTCCTCGCAAGCATCAGTAGAAGCCTTGAAGCTACTAGGCATACTTTAACCGATTCCTAAGGACCTTGTCATCTGTGGGCGTCAGCTCTTGACAGGATTAATATCTATCGACTCCGGCGATGCCCTATAATCCTCTGTTTTGGTCGGAGCCTTCAAGTGACAAAACTGCTACCTTGTACATAATGGTGATATGCTTGTTGTACTTTATACTGTAACATGTAATAAACACTAGTCATTTTACTCAATGTTAAATCTCTCGTCTTGCTTTTTTTGTTGAAAGGTGATCAGTTAAGTCTTGTGGGGTTTGTTTGGCCGCTGGCAAGAGGCTTTGGTGCTACACCTGTATTCCAAGTTTGCTTTTTCATACATAGAATTTTTTGCATTATACAGCACAAAGCTGAGAGCTACAAATCACCCTAACCCACCCATGGTCAACTGGGTCAACAGTTGACTCTATTGACTGTAGGGTTTTATATGGCTTATTTTATTACTTTTCACGACATTGTTATTATCATCAGCCAGCTCCTTTATGTGTCACCCGATCATGTGATTCGGTTGCAGGTAAGTTACCGTGGCGAGAAGCACCCCAGTATGTGATTTGGGTGCAGGTAAGTTACCGTGGCAAGAAGCACTAAGGTGTTAATGAACAGGATCTCACCTTCGCTATCAGTTTGCAAAATGGGGCTTTTTTGGTTATTTTGGGAATACCTTCTATGCCCCATTTTGCAAACTTTGAACCAAGTGCTGATATTGGTTGACCCACCCAATCGGCAATATTGGTCATCAAAATTTAAAGCAAATTTATCTTTACTGTAAAACTCGATCTCGCACCACTCAACCAACCCCACCGCCACCATCACCAAGACCATAACCCCATGCCCACCACCTCTCCACCATAGTGACCTCCACCACGACCGCGACCACCTCACCATGACCATCTCATCCACATGTCCACCGCCACTATTATCACCTTCTTGTAGCGATCATGAATTCATTAAGATTGACTTGTTGACTTTTATGAAGATTTGACTCAATTAAACTAAAGATTTGGAGCCTTGATGAGCCTTCAATGTGTCATTAGTGATCCATTGATAGTAGTTATTAAGGTTATAAAGGCCTCCTATTTGTTAATACTTTGATAAGAGACTTCAAGATTTATTGATAAGTCATCAAACCAAACCCTAATTGCATCTTAATCACTTTGATTGCCGCATCTTCACTCTGACGCCCTTCGTAGTGATGTATCTCACTGTTTGTGAGACCCTTTGATAACCCATGGACAGATTGTTTTGACAGTTAGGCCCCGGTCGAACCATCGGTATCATGAGAAGTATCTTAGGGCCCTCGATTTCGTTGAGTGATACATTTTTATAAGTTCATATATATTCATGTCTCCATGTTTATATATCATCATATTTTATTACAAGCACATAATATAATACATCTTGTAAATTTTTTTAAATATTTTATATTTATTTTTATTTTTAAAAATTACAAATTGAAAGTATTTTTAAAACTTTTGGAGTTAAATAACTTTTGCTAGTAAAGAGATACTCCCCCACCTACAATTTTCTTACTATCACAATAGAAAAATATATAAATAATTAAGTTCAAGCCCAACTTACCTATAGAAAGAATAAAAATTTTCAAATGCATATAAGGCAAGTTTCTCCCTCAATTTCTACTTGGCTATAAAAAGAGAAAAATATACTTAGCCGCAAGCCGCCACATTTGCGCACACGTACATGCACGTGCATAGCGATTGGTGATTTAGGCACATGCAAGTAGCACTTCGCATGTATGTATCATAATGAGGAGCTTTTAAGAGCCCATCATTTTCTTGACCTTTTAATTGGATCGATTCAACAGTTAAATAACTTATGAGTCAAACGCAGTCTAACGGGTCAATGATTAATGGATTAATTTGATTCTGATGGGACAAACAAATTGATCAATTATTACCAATGACTGTTAGAGTTATTAATTTTAAATTTAGAAATAGTTATTATGCCCATTAGAATTACACCAAATCTAAACCATTAAGTTTAAAACCAAAAGATATGACTTTTTGAATAGTCAAATTTAGATTATTGATAACATAGTTGTTGAAATAATTGTTTTGTGTCTTTTCAAAAAAATACGTTTTGACCTCTCGAAAATACACATTGAAGTCTATTTAAGAGACCTTTTTAGACATTTCTTAAATTTTTCAAAGTCAGTTTTATATTCATAATCTTTTTTTTTTCTCGAGCATTCATAATTAGTGTTACGATTTTTTTCTGTGAGAGGAATCACATAACGAGATAACAATGGTTTAGGCCTTATTGTATCTTGGGAACACGTTTGCTATCGTTGTTCATTTACAAGAAGGGGGAAGTAAGTGTTCTCTTAACATGTCTCCAAGTCCAGAACTCTACTTGTAATTCTTTTTTATTTTCAATTGCTTCATCAACTCGTATTCTTTCCAACAATTTTAAACGCTTTTTCCCATGGAAGCATCTATGACATCCATCACAGTCATGAATTAAGGCTTAATGAAATTAGAAAGATTCGATGGATCAAACTTCACACATTGATAATAAAAATTGATGTTTTTCCTCACAGCCTTAGTGTTGCATGTTCTCGATAAGCATCTTCCTAAATGCCGCCTCCAAAACTTGAAGATATTCTTTAGCAGATCACAACACAAAAAGAGGAAAGATGATGACTATATCGGTAAGGGACACTCTTCATGCTTTATTAGATCTCATTTATGATGCATACGTCATGTCCCTACAAAGATATTTGGTACGCACTGATGATTAATATCACATACAGAATCTGAAAATATGACGTTTTTAACTAATAAGTAACTTTGATTTAAAATTGATAAATGATATGCTCATACTTTCACAAGCATATTACTTGCAACTTATTGATAGTCGTCTTAATTCTTTCGAGATCATTCTTCAAGAGGAATTTCAAGTTGGAACCATTATTTTCAAATTACCTTCAACTTGGAATGATATAAGAAGAAGATGAATCATCGGCAAGATGTTAACTCAACTTCAATGTCATCTTAGAATTGAAGAAGATTCAAGACTTCAATATGCTAAGGATAAAAAGAATGTTGATCCTAAGGCAAATCTAGTTGGGAAGCAAAATTAGTTAATTTCAATCAGAATAGACATTGAATCTAAAGAAAAGGGCAAAGCAATTCAAGAAGAAGAACTCATACTCCAGCCAGACAATCAAAACATGCCAAAATAAAATGTGCTTATTATTTCTATGATTAGTTAGCCATAACACTTGTCACAACTATATTTGAAAAAAGAAACAAGGATCATCTCAATCTCAACTGAATATAGTCAAAGAGAAAATCATACCCATGACTACTAAGGTTTAATAATATGACAAAAGATGGAGGATGGTAGCTAGACACAATGCGACGATTCATATCTCCAACGACCGAAGCTTATTTAAAACATATGTACCGATGAACAAAGGAGTGGTATAACTTGGAACTCAAGTTATATCAAAGGTTATTGGAATAGAAAATGTAGATCATAAATTTACCGTTGAAAAAGTTGCTACTCTGACAAAAGTTCATCATATACTAGAAATGTAAAAGAATCTTGTATCAGATGACAATTTAAATAAAGGTGGCATTAAGATGATTTATGAATCCGATAAGTTAATCTATTGAAAAAAGAGTTGTTCTGGAAAAAGATTATTCTTGTAATTGGATGACCGAACTAAATATTATGAATAAGATTTTTATTTCTTCTGCCTATATTATTGGTTCTTTTGATCTAACAATGCTTGAATTTTCGTTGACTCACCCATATTCTAAATTAATAGATTGTAAATGGATATTTAGGAAGAAAGTAATGGTTGATGAGTCTTTAGATAAATTCAAGGCCAAATTAGTGGCCAAGGGATTTAGACAAAAGGAAGGGATCAAATATTCTGATACCTATACACCGGTAGCTAGAATCTATGCAATTAGATTTTTATTGGCCCTGCTATCATCTATCGAATGAATGTTAAAATAACACTTTTAAATGAAAGCTTAAACTTAGAAACATATATGGAATAACTAGAAGGATTCATTTTAAAAGGAGGGCAATATGCCATAAAGTTTATAAATTAGTCAAATCATTGTATGGTTTGAAACAAACCTCTAAATTATTGCATGAAAAATTTGACAACGTAATGCTATCTAATTGTTATAAAGTAAATGAAGCTAATAAATGTGTTTATAGCAAATTTAGTGATAATTTTGATATCATTATTTATTTATATATTGATGATTTGTTCATTTTTTTATACTACTTTAGAATGCATAGTACAAACTAAATTGTTCTTGTCATATGATTTAAGATGAAGGATATAGGGTTGACTAATATTATCTGAAAAATTAAATTACTGAAAATGAGTTGACGTACCCTTCACTCAATCTCGTTACATTGATTGTCAACCTGTCAGCCCTTACGATTCAAGCATTTTACTAAGAAAGAATACTTATGACTGTAATTCTCAACTAAGTTATGCAAGGGTAATAGATAGTCATTACACTGCACATGACTACACATTATATATGTTGTAGGAAATTGAGCATATTACACATTATAAGTGTTCTTTACATTGCACATGACTACACTTATGTTGTAGGAAACTGAGCAGATTACGCATGAACACTTATGTACTCATTACACTGCACATGACTACACATTATATATGTTATAGAAAACTGGGCAGATTTACCATTAATACCAGTCAAGAACATTAGAATGTATATTTCGAGTTTTAAGTATCTTAAAGGAATTATTGATTATGCCTTATATTATAATAATTTTAATGTTGTATTAGAAGGAGATAGTGATGCTACTTGGAATGTAGATAGTGAAGAATCAAAATCTATGACTAGTTGGATTTGTGGAGTAATCTCATGTAGATCTAAAAACAAACTTGTATAACTCACTCCATAATGGAGGTTGAATTCATTATGCTTATCGTCGAATGCAAAGAGGCAGAATGACTTAAAAACTTGATAGATGTACCATTAGTTGGTATTTATGCAATAAACATATATTATGATAAACTTACTCTAAAGAGAAATATAACAATAAGTATAATATAAAATTAGACATTAGTCTGAGGTATATTTATGTAAAAAATTTACTAAAAAATAGAGCACTAATATTTTATTTTGTCAAGTCAATAGAGAATTTGACCGATCCTCTTACTATGGAACTTTCAACAGATTATTTTATAAGTGATATAATGTAATTAGTTCAAAGTTTATAATTTGGAAGTCATCAACAATGGAAACCTAACCTAGTTTTTATGATATATTACATAGGTTCAACAGGAAAAATGATTTATATGAGTAAATATTTCAACACTAGTAATAATTAGAGCATTCATGTTCTAACTAGCTCATTCTTGAATGTTTAGTAAAATCGATGATGACCTATAAATGTTGGGATGAGAATTTAACCTCTTAATAAATTTATAACTTATTTAAGTTAATGTCTATAATAGGAGCACTCTTGATAAATTCTCTTATTTGAGTGTGAAAGTCAGACTGCTTCCTCTGGCGCTATAGACTCCCCTAGAGTATTCAATAAATTGGGATAGAAACATATCACTATAATTGTGTTGGCGTTTAATAAAACTAACTCCCTTTGAGCATTCAAGAAATTGGGACAAGCATATAACTATAGATGTGTTGGTTTTAAGAACACTAAACATATCTAGACTATAGTGTATGTAATATATCCGGTTTGTTAAATATGACTTGTAGTTCAAGACTATGTTACTAAATAACTTGAGGAACTTTGATATAAAAATACTAAGTGAAAGTTTAAATATTCATAGATGCTTTCCTCTATGCACTATAGTTTAACTTACACCCACTCATGAGTTTTAAAATTATTGTTATAAATTTTACAATTACCTTACAGCTACTTTTATTTTTTTTAAAATTCAAAGAAATAATGTTTTTAAAACATTCAGAGGAAAATAACTTTTGCTAGGTGAAGAGGTACTCCTTTGCCTACTATTTTTTTAGTTTCAAATTAGAAAGAAATAAATTTTCAAGTGTATACAAGGCAACTCTCTCCTTTATTTTTAATTGGTTATAAGATGAACAAAATATGCCTAGCGACGAGCCACCGCATTTTTATATGCACACACATGTGCATAGAGATTGGCGTTTAGGCCCATTGAACCTTTTGGCAATGCACTAGCAATTCACAATTTGCTAGCGAGGAGCTCTTAGAAGCCCATCATTTTATTAACTTTTTTATCGCATCGACCCAACAGTCAAATAACTTATGGGTGAAAGTGAGTTTAATGGATTAATTCGATTGTAAAGGGTCACGTGGATTGATTAACTATTGACGATTGTTACTTTAGAATTATTAATTTCATTTAAAAAAAGTTATTATGATCAGTATGATTAAACTAAATCTAGACAATTAAATAAAAACTCAAGAGATATAACTTTTGAACAGTCAAATCTAGACAATTGATAATATAGTTGTTACAATAAAGGTTATTTGTCTTTTCGAAGTGAAACATTTTACTTTTTTCGAAAAGACACATTAAAGTTTATTTAAAAGAAGCTTTTGAAATTTTTTAAGATCGCAAGCTTTTCTCGTTTTTCTCGAGTTCTTACGAAGTCAATTTTATTTTCATAGCGATATTATGTTCATTTTTTCATGGGCATTCATAGTTAATGTTCATATCTCTTTATAATGAAACAACACACAAAAAGAGGTCACACAGGTCTGGTCTTTGTATCATGGGAACATGTTTGCTTTTACCCCGTTTTGCTATTACCAAACATTTATCAGAAGAGAGTAAATAGCGTTTATAGAAAGCATACTCTTAAAATGCCTCATTCATCTTTCCATCGATGAACTGGATATGTAGTTTGCATGCTTTTATTATCTTTCGGGGCTCACACAACAAATACTTATTTTTCACAACTCATTAGTGTCTTTCTACTCGTTAAAAATATTAAAAAAAAGGTTGATTATGAGGCATCATCCCTTTTGTTTGGTGCTCCTATGAGAATAATCAATATCAAAGAATTCTGTATACCCTTTCGACCATCCACCTACTGAGGGGGAGGTAATTCCTAATTAGGACATGGTCGCTCCATTAGCGACTATCCATCCTCTAAGGAGTATCATAATTTTTTGAGCCAAACGAAGTTTGCAACAAAATTTGATCTTGTTGTAGTCTTTAGTTTCATCAATTAAGAGGTCTAGAAAGACGATTATCGCAATGCATCCCAAGGTCAAGAAGTTGAAGGGAAAAGAGGTAAATCCCGGGTTCAGTATTTGGAACCAAGGTCCATCCTTAGTCAGAAAGGGCTAAATATCTCTACCCAAATGTATCTCTAGTCCTTGTCCCTATTCGATACAATTGATCTTGAGATTGTGGGAATATCATTAGACGATCAATTTTTTATTCCACGTGACACGCATCCCAAACAGTGATCGGTGAGCATTATATGTGGCATGTGATCTTTGGGTCATTTTTTTGGGATGTGTGTCACGTGGAACAAAAAATTGACCGTCTGATGATATGCTCATGGTCTTGAGATCAATTGTGTGGTAGATTGAAATGAAAAAAGATCTCCATCATCTACTTCAAAGTAGTCAACAATTTTCAACTTATGTAATTTAAAAAGGGAGTCGGTGCTTGCTCGCCTTTAGTTGATCCTTACACATAATTTAAAAGAAAAACTTGATTGTTGATATGAGTCATGTGAAAACACTATCTAAGGTGTCTGATTTGAAGGCCATGACCTAAAGATCTCTGATACAAAAGATTGGAACAAAACAAGATCTCTATCATATAATTCAACATAGTCAACTATTTAATCAGACAATTGCTATTGATTGCATTGAATTGTATGATAAAGATCCTATTTCATACCAATCTTTTGCACCTAAGATCTCTAGATCATGGTTGTTAAATCAGATGACTTAGATGGTGCTTTCACCTAACATAGGCCCCCAAAATACAGTCTTCTTTTAAACCACGTGCAAAGGGCAACTTCTGATGTGCAAGTAATGGATCCCTTAAAAAATGGGAGTCATTACTTGCACACACAAAGTTGGACAAAACACACAATTTATTTGTATTTTAGGAATCCGTGCTATGTAGAAACACCATCTAAGCCGTCTGGTTTGAAAGTCATGATCTAAAGAATCTTGGGGCAAACAAATGACACGAAAAACGATCTCTATCATATAAATCAAGGTAGTCAAAACCCATCATCCGATTTATGATTGATTGAGTTAAATCATATGACAGAGATCGTGTTTTGTGCCATTTTTTTTGCACTAAAGATCTTTATATCATGATCTTCAAATCAAACAGCTTGAATGATGTTTTCACATATTAGATAGCCAAAACATTGTCTTTCTTTTAAATTGTGTGCAAGGGTTAAGGGTCAACTTCTTGTGTGCAAGTAATGGCTCCCTAAAAGAAGTTGGATATCTCTGTTTGTGCCCACCCCTTCTTTGAAAGCGCCTATGCCCTAGACCCCTTAAAAACAATTAATTGCTTCAGATCAGATGATGGAAATCTTGTTTCACCCCGATCTTCCACATAATGGATCTTGAGAGTATGACACACCTATTTGACAGTTAGTTTTTGATTCCATGTGTCACAGGTCTCCAAAATATGGCTCTTCAATCATATGGCACACATCACGCTCAAACATGATTTTATGGCCATTGTTTGGGGATTTGGGACACATGGAATAAAAAACCGACCGTCTGAT
Source organism: Chloranthus sessilifolius (assembly GCA_021018995.1). Taxonomy (NCBI): domain Eukaryota; kingdom Viridiplantae; phylum Streptophyta; class Magnoliopsida; order Chloranthales; family Chloranthaceae; genus Chloranthus; species Chloranthus sessilifolius. Next base: position 97,792,867 of record CM037597.1, on the reverse strand, counting down.
AGGTGCGCCATGATCCCAAGATCCAATTTGGGGAAAATAAGGGTAAATCACCATCTCTATCATCTGCTCCGTAGAAATCAACGATTTTATAGGGTATGGGATGTGGGCACTTTCAGAGAAGGCATGAGTGCGAACATAGGTACCCAAGGAAGTTATAACTATGTATAGAAAATGAAAGATTACTAATAAGAGGCTAGAAGTTTTCCTTTTACCGATCGAATCGAACGTATCTTTTATTATCAGAGAAGTCAAGACCAAAGAATTATATATATATATATATATATATATATATATATATATATATATATATGCGATTTCATCATTTTTTTTGTGGACTAAAATGCCTTGCTCAAGGGAATCAATTGCTCTCATAACGATCAGTTCTTACGAGACCGCAACGAATTGGTCTAGTACAAGATAGTGACCAATCAGTCTTGTGCAAGATCAATCAATCAGTCGTGGTCTCATAAGAGACCCGATTGATCATAGTCTTGTCCGACATCAATTGGTCTCACTTAAAAACAAATATGTACCTAATTTAATTTAATTTAAGAGTATTTTGGCATAATAAAATTAACTTAGTTTGAGAGTATTTTCGTATATTAGAATTGAACAAAACGCACATGCATGATATTTATTTAAAAAGTATGTAAAATAGATGAGACCCTCTTTGGCAATAAGAGGGCGAGGTAGATATGTGTAAGGTTTGAGGTCTACGAAGAGAATGTTGGTTTGGTTTTTGGGGGTAGAAGAAGGAATTCTTCTCGTCAGAAAAGATGGTAATGAAGTTGTGGTAAAAATATAGGGTCGTTATGGTCATTAAAAGGAGATAGAAGGGTAGTTTTGGGGTGACGAGGTGTATCCTTCCCCGTTTACTATAGTCGTCCTCGTTCTCCGTCCTGACGAAAACCATTTCCTTGCCCGAAAACCCCAACCTGTTTATACCTTTTTACGGCCCGATTCCCATTTCCACCTTTTTATTTATTATTTATTTTCCTTATTTTTTATTTTATTATTTCCGAAATTGGGAAACCCTCGGACGGAGCCAGAGACACCGAATTCGCAGACGATTTGCGGTAACAAATCTCTCTCTCTCTCTCTCTCTCTCTATTCCTCATTTATATTTGAATTCTTCGTTGGATCAGGGCCGTTGATTTTCTCTTCAAAGCCCCCGATCACTGCTCTTTCCAAGCTTCTCTCTTGCTTGCACTTCCTCCTGGTCCATATCTTCCTTTTCTAGGGTTTCTAATCTGGTTCCGTAAAACCTAGGGTTTGGTTAGGGTTTCGTTCTGGTTCGACAATTGGATGCTTATTAGGGTTTTAATTTGACCCTGAAAGTCAAATTAGGGATTTTTGGTTATTTGATGAGAATTCGTAGGGTTTTGAGTCGGATTTCGATCTGGAGCTCTTAGGGTTTTCTTTTCTCCTTTTCTTATTATCTAATTTTTTATTTGCAGGGAATTGTAGTGGGGCAAATCGAATTTGTGAGGAGGAAATTAATTTATTTGGAGGTAATCATATAGTGTTTTGGTTTTATTTTTTAGTAAAATTTTGATTTGAATTTAATCAGGTTGTGCTTGCTGTGTCTCAATTTTTATTTAACTATGAGATCTAACGTTGTTTTCTTATGATTTTGATGGTGTGTGATTTTAACGGATTAGTTCTGACCTTAGTGGAACTTTGATTCATCAGTCAGTATGTCGAATTCTCCAGCGCCTAATATATATATATATATATATATATATATATATATATATATATATATATTTCCTCTTTGAAAAAATATATTTTTCTTGCCATAGTTTGAGCAGTATGTGACGTGGGAACGTGGCATGGCTATCCGGGCCAGCCGCATGACCAACTTGTGCTCCACGGCGTGCATGGATGGTGGGCGCATGTGGGCATCCGAGTGTGTTTGTCATGGGCCATGAGGGCTCGTGACATGGAGATGTGGGGCGTTGTGGGCATATTCTTAACAACTGCGCGCCGTAGTACTGGACGAATAGCTAGCCTGAGTGTATAGCCATACCAACACGTACGCTTAGCCTTAGTTGGCTTGGGGATGTGCATCCGGACCTAGAATTTGCGTGGGCATTGCTTGGTTGCTCTAGGGCATATTTGTGATGCCTAGAGCCATCGTGTTTGGGTTGGTTCTGACCAATCCTGCGGTGCGGGTCAACTCCGAAAAGAGGCCTTTCCTTCACGGTTCCCTGTTCACCGCCACGTCAGTTGCCTATAGAAAATGCAGTGTTGCCTCGATTGTGTTATATACGATTTGGGTTAGGCTGATGTAGCGCGTCGGGCGTTAGGTGCCGCACTGGTTTACACTGTTGCAAGAGTAACCCCGTGATAATTGGTATCAAAGCCAGGTTTGCTCAGGGTTATGAAGATGCGCTCTGATCCTGTGACAGTTGGTATCAGAGACAGATCGATCCGAAAGGGGTGATGTTGGAGAGCTAGCTGAGACTTGAGAGGTGGAAAGACCTAGGGATTGGAGAGCGAGGTTGATTCGAAAAGCGTAACGTTGCTAGGCTAGTGGGAAGGGTGAGGACCTTAGAACTAGGTTGAACCGAAGGAGAACTTGGAAACAGAGAGCGAAGGCGTAACCGAGGCACTGTGGTGTTTCGAAAGCAGAATTTGGTGGCGGACTCTTGGGTGAAGACGAAAGTTGAGGGACTAGAGCGAGCAATGTGCTTGGTGATGGATAGCGCTAGTATGGGACAACGTGAAGAATCAATGTATTTCTTGTTCGTATGAGAAACTGACATGGCTTCATGCCGAGTGAAATACGGATGGGGTCGAGTTTGAACTAGCGAGAGGAGGTACCCAACCTTGAGGCTAGGTATTTGATGAGACTTTGCATGAGGTGAAGACGAAGGTCGAGGAACTGATGTAGAGTATTGGGTGTCAGCATGGGTGTTGACGTTATCAAGTTGGGAGGAGGTGACGTGGTATTCTCTTGTGATTATGGCATCGATGAGGATGTTGACATTATGGAGTGGTGGAGGATGTGACAGGGTCAATACTCTGGGTATTGGCAGGAAGGCGTGTGAACCCTTGGAGCTTGGGTTGGTTGGCTAGCATGAATGCGTCAGGCCTTTGAGCTAGGTGTGTGACGTGCAAGCGCGAAGGCGTGCAAGCTTTGTGTCGCGCGTGTGTCTCTTATATGTGGTGTAGATGGCTACTCGAACTAGGTGGTGTGCTAGTGTGGCGACTAGACACGCGTGAACGTGGATAGCTGAGTTGCATGTGTTGTGGTTGCATGAGTCTTGTGTGCCATGGACAGAAGTCGTGTGCCATGGGTAGTATGTCAAACCAATGCGCTTGAGGTATTCCTGCTATTTGGCTTGAGGTGGTATTTAAATCATATATATGGGAGAGGAGCTGCGGAGCTACTTTCATACACATGGGGTTTTGTCGTACTATAGGATGCACAGTGGTCTCCTAGGTCTGTAAGGGTGGGCCTAGGACGTTACTTTGTCAATGTTGTGTGTCACCCGAGCGAGGTTGCCATGTGCCCGAGCTATGAGTCGTGGTGCACATAGGTTGGCTATGAGGGAGACACTCGTGGGCTACGTGGGATTCTATGGAGCACGTTGACATGAGGGTCAGAAGCTGATGTGTGATGGCTGTGAGAGCCATACACGATGGTGGGCTTGATTCAGTATGACAACGAGACATGTTGGAATGGGACGACATGAGGAGCTACATGCTACTGTTGCACGCGAGGTACTAGTGCATGATACAGGGTGAAGCTTGAGCATGCCAAGTGGGGCATGGAGGTGCAAGCATGCGTGTCGCGAAGAGACACGATGTGTTGGTATGGTTTACCTTGGTGAGGGAGGAAACCATGTATGGGAGTTCCCGTCCTCTAGGCGGGTGGTATCAGAGTTGATGGAGGGTTAGGCTGGCCTCGTTGTTGTGGCTTCGAGGCGTCGTACGGGAGTGGTAGGCGTGTGTCAGAATGTGCCCTCGTGACAAGTGGCTATCATTTGATGGATTGGGAACTTTGGGCATTAGGGTGCAGCCTCTAAATTTTGGTTCGCAGAAGCAGTTTTGAGATTTGATAGGTTCTATGGCGAAGATTGGGACTGTGGAACATGCGCTGTATAGATTTTGTTTACTTGACAAAAATCCTCTTTTTGATGAGTGCTGGCATGTGTATCTTGAAGAAGGTTCCAGGCTGGGTGATTTATTGTTAGAACTCACAACTGATCTAGGATTATGTTACAGTTATCCAAGGAAGCTTGAGCAGCTAAGTATTTGATGAATTAGATTGGACCATCCTTTTGTGAGTTTGGATGACATGCTTTTGTAGATATCCAAGTTGGGGGTAGTTGAATTATAGGATCATCTAATGGGCTGGTTAGAGGTGTTTGAAACCTAAATTGGTGTCCCTGTTCCTTAGGAATTACTTCTGTTGTAGGGGGTCTATGGGGGATAGAATTAGACAGTTATAGCTGATGCTGCTGCTCCCTTGGGTGAGTTCAAGGATGTGCTCTCTATTGGCCCTCACTTGGGTTTCGTGGTTTTGACAGTTGTGCTTCCATACACATGCACATACTCCCGCACACTCCAGTATGAATCAAAATGCTGTATTGGCTATGAATATATGTTGCAATGTTCAGAATCTCCGACAATGGTTGAAGCTTTGACTCTTTGTTTTAAAGTTGAATGTAACTATACTTTAAAAATGAAATATAGTTGCACTTCTCTTTGAAGCTGGGAGTCAACAATTCAACTTTCTTTAGTTTCGGGAACGTACAAAATGATCATGCCGATATGATTGTGTATATAACAACCTCACGAGTTAGATTTTTGCAATGAAAGTTTTTCTAGTTAGGCACTGCTTTCTAAACCTTGCATGAATTCAAAGTTTTGAAAGAGGATATTACTTTAGGGATGCCTTCTTTTTATTTTTAAATGCACATTCATTGTCATGGTGGTTGGCTGCACATAATTTAACTGAGCTTGAGCTGTAGGGTGAGGGGCCCGAGAGGAATGTCTTCATTCCTTATTCGGTAACTCGTTTCTATCTTTTCTATTCTTGCGAATATCGGCTATGAAAAGAGAGGTCGGGATGATATCATCAATGTTTGTACCTCTCCTTGTGGAATAGATCCATTGGGGAGGAAGAATAGTAGGACCTGCTTCAAACAATGCACTTCTCGGACCAAGAAGGGGGAACTGAAAGAAGCTTATGTGCAGTGTAGAGTAACTAGATGATAAGGCTCATGTCACATCACTTTTATTTGCAACTCATGTGCTAGTTGTCATTTATTCCCTTTACCTTGCTACATGTTGGAAGGAAGAGATCTCTTTTTAACAAGACAGTCGATAAGGCAAGGGTGTTTTGTCGTCAATCTTATTAGTCGGGCCTGACGATTTGGAATTGAAGACTTGGGCTGATGAGGATTTACGGGGATATAACCGATTGTCTCAAACGGGAAACTATGTGCGAAAGCATGGGGAGCGAACATGATTAGATGTCCTGGTAGTCCATGTCCTAAACTATGAGTGTTCGGCCTTGGTCTATGTGGATCAGGGGCCTAGCTAACGCGTGAAACACTCTGCCTAGGGATTATGTTCGCAAGACCGAAACTCGTCTTTCTGCTGTCATGCCCTCACGAGTTTTCTTGTCGTGCCCTCACAAGTGCTTTTGATGGATCAACTTTAGTATTAGAGGAAGGGCGGTAGCGGGGTAGAGGAATGGGTCACCTCATCAGGCTCATGACTTGAATACTGCAGGTTCGAATCTTCTCCCCATGTAGTAAAGGTGCCAACCCCATAGCTTTGCTTCATTAATGAAAGAAGTTCGCACGACCTTCTTTCTAACCTGATCTGGAGACGTCTACAACCTTTCCTATTCACAGACAAGATATAGAGATCGAGCACTAGTGAAGCTACTGGATAGGAACATTACACTGCTAAATCGCCCTTGGGGGGAGTTGGCTAAGGGTAAGGGTGGGTTCTTGCTTACTTGGGCAATAAGAGCTTGATTAGGGGTTAAAATGGGGGCTCTATCTCATGGATCAAAATATCGTCCGATACCGATGCATATTGGTTTTGGACTTGGACGATGCGGTAAATTGAGTATTTCTCAGGGCCCCGTAAAAACAGTCAAATTATCGTTTGTATGGTCCGTATCGTCCAATTTATCTTCCGATAATTTTAAATTATCGTCCAGTGAGGCCCCCAACTTCAAGTGACGAAGGGAAAATACCGGTATGTATCGTCCGGTATGTATCGGTTTTGGAGCTGGATGATACGTACCGGTTTTTTGAAATTTTGACCCATGCTCTGTCTTGAAGATCAAACACTTCTGTTTAAATAGCTTGCCAACAGAAAGAAGATTTTTGAAACTTGGGGTGGTAGATAAATATTCATTCCCTAGATTGTTAAAAAAATAAAAAAAATTTGTCTGTACTTTCTCCTTCAGATTTCTGTGCCAGGAGTTGCGGAGAGAAGAATACCTTTACCCAGTTATGAGTTAAGATAACGAACGATTTTGAGACTGACCATAAGGTTTGGTTCCCTTCGAGCATGCATAAACTTGGGTGGGGAAAATCACTTGTTTTTTCATTGAGAAATAGATGTGCCGGAGTTGAAGCTTAACACCCAGATTGAAACTTCGTGTTCCGACCTTGAACGACCATAACACAAAGCAGTTCAACATTCTTGCAGAGGTCGAGGATGGATGAATTCACCAACCAACAATTGATTCCCTTGGTGAAAAATCGTTGATGCAAACGATAAGGAGAACAAGAAGGCAGCAAACCAGCTAGCCATGGCACTAGCAGCTGAAAAACTAGACTAGCTAGCCTAAAGGCCCATCCAAGTTTGTTTTTTGTCTCTGCTGGCCGGCAGCTGAGGAAACACAACCTGACCCCCTCTCCCATCTCCCATCGCTAGATAGACCACCCCTACTAGGATCATAGTACCTAGCTATGTCTGTGCAAACTTTGGGAGAAGTGCCATTAGAAACATAGCTACTTAAGTATCTACTCAATTCCAAAGTAAAGTCGAACGTGCTTCCATCAGTTCGCTAGAAACAGAGTGATATGACTCTTACTTTCGAACTGAATTACGCTTTTTTTGCGGGCGAGTTCGTAGGCTTCAAAGCCGTAGTGCGCTAGCATGTCCAGTAAACACAGGCTTCGAAGTCATAGCATGCTAGTGCGTCCAACAAACGTAGACTTCGGAGCCCTCAAAGCTCGGCAGAAGTTGGTGTAGGCGGACGAATGGTGACTGATGTGACGAACATGAAGGTTGAATCGGAGCATGAAAGTAGTGCGCAGACCGGCCTCTTGGGCCGAAGGATGGAGCGTGCAAAGTTGATTGTGCTCGCATGAATCAGAATCCCCTTTAAGTTATTAAGACAGGCGACCGAGAAAGAAAGGCTCCACGTTCTCCAAGTGGTTGATCTTAGCGTGCTAGCTGCTGCTTCATTTAGTATTGCGATAACTCTTTTTCTTTCTTAGCTCCGCCCCACAGAGAACTCTGGTTGCCATTTCCTTATATACATGATACCCCCAGGCTCACATTAGTACTTCAATTCTCCAATTAAGTACTCTTTGTTGCACCCGGTTCAACAACGTACTGTAAGGGCACTGAATCTACAGGCCTCAACCCATTCTGAAAGAACAAATGCAGGTTGAAAGGCCAATGGTCTTGTTCCTCTCTCTCTAGGTGTAGCCCTTCATTTTCTCATCCAATCTGCACAATTTGGTTATTAGCAATGCTGGCCATCCTAAAATGAATATAAATAGTGGCTGTTCCTCGGTAAATTTGTCAAAATGCCTGTTACCTGGCATCAAATTGAGTTTAGGGGTTAGTCCTTTGCAGGCATTGCTGCTGACTTCGGAGGGAACTATTTATTTTTTACTCTCTGTGGGGTCTTACTTTTGTTTTATCACCCTAATTTTGTGTTTACTTGTACAATCTACAAGGATATGCTGAACCTGTCCTTTTGAATGAAATTATCCTTTTTTTTTTTCTGCACCCCATCTATCATATAAATTGATGCTTCTTATGTGTATTATGATCACTTTCAATCTGTGAGGCATATAATTTTCTGCATATATTACTCGTTTGTTTTTTCCCCTCAAATATTATGTCGCACCAATGAGCCTTGATGTTTTGTTTGCAAGAGTTCTTTGGTTTAAAATAGATTAACTGATGCATCAAAACTATGTTCTAATTTTGGTTTTATCTTCACGATCTCCTTTAATTGCTTTTCTGGCTAAGATATGGAGTTTATGTTCAGTTGATTTAACTTTTGACAATTTTTGAAAAGCGTCCTGGCATTCCAAAATATAAATGCATAAGCGATTAAAAAAAAGGACCAGCTCCTTGAAAGTTGAAATAATTCAACTCTCTATTTTCTCTTTATATGGTGCATTGACTATTTGATATAGATGCAAATTGGTGTTTCATTACTTTTGTTCCTTTTATAATACATATGTGATACTTAACGAGTTGTTTGTTAATTAAATGTTTTCCATGCTTGATCGTTTGCCTATAGATTGCATGTGGGTGCATATGCAAGTTAGCTGCCTTAACATTGGATTTTTTTTAACAATTGGACATCGTCTCCAAATAATTTGAAGGTGGGATTGATTTTTTGTTATGGGTTGTACAGGATTCATTTGCCTAATATACAATTCAAGGAATTGGATACACCCTAGGCATCTGTTAATGAAGATGTAAATAAAGGGTTGTTGATCTTGAAATGGGGCTGATGGTGTCACAAGTGTGGCTTTGTTCTTCCTGTTATTTTAGAGTGCTATGTTATGATGGTATTATATATCTTGGTTAGTGAGAGGTGCCAATGGTAAAATTGAGAAACTCTAGATATTGATGTTAGCATTTCGAAGTGGACGGTTTGAAAGATGCATGTTCAGGCACATATGTCGGGACAGATCTCAGGGCAGGTACCTAATCAAGCTGCCTCACAGTTGTCTGGTTTACCCCAGCAGAATGGCAGTTCTCTATCTTCCCAAATAAACCTAGGAAGTCTAATTCCATGCAATATGGATCCCGAACTTCTCATGGCACGCAAATTGATACGAGAAAGAATGTAAGTTTTTAGTTACTATCTATTTTTATTGATTTATAAGTTCGAGGATCCTAAGTAGCTTATGAGAATCATAGTTTTTAGTCTTTTTGTACTACAATGCTTGTATCTATCTGGAAATTGCACTGACATTGGTCTAATATTTAGAGCAGTAAAGGAACAAGATATGCCTGGACTTTGGGTTACTGTTTCCTTCTTAGTGACTTTTGCCTGTTTTAAGAAGTTATAATGCTCCCAATTTGAACTCAACTATGGTAGACTTTGTAAGAATTTTTTTTCCTGGTGTTGGCAGTTGATCATCACTATCATTATCATTGCCTTGTCCCATATGGTGTTAGCATTTGATCAAGTTTATCAAATTGTAAATCGAATTGAGAACCATTTGGGGTCTCTTTGAATTGAATCATAAATTCTAAGATTATCAGTTTTTCATCTAGAATTTTTGGACAACTAATTGTAACACTTTCCTATTCGTAAGACACATAATTGAGTAAATTGGAAGTAAACTGAGGCATAAAACTTGGATCATAGTTTCCAATTGACGAAAAAGAAATCAATTATTTCACAGAACAATATTAAAACTAAGGTATCAAACTCATACTTATCATCCGATACCGATACGTATCATCCGATACCGATACGTATCAGCCGATACTGAAAAACCCAGTTTTTATTATTATTAAAACAAAGTAAAAAATGACCATATTATTGCGACCGATACCGATACTGATACCAGCCCAGTACTAGTGTCGGACTGGTATCAGTTCTCAGCCCGACTGATACATATTGTTATTTGTTCTTGGCCGGACCGATATGTATCACCGATACGTACAGTATTGTCTAGTTTTGATACCATGATTTAAACTTCAAGCATCATTAATTGAGCATGGTGATGATGTGTTTGTAATTATTACTTAATGAATGATATAACATGTCTTCATTTTTACAACATACAAAGAAAGAAAAAAGAGACGGTTTTGGCGATGGTTAAAGACTTGAAAGAGATTTAGTGGGCCCAACATAGGGTCCCATAAGATATTCCTTAAGTGTCATGTGAACACTTAAAGTGATCACATGAGACATGACCACTTAAGTGGCTCACATGCCACTTAAACAGTTATAATGGGCTCTCATCTTTAGTCAAAATATATATCAACTCTGACCGAATGTTATTATTATTATTATTATTTTAAATTTAACAATGAAGATTTAGTTTTTAAAAGACAAAAAAAATAATGAGAGGATAGAAAAGGGGGGGGGGGGAAAGGTTACAACTTTGACTTCTTGAGATTTGAATTATAAAAATAGAGCTAATGGAAGCTCTAAGATATCACCCCATGTGATTATGATTGCCACTTTTTTAACATATTATTTTCTTATTATCACATCATATTGATACTAAAGCAAGTTGGTTTGAGCTGATTGATTTCAAAGTGTGTGATCTTCATGATTTTGAGATGTCACATCATAGAATTCATGGTAGAGGAGGAAGAGTACACGTTAATCGCCGAGATGCCATTCAATACATCCAAGCACAACGCGATCAACTAACGTGATTTTAATTTGTTGAGAAGCAACCACAGATCATATGTCACCGTCTTCACACAAGATTCCAAATTTACGTAAAGTTCGAAGGTCATATCATGGTTCAAATGATAGATATGACTCGAAAATTCCAGTGAAAGACCGATGCAAATTGTATTTTGGAAAGGGGCATACTTTGAAGAGTTCAGGTGAAAGATCAATGATCAAATCACGATTTGGATAGCAGAGATGCTATAAAACAAATTCTCATGAAAGATCAAGAGTCAGACCGATAATTGAATGCTGGAGGTATCTTAGATCAACTCCACTGGAAAATCAACAGTTTGATCGAAATTTGAATTTTGGTGTTGTAGATCAAATGTGTATTGAAGATCAATGGTTTGGTTGAGATTTGAACGATGTAAGTATATTAAATCAGCTTCACATTGATGATCAACGGATGGATCACTATTTGACTGTTGGAGGTGTCCCAGGCATGGATCAAAATATCGTCCGATACCGATACGTATCGGTATTGGACTCGAACGATACATTGAATGTATCGTTCGATACATTCAAATGTATTGAATGTATCGAACGATACATTCAATGTATCGTCCGATACAAACCGGTACCGATACGTATCGTCCGATACGTATCGTTTTGGAGCTCGAACGATACGTATCGGTAACCCGATATTTTAACCCATGGTCCCAGGTCAACCCCATGTAGACAGTCAACACATGAACCAAGATCTAGGTGGTGGGAAGTTCTAAATCATCTAGAAGATGATCTACGGTTTGATGAATTTCGACAATGATAATATTCTAGATCATTACCCTATAAAAGGTCCATGATCTGATGGAGAGGGAAATGATGAGTAAGGGGTCTGGGCTTGGAATTGTTGGCCATCACGTGAAGTTAATAATTAGGAAGTTTAGTTGAATTAGGAGATATCTTAACATTTAGTTCTCTACCATAGGACTTTAATTGTGATAAGGAGTTTTGAATGTGGTAGGTTGTTAGTTTTAAATAGGTGGGGCGTGGCTCTAATGTTGGTTTTCTTGGATGTTTTATGAATTTTGAGAACTGTTGTATGTGGGTTTTCGCAAGTTAAGGTAGTCCTAGTTATTAAAAGTTATGATTGCTCTCCCTATTTTGGTGAATTAAAGGTATTTTTTTTTTTTGTGTGTGTTTAATCTTCTCCTTTTTGGTTTATTATCTTCCTCTTCCATCACAGCAAAAAATTTTTAAATTTATAAGAAAATATGTAACATATAATTTGAACTGTACAATAAAATATTGTATCATATGATTCAATCTTGAATCCTACTATTTTAACAGCCATGCTTTATTTCATCCAAAAAAAAAAAAAAAAAACAGCCATGCTCTAGACCATAAATTGATTCTTTTTTTAGCTCACTGTCTCTCCTTAGGATTGATCCTCTATTATAAGTTATCGTAACTAGCTCTAACTAATAATAGCATTCATCTGATGTTAAAGTGAAAATACCATGATATAAGCAATGAATTGATTTTATTTATTTATTTATTTATTTTTTAGTGCACGGGTGACGGGCCTCTCCTTAGGACTGATCCTCTATTATGAATTATCATAACTAATTCTACAGATAATGGCATTCAGTGAAGTGAAAATATGAATTATATCTGGAATTTGGCTTATGGCTTTGTTTTAGTGACTCCAGCTGATTTGTTGGGTATTAGTTCTCTACATTTTAATTAAACCTATAAACCCTTGACTATTTTCTGTTCAAAAGTATTGCTCAGTGTTGGCAGTTTGTGTAGTCCATCAATTTATGCGTTTTCTTATCTTTCTCTAACCCTCTTTCATATAAATTAAACAAGATAAACTTTATGTCACATCAAATTTATATTGCTTGTCCTTGAACGTACCTAACTAGCTGCATTTAAACTTTCTATCTATCAAATTCTAATTATTAGAAAAAATCTAATCACTTTGATATAGTTGAAGTTATTATTACTGACTTACTGTGGAACCTCCTTAACTGCTGCAACATGTTTGCAGCTTCCAGCTTTTCCACCGGCAACAAGAATCTAATGAATGGCAGCAAAGGCTACCAGATGTTGCAAGGCGCTTAGAGGAGTGGCTATTTAAGGATGCTGGTTCAAAAGTAAGTTATTCTATATATATAAATATCTTGGTGTTGGTATTTCTAGTTTATTACAGAACCGTCAATTTATAACTTGTTCAGTGTTTAGTAAGTTAATTTGATTCAATGAAAACATTTGGATTTTTGTTCACAGTTTATTAGACAACTTTAAATCCTGAAACTATTTTGTGAGATTTCGTACAGTCCCAAGGTTATCTTTTAAACTTATTTTGTGTTCGCCTTTAGGAGGACTACATGAATTTGGAGAATTTGGAGACATTGGAGGCCCGTTTACAAACTTTGATCAAACGTATGGGTTCTAATAATCAGAGCCAACCGTTAGCTACCCATCTTATTTCTTCCTCCTCATCCGTTGGTACGATGATACCGACGCCTGGTATGCCACACAGCAGCAACACAAACTCAATAGTCCATTCTTCCATGGACACTTCTATGATTACGGCCAGTGGCAGTAGTACGGTTGTATCAAACACGGTCAACACAGGGAACTTGCTACCAACGACCAATGGGTCTGCTGGTGTAAGTGGTGGTTCCTTCAATGCATCTGATGGTAAGTTGAAATATCTGATAAACACTCGATGCTATTTAACACTCAATGCTATTTGTTTCTTCGATTCACTGTGATAAGTATATTTGTGCAGGACCACTACCTAATGGGTATCAGCAGTCACCTGGTCTTATCTCTATTGGTTCTGGTGGACACAGTATGATGTCTGCAATGGGTGTACCAAGAGGTGCAAGTCAGATGATTCCAACTCCTGGAATGAACAATTCACAGTCAATGTCGATGAATTCCGAAAGCGGGGGTGGGTTTTCTAATACTGACTCTGCAATGGTCTCACAGCAACAGCAACAGCAACAAAAGCAGTACATTGGAGGTCAAAACAGCCGTATCTTGCATAACCTTGGAGGCCAAATGGGCATGGGATTGAGGTCTAGCTTGCAGCAAAAGCCTTCCTCTTATGGGTTTCCAAATGGGGCTTTAAATGGCAGAGTAGCATTGCTTGGGAATAACATACAATTGGTGAATGGACCGGCAGCATCTGAGGGGTACCTGAATGCCTCTCCGTATGGTAATTCTCCAAAGCCATTACAGCAGCATTTTGATCAGCAACGTCAGCAACAAATAATGCAGAGTACTCTCTCTCTCTCTCTCTCTCTCTCTTCTTTTGATTGGTAAGCTGGGCTCAAACTTGCGACCTTGAGGTTGCAATATTGTTCCACCCGTCCATTGTGCTACAGGCTGAGGCCCTACTCTTCTCCTGTTAAACATAATCTTTATTGATTGTTAGAGATTAAATTATATATTCTTTGTCTGTTGTATGGCAGCACTATCCCAGCAAATGATTCCTTTGGCAGGTGATGGATATGGGATGAATGGTGCTGATTTGTCTGGTTCTGGAAATTTGTATGGCACCGCGACATCGATGGGTTCCCCAGTGAATAACCAGAATGTGAATTCTGCGAGTTTACAGTCAAAATCTAAAGCAAATCCTGCGTTAATCACCCATCAATCTAATTTGCAGACAAATCAACAACCTGCACATGTAAAGCCTCAAACAATTGATCCTTTACTAAAGATGAATTTCCAAGCCCCCCATTCAACTCGAGAGCAACTACTACAGTCCCAGCAGCAGATGCAGAAATTTCAACAACAGCAATATCAGCAACAGCCATACGCCCAATTTGTTCAACACCATCAACAAAAGCAACAAAATCAGCAACAGCAACAGCTGTTGTTGAAGAATGATTCTTTGAGGCAGTCTCAACTGGCACCTAATTTAAGTGGTCAAATCATGGCAGAGCAGGGTATCGAATCCCACGATGAAGTTTTTCGCCAACAGGTTCCTGAACAGTTTCACCTTCCCGAGCTGCAACACCAATACCAGCACCAAAATGTTACTGCCGAAGATCGTTCGAAAGGTGCTCAGGGGCTCTGTCATTCACCTGGCCTTCAGGATTTTCGATCTCTCTCGCAATCCTCACAGCAGTTGCAGCAAATGTTGGATTCACAGCAACAGACTACAGAGACCCAACAAAATGAGTTTAGTTGCCTATCACAACCCGAGGTGCTTCAGGGCCAATGGAATATTCGGGTGCAAGATAAATCCCATATCCCAGATCAATCATCACATGAGCAACATGTCCAAGAAGAGTTCTGTCAGCGAATAACAGGGGTTGATGAAGCTCAGCGACCTCATCACTCTATAGACGGATCAACTGCTGCTTCTTCAAAAAGCTCTACGGTTCCCCAAACTTCGAGTGGGATGGCCTGTGGACCTGCAAATAAAACACGAGAGATGCAATACTATAATCAGCAAAGATGGCTGCTTTTTCTGCGTCATGCTAGTAGATGTTCAGCTCCACAAGGAAAATGTCCAGAAGTTCATTGTGTACAGGCTCAAAGCTTGTGCATGCATATGGAAAGGTGTCAGGCAGATAATTGTGCGTATCCTCGCTGCCGTGTTTCCAAGATACTGATGGAACACAATCGAAATTGTCGGACTGTGGATTGCCCTGTTTGTGTTCCTGTCCATCGTTATATATCATCACAACGGATGGCACGTGTTCGTCCTCCATCTGATGCTGCTGGTTTAGCAAATTCAGCAAATAGCTCCTGGAAAACTGGAGATGCTGCAGATCCTGGTAGAGTAACAACAAAGGCGGCTCTTTCCACTGTTGAAACTTCAGAAGATCTGCAATCTTCACTGAAACGAATGAAGATGGAGCATCCCTCCCCCTCTCCTATGCCCAAGAGTGAAACTTCTCCAGTATCTGTTCCTTCTATGAACCCACCGCCTCATGCTCCACAGGAAGCACATCCCCAAATATGCCAGCAAGTCGACATCCATATGTCTGCTAAATATGAGACTACAGAAGTAAAGATGGATCCATCTGTCAGTTTTGGACGAGGAAGTCCGAAGTTTGTGGAGATCAAGAAAGATGATCCAGAGGATATAAGCATTGTGAGGCCTGATGTTGATTCTATTATTCCAAATGAACTTGCTGCTCATCCAAAGCAAGAACATATCAAGGTTGAGAACAAGATTGATCAGGCCAAGCTAGAAGTAAAACAAGAAGCCACTTCTCTGCCAACTGATAATGTGGTGGGAACTAAATCTGGGAAACCAAAAATAAAGGGTGTATCATTAACTGAACTGTTCACACCGGAGCAAGTTAGGGAGCATATCATAGGTCTCAGACAATGGGTTGGCCAGGTTAGCTTATGAATCTTCTGAGTCATGGACATCTTATATTAAATATTTATTTGTTGTTGTTTTTGAATTTTTTTTCTTGCAATAGTCCAAATTGATTTTTTTTTCGTTTATCATGTTTATTATCTAAAGACACCTTGGATTCAAGAAATTTTGATTGGAAATTGGTGGACCCATTTTTGCATGGGTGTATCTAAATTTCAGTTGTCTTTGTTTTGTTGTCATTTTGGCTCATGCAATAGATTTGTGTAATTTCCTGCCCATCTTTGTTTTATTCCAATCATTTTCTTTAGAGAATGTAAGAAGGTATGCAGTTGTAAATAGTAGCTATATATTTGTGTAGCTTATGCAATCCATGGTTCAAAAACCCGAAAATTTGAATCTACCCAAAAGTTGGCCAGGCATGGCTGATTTGAAGACTTGATCAAGACTCGACTAAATAATTTCATAAAAATTTCAAAATCCAAAATATTTTCCAAAATTAAGAAAATTATTTAAAAATATAAAATTAATAAATATACATAAAAAAATAAGAAATTATTCTAAGAACCAAATCTATAAAAGAATCCACCTATCCACGAATCATGACTCCAAGATGAATTGAATTTTCTACATAATTAAGAGCAAAATGTAATGTGCATACAAATTTTCCTTTATAAATTCGTAACAGTCAACTTTCAACAAGTTCCAGTGGCTAAAAGGTGATACCCCATTAATTAAAAAAACTGTAACTTGCTATCAATATCTGCCAGGATCCCTTGAAATCCATGCCGGGCAGCTGTTGATTGACCTTGATGACAAAAAATTGATGCCCCATTTATTCAGATAGTAGGAAAAATGTTTTCTCGGCCTCTTTTGCCCATCAAACGTATCAAAGCTGATTTCAACAGGTATTATGACCCTTGGAAATATGTCTGTCAGTGCTCATTAAGATTTGATGGCTAGAAAGGATGAGTTATTTTTATTTTATTTTATTTTTTTGATCGGTAACAAAGTAAAAAAAGGTTGACTTATTACAAGATAATCTTTCTCATCAGGTCTTTTCAAGAAAAAAATGCTAATTCATATTGAAGTCAGGGTACCTTGAAATGAATGAAAGGCAGATCTCTTTATATAATGAAGACTATGAGAGAGAAGAAGACAATATAATAAGAGGGCTCGTTGGCTCTGTGAGATCCTCTAGAAAACAAAGGACACAGAGGGGAAGAAATGATTGCTGTGTCATCAGCACTGAGAGATTAAAAAAAGGTGTTGTTATACTAAAACATGCATATTGTTTACAAAAACAAAATAAAACAGCTGTTCTATTGAAAACTTGATTGAATTGCTCGAGTCAATTTGACCTGTCTGAGTTTTTTAATCGACTGGACTTGGTTCAGTTTTCTAGTCAACTCACTGAATCTATTTAGTAACTGGAAGAGTTCTTAGCCTATCGAGTCATCTACTGAGTCTACTCGAAATTTGACGGAATAGGGTCAAACTTAGTTGAGATTTGAGTCTACTCTGACTTTTGAGCCGTGATGCAACCATATCTGTGAATCATATTATTATCTTATTCAAAGACTACGAATCTTTTCCTGCATACAGCTAGTATAGATGCTGCATTCTTTCCCCCTTTGAATGAAAATTTAAGATGGTAATGCTAATGAAAGAATACAATATCTTCAATGGTTTGAATAATCAAAAAAGAAAAAATAAACCTTATCGCTTATCAATAATTGTTGTGCATTATTGGTTTGTTGTGCATTATTGGTCAAACCATTAATGCAGTGAATACCCGGTACATCATTTTGATAAATACAAGTATAAATCCCTATACCTTGTGTGACAATACAGATTTGATAAATTTGTTCTTCTTGCTTTCTTATTTCATGTCAAAGATAATTGACTATTTTGCTTTTATTGTAGTACGTGTCCTAATCATACAATGGTATTTTATCTGTTTTTTTCATTTACAGAGTAAAGCAAAGGCTGAAAAAAACCAAGCAATGGAACATTCAATGAGTGAAAACTCATGCCAGTTGTGTGCAGTGGAAAAGCTAACTTTTGAACCACCACCTATATATTGTACACCATGTGGGGCTCGCATCAAGAGAAATGCAATGTATTATAGCATGGGAAGTGGTGATACTCGACACTACTTCTGTATTCCATGTTATAATGAAGTCCGTGGTGAAACTATTGATGTTGACGGAGCTCCTATTCCCAAGTCAAGGCTGGAAAAGAAAAGGAATGACGAGGAAACTGAAGAATGGGTAAGCTTTTTCCATCGACAACTTGCACTGTGATTCCTGTAAAACCTCTTCTTTACTATTATTTTATCTTCTTCTCAGTGGGTTCAATGCGATAAGTGTGAAGCTTGGCAGCATCAAATATGTGCTCTTTTTAATGGTCGAAGGAATGATGGTGGGCAAGCTGAATACACTTGTCCTAATTGCTACATAGAAGAGGTAGAAAGAGGAGAGCGTAAGCCCTTACCACAGAGTGCTGTTCTAGGTGCAAAAGATTTGCCAAGAACAATCCTTAGTGACCACATAGAGCAGCGACTTTTCAGGCGCCTGAAGCAGGAGAGACAAGATAGGGCAAGGCTTCTGGGAAAGAGCATAGATGAGGTGATTTGTTAAACTCTATTATTCTGCAGGATGTTTACGATGATCGTGGTGTTTGTTCTTGCAACTACCAATATGAATTGTATGATATTTTTTCTTGAGGCATGTGGTGTTTGTTCTTGCAACTAGCAATATGAATTGTATGATTTTATTCTTAGAGGCATCTGTTGTGTATGCCAGCTATCTATTCTAGAAACATGTTTCTCTTTGAAGTTATCTCTTACTCTCTTCATAAATTTGAAGTGCTCAAGTATAATTAGATTCACGGCCTTTCCAAAAATCTCAGAAGGGTGTATAGCTTACTTGCTTCTGGGGTTAGAAATTACAAACTCTCAGGTATCCGAAGCTAGATATTTTATTTAATTTTTCCTTTTCCCGATAGTCTTTAGTTACAGGATATTTTATGATGGTCTTATATCTAAATACATCAGTTAAACAGTGCAATCATTGCTATTATTCATTTTATGTCTTCTGGTTAGTACCACCTAAGCCTTTACTGTGTCATAATTGTATGTTCTATGTTGATGCCCATTATATACATATATAAATCGGGAGGTAATGGGCAAATAATTTGAGAGGTCAATATAAATAGGTAGACCAGTAAATACTGTTAAATTTGAAAAACCTTATTGATGTTGCTGAAAACTATCAGTTACTCAATGAAAATGTTGTATGGGGGGGATACAACATACAAACTTTTGATAGTACCTGATTTCCATGCTTGTTGATCCCAACCTCTGAACTTCTATATTTTCAAATTTATCTGGGATTGCTTAGCTGGTATTAGATTTAGGAAATCTTCCCTATTGCCAATCCATCTGATCATGATTTTTGACTCACCCTTTACACAAAGCAGATTGGAAAGTTTTACCTACATATTTGTAAACCTTGTAAAAGGTCTTTATCTCCGCCTTGCTGGAATTGCATTTGCCAAATTCTCCAGAATTGCTGTGATCCCATACGAGGCTGCAATCAGTTATTATTTTCTTCTGTCTCAGTGACACACAGCAAGCGGCATTTACTATTGATGCATCCCTCATTTTACTTTGTATATGCTTCTTTAATTTGTGTTCCAATGCAGTTGTTATACGATCCTTTAATAATTGAACATAAATATTTCCAGGTACCAGGAGCAGAATCACTTGTAATCAGAGTTGTGTCATCAGTTGACAAAAAATTAGAAGTGAAACAGCGTTTTTTGGAGATCTTTCAAGAAGACAATTACCCAATGGAATTCCCATATAAATCCAAGGTGCGGGTTTAAACATTATATGATGACATAAAATATATCTTCATCTCTTGACAGAAAGCTTTTGTTTGAGATACATTTTTTCTCTTTCCCATGAAGGGTAATTTTAGGGTAGAACATGACTGTTGCAGTGTACCGTGTAAAACTTCTGATGACATACTAATGCTCCTTCCAGGTCGTTTTGTTGTTCCAGAAGATTGAAGGTGTGGAAGTATGCCTTTTTGGCATGTATGTCCAGGAATTTGGTTCAGAATGTCAATTCCCAAATCAGCGGCGAGTTTATCTCTCCTATCTCGATTCTGTCAAGTACTTCAGACCCGAGATAAAAGCGGCAACTGGAGAAGCTCTTCGAACGTTTGTATACCATGAAATTTTGGTACTGTGCTTCTCTACTTACTATGCAAGTTTTGGGTTCACACCTTTTATCATGGTTTTTAAATGATTAATTATTTCCTTTTGTTTTCCTGAGTGCATAATTTGTTTATTTTGCATTTGTATAAATGAACCCAAGGTATCTAACTTGGAATTGGTATCAGGTATCGGTCCATGGAGGACTGATTCGTATCGGCCGATACATTTTATTATTATTATTATTATTATTATTATATATATATTTTTAATTATTTTTTTTTAAAGGTGAAACGAGTTTTAAAAAAATTCAAATCAAGGGGGTATCGACCGATACCTGATCCGTATTGACTGATACCCGATATGTATCGGCCGATACCGATACCATAATTCAATATGACTCCGATACTGGTTTCAGGGTGGTATCGGTTTCCGGTGAAATCGATACGTTATCAGTATCAACCGAGTTTTGATACCATGAGTGCCCTTTGGAGCTTTCCAATGTTGTTAAATGGCATATGTGACTCTATGCTATGGCATGGCCTAATCACATATGCGATTGTGCCATGGCACAAATTTTTCCCCAAAATTAAAAAAAATACAAAATAAATCCCAAAAAACCCTCAAAATTACCAATATAAAAAACCACTATATTTTTGTTAATTTTGTGCTCTATATTGTAGAATGAGCAGAGTATATCCCATAAGGTGGAAAGAAAAATATAAATTTCATTAAAGAATAAGTCAAAATAGTACAAAAATAAAGTGGACCATACAAAAGGGAAGGAAAGAGACCCAAAACATACCTTTGAGAGTTGTGGTATGCATTAGGAAGAGAAACCCCCTATTTATAGGGCTTGGGGAAGCCTAAAAAGCAAAAAAAAATAAAAATCAACGTTGGAGAAGTATGCGATTGCATACACTGTATGTGATGGCATACTGTCACATATGCAATGGTATGCCATGGCATACAATTGTATGCGGTGACATACTTATTGTATCGCATATGCCATCATGGCATATGCGATACACCCTTCCCAAATGGCATATGCGATCACATATGACAACACTCTCCCTATTGGATTAGGTGTTTTTACATGATGATTTTGAAAGTTCTCTTTGATTTGCTTTCAGATAGGGTATCTTGATTATTGCAAGAAGCGAGGTTTCAGTAGCTGTTACATATGGGCTTGTCCTCCATTGAAGGGTGAAGACTATATTTTATATTGCCATCCTGAGATTCAGAAGACACCAAAATCGGATAAACTCAGGGAGTGGTAAGTCTGATAATTTTTTGAAATTATATTTTACAATTTCTTCTATTCTTATTTATTATCACGAAATTTTTTTATTGTTTTATTTGTCTAACACCACCTTCTTCCCACTAATTATTCGTTAGGTATTTAGCAATGTTACGGAAAGCTGCCAAGGATAACATTGTGGTTGATCTCACAAATCTATACGACCATTTCTTTGTAATGACTGGTGAATCCAAGGCGAAGGTAACTGCAGCTCGTTTGCCATACTTTGATGGTGACTATTGGCCTGGAGCTGCTGAGGATATGATCAATCAGCTTAGACAAGAAGAAGATGGTAGAAAGCAACAAAAGAAAGGGAAAACAAAAAAAACTATAACAAAAAGGGCTTTAAAAGCTGCTGGCCAGGCTGATCTTTCTGGAAATGCCTCGAAGGATGCACTATTAATGCATAAAGTAATTATCCTCTTCCCTGTTCTCTCAAATTGTTATTTTATCCAATCAATTTTTACCCAAATTGAAATTGGAAAAAAGTACTATGATTTCATTTTCATGAGATGGTGTCCTTTTGCATCTTGCATCTTAACTGCACCAAGTTAGTATATCTGTCTAATGACTAGTGTTTTAGTGATGGGAGTTGAACATGTGCAACTGACTAAATTGTTGGTTATTTCTTATTTTTACAAACAATGATAAATCTTTCTGATTTTTTTTTTTCTCCCTCTTGATTTATTCTGATCTGTCATTGTTTTACTTATTACTAATCTAGCCCTTCCACAGCTCGGTGAAACCATCTCCCCAATGAAGGAAGATTTTATCATGGTCCATTTGCAGCATGCATGTAATCATTGTGGTCACCTTATGGTATCTGGAAAGCGATGGGTTTGCGGGCAATGCAAAAATTTTCAGCTTTGTGAAAAGTACGTACTCTCAGCAGTCCTATTTTTTGCTTCTTTGCGAAGTTTATTTTTTCAATTTTTTATTTGTGCTAGGAGATGTAGACATCCCTAGTAAATTCTGGAAGAATAATATTTGTTTTAAATGTATGCTATTTTGTTGCCATTTACTAAAATATCAATCAGGTTGATAGTTGATACAATATTTATCTTATTAACCATAATCATTCTTTACCTTGTGATTTTTTAAATCATTTTCCATTTGTATTTATATGCAATTTCATGCATTATTTTATTTTTATAAATTTTTCTTGAATTTAAAATGTAGCAGTGATAGAGTAAATGTGCACATCTCTACAATTACTGACAAATATCTGCTTGTATGATGCCCTCATTTAGGAAAGTTTGTCATTATTTAAAATTATCAAAATTTTGAGGTGAGGAGAACCCCAACCAAATGGGTATTAATATTAGGGAAATACTCTGTCACTTGCTGGTACCAAATTTGGATATCAGCATCCATGCCCTGGCCTCTTAAGCTTTTCATTTGATTTCAAATGTCTCTTCAGCTTAGTGGCGCCTTTAGCTTGTGTACCATCTTTTTGAAGTTAAGATCTGGCAATGAATATTAACCTTTGCAATTTCTTTTCTTAAAATTGATTTTCTATTTCTTTTCATTCTTTTTGTTTTTTTGAACATCTTTTACTATGTTGGAAGTATTCATTATAGCTAGTTATTTAGGTTACTTTTTTTGATAAAAAAATGATAAAAATTCAAGCCAGAAATGAGTCCTACTCAATGTTACCTTGTTCACTGGATTGGTCAGTTCAAATATAAGTTTGAGGTTTGGGTTTGGTAATGTTGACAAAACCTGGTTATATATATATATATATATATATATATATGTATATATATATATATATATATATATATATATATATATATATATATATATATATATATATGGGAGCCGGTTTGGTCCTCCATGGGAGGACTCTCAAGCGTCCTCCAAGATGTCGTGGAGGTCTACGTGGCACTGTTTGCATTCCACATGGAGCACGGGGGATGGGTAAATCAATTTTAAAAATGAAAATTTCAAAAAAAATATATTTTCAACGCTTTCGTCAAAGTTTGACTGATTTTAACAGTTCACATTTCAAAGCTCAAAAAATACATGATGGAGATGAGTTTTCGAATTTTTTTTAACGAGAAAATGATCTAAGCAATGCATCCGTGCTCTATATCATCATTTTGGTGTCCCACTGCCAATTGTCGTTTTCCCTAATCTTGGAGGATGCTTGAGTGCCCTCCAATGGAGGATGGAAACCTTTTCCTATTTATATATAGTCTTTTATATCATTTTGGTCAAGTTTCTACCTGACAAATATATAAAGTCCAAGTTCAACTCTTATCAGCATTTTCTTCATTTAAAAAAAGTTGAAGCAAATAAGTGGTCGCACTGGATGGAATGGAACCACAAATGTGCTTTGTAGGAGTTGAGAAAATTTAGTAACCCTGATCCTAAGTTGATGCAATCCGCATGATGCCCGTACGAGAGGGTACTAGTTTTGACCCAAAGTAGCAAAACTATTCGAGATTTCTGACTGACCTGACTAATTTGAAGCCCTACCCATGGCCATGTTGGCTTGTCATTGGGGGACAATGTAAAAAACTAAAATGCAGACCACTATACTATTATTGCTCAATTATAAGCATCTAGCTTCTCCTGGGGCAAGGATAAGCAGAGAGGATGTAGTGAACATGTTACTAATGGTACATAAATTCTATTTAAATGCTCTGATAATATGTGTGAGAAGAAGCTATGAAAATGATACTGATAACACCAAAATTCTACTTCAATGCTGTAATTAGGCTTATGAGAAAAGGAATTTACAATTTTTTTCCCAATTACTAGTCCGGTGATATCAGTGAGATGGTGACAGTATCCTCAGTAAATTTGGCCCAAAGTAGCACCAAACCAATATATTTATATAGATCCTCTCACCCATGACTCGAGTTGTGATTGTCTGCAACAGCTGCCTTTGAGTTTTCAAAGGCAGCTGATGTGACATGCCGCTAATCACAGCATGAGTCATGGGCTTATGCCCAATGACTCGTGTGAGGAAATCATTTCACACACACACACACACACACACACAAACATATATATTTGAAGCCAAGAGATACGAGAGAGGACAGTGACATGCATAGCAAGAGAGCTCTGTTTCTTCCACATAATAATTTATATACCATTTAGGCTTTCGTGAATAATAATTAGGCTAACTTAAGAATGTTTGCCCTAGTCCATTTGGCAATAATATGCTTTACACAAGATTTTTAAAACCTTTTATGCATATTCTAAACGAAAGTGAGGGAGTGAGGAGAGAAAACATCAGTTTGATGAACAGAAATTCAATTATATTAGATCTCCCATGTATATTTCATAGATGTGAATGTCTCATACAATATTCTACCCGTCAGTCATTGGGAGCTTGTAGGTAGATATGAGATGACGGCACTTTCTTTCTCTGATGTTGGTAGGAAGTATCATATCATACAAGAATTGAAGTTATAACTGAAACGCCTTCTACAAGGGCATTTTAGCCTTTATTTTGTGCAAATTTTATATTCTGAACCACGATGATTGAGTTATAACTAAAAGTCCTAGGAAGGCATTTAAGCCATAGTTTCTCATAGAACTGGGAGTATTGTTGGTTTCGAGAAGTGCTGTATACACACAAATGAAATACAGGCTTGCAAAGCCTTTTCATATCCCGTTTAATTCAAAGCCTCTAAATTTAAAATATCCTACAGTAACCAGTCTTCAACATCCTATCGCCATAATCATGTCATCATCATTCCATCATCTCATCACTCACTCTTCTGCTGCCACCACCATCAGTTATCCCCACATCATTACCAAATGCTAACAAAATTTAGATGTAAATTAGGCCAGCCAAATGCCAAACACTGATAATGCCATAAAATAAAAGGGTACCTTTATTAGCACCCACGGTATCTTGCTTGGCACCTACGTTAAAAATCATTGTTGCTTTAAATCTGACGATGGAGATCGTGTTTCGCTCCAATCTTCCACACAAGGGATCTTGAGGCCATGACCATGCCATCAAATGGACAGTTTTCTATTTCGCATGGCACAAATCCCAAAAACGTGGCCATAAAGTCACATTTGAGCGTGATGTGTGCCATGTGATTTTAGGGCTACTTTTTTGGGATCTATGCCATGTGGAATCAAAAACTGATTGTCTGATGCTACGGCTAAGGCCTCAAGATCCCTTGTGTGGAAGATTGGAGTGAAACATGATCTCCATCGTCTGATTTAAAACAATCAATCATTTTTGGCGTAGGTGCTCAGCAAGGTTCCGTGGGCACTAATAAAGGTATCGAAAATAAAATTGCAAATATAATTCATTATGCAGGCAAGAAATTGCATTTTAACTTTATTTTAATTACTCTAACTGGATATGTATAATACTGGCTTAAATGCTTTGAACTTTGAACATTTTTGGTTTAATTGCTTTGAACTTGGAACAATTTTCATTTGTTACTAGTTCAATAGGAGGAAAATAAAATATTTTTTAATCTCTTGGATGCTTCTTTATGCGTAGTTTGTCAAATGGTGTTTTTAATCTAATAATATGTGGTGACAAATGCTTTCTTCACTAAATATGCAGTACATAATGACCTTGCTTAGTATGTGACTGTTAGATTAATAATTTGATTATATCCATGTAATTTTTTTTTCTTTTAAAAATAAAATAAAAATCCTTTTGGTGTTCTTTGCTTTGCCTTTGTCTCTCACTAAGGTTCTCCTTTTCTACTATTTTTTCTTTTAATATATTGTTTCATTACCGATAAAAAAAACTTCAATCGTAGTGCAAGATAAAGTGATGTTTGCCTTGATAGTCCCAGTATTTTAAACGGTGCTGGAGGCTTACACCTCTAGGCACAATTAAAGCATAGCTTCCATGCTCATTTTCTATTTAATGAATGACCAATCATGGTGTTTCTTACATGAATCTTTATGGAGGATTACTGTTATTGACTTCCATGGTATTATAGGTGTCATGTTGCAGAGCAAAACAGGGAAGATAGGGAGAGACATCCTATCAATAGTAGGGAAGCACATGTATTCAACCCAGTGAGTTTTTTAATTCATAATTTCCCCATTCAAACAAATGCTTCAGCCATAATTTCTATCCTAAAACGGTTTTTCTAGGTTCTATGAGTACCTATGTTTCAGTCACCTAGTTGAGTTTTAATTGACATGGACAATTTTTTCTTATACTGTTATATCGTTGGGCAGGTTGATGTGAATAATGTGCCATTAGATACCAAGGATAAAGATGAGATCCTAGAAAGCGAGTTCTTTGACACTAGGCAGGCCTTTCTGAGCCTTTGCCAAGGAAATCATTATCAGTATGATACTCTACGGCGGGCTAAGCATTCCTCGATGATGGTCCTATATCATCTTCATAATCCAACGGCACCCGCTTTTGTAACCACGTGCAACGTCTGCTATCATGACATCGAAGCTGGTCAGGGCTGGCGTTGTGAAGTCTGCCCAGATTTTGATGTATGCAATGCTTGTTATCAGAAGGATGGTGGAGTTGATCATGCACATAAGTTGACAAATCATCCATCAATGGCTGATCGTGATGCACAGAATAAAGAAGCTCGGCAAAAAAGAGTTTTGCAGGTAATTTTATTTTTAATCATAAGACGCTCCTACATATGCCGTTTAGGCTTCCAATTATTTGCTATTTATTAAAATTGTGGCATTTTGCCCTTCTTGTTCTTGTGTCAACAATGGCACATCCTTATTTTATTTGTGTTTTTCTTGATATCATGTGAACATATTGTGTGGAATTACCCATTGTTTATGTTCCCAACATTAGGATCATTCTTTGAATAATCCTTTGTATTGTAGAAATCTTGTATCTGAAGACTCTGTAGCGTAGATATTAGCCCTATTCACTAAAAGTTTTTGATCTGATTATTGTGATGCCTGAGTTAAAAATATTTTTTTGCTCATTTGTCTGAATATGAAGAAATCAAACACAAAGAAGGTTTTTAGGGAATGTCGATTGACAACTTTAATACTCTTATACCTATAATATATGCGTAGAAGACTGCATTAGTATCTTATCCTTTATCAGGAGCATAGCAAAAAAGTCTCCAATTTTTTAATAATCCTTGTTGAAGTTGCAATTCTTTGCTCACACATTTTTCATGATTTAAATCACAACTTATAAAAATTTCACATATTTTCCGAACTTCGCGATTAAATCTAGCAAAATAATCTTTATAAATATCTAGTTTAAACTTTTAGTTTTTATTTTATATTTTTATTATCTAATTAAATATGTGAATCGGGGTTTTAAAATTAAAAACCTCAAGTTTTATAATCTTCTAACATATTGTTTCCCATTTTTCTCCATATTTCACCTAAATTTCCTGAATTATGATTTTTGTCCTTACCGAATAATTATCGAATCTTAATAATTTCCTCAAAATTTTCCAAACGTTTTTCTTTGAATCACATTGTTTTTTGTTTTTTGAAACTTTAACAAAGGCTATATTAAAAACGAAAGCAGAGAGTACATACCTTGGGTAGTAAGGAACTACCACCCAAAAAGAAAGCCCCCCAAAAACAAAACTCACCCCAGTAGCGTTGCAAGCAAAAGAGCGAAGCCGACAAACCCCATCATCTTAAAGGCATCACATGAGCTAAGGTAGAAGGGCGTCCCATTGGAGCAGAAGATGATGAGTCCCTTGAGAGAACTCCTTCTCGGATGAAGCATTCCAGCTGATCAACATATTCCTGATATCCCAAATGACAAACTTGAAGGGTTTGCCCTTTCTTCTGAAAACTTTGCTGTTTCTTTCCTACCAAAGAGCCCAAAACATTGCATAGACCGTAAGAGGCCACAAAATCCCTTTTGTCGCCCTTGAGCGGGACCTCCTTCGACATTTCCATCATCTGATCCGGCCAAAAAGGAGTCACCCATTGAACGTAAAAAAAAAGAGCAGATGGTATTCCAAATATTTCGAGAGAAATGGTAGTGCAGGAGAGTGTGGCTCACAGATTCCCTACCTCTCATGCAAAGAACACATTTGTTTAAAACCGGAATATTTCTCCGCACTAACTGATCCCTAGTCAAGATCCTTTGACTAAGCACAGTCCAAGAGAAAAACCTAAATTTAGGCGGAATTTTAACCTTCCAGCCAACCCGGATTGTGGTTACCATCAATTTGGAGAAGAGAATCATAGAAAGATCGAACCGAGAACACACTTTCTATTCTTCTCCCAAATTGTCAACTTCTACTCCAAGTTGTACACCGATGAGGGGCTGGCTTGACCGGAGTTGGAGGGCTTCACATTTAAGTCCATTTCTGAGGAGTCTGCTGATGTGGAAAAAGGTTTTAGTGAAGATGAGGTGTGGCAAACTATCAAATTTGGAGGAAAGAACAAATCCCCTAGCCTTGACGGCTTCACGATGGAGTTTTATCGTTCTTTCTGGCAGATTCTTAAGGAGGATCTTTGATGCGGGAACTTACTAAATGCAATGCTAGGGCTGAGATTAGGATTAAAATTAATTCAAACAATTAATAAATAACAATTTCTCATAACAAATTATCACGAAAACTTCTAGAAATCCAATTAGATGCTTTAATTCCGGCCCAAAATAGCGTTTCTTTTGTGTACGTTCCCTATTACGGATCTAGAAGACTAGGGTTCTTATGAACGGCTAGATCTCCGATACTTTTAGGGCGTCGAACGAACTCGCAAGCGGGTTCTCTCGATACCAAACGAAAATAAAAGACTAATAAGTTAATGATGAAGAAAAGGTTGATTTTGGATTTTTATGAGATCAATAGGCTAGATATGAGATTTAATGGATAAATAAATAATTAGGTTTACGCTACTTACGCAAACTGTAGATCTAAAGAAGATGGAGATGGAAGAAGAGTTGGCCTCGCACCAAACCGCAAGCGGGAATCGAAGAATTGCTCTCCGTTTTGAGAGAATCACACCCTCACGAAAGTTTAGAACTCTCAATTTTGTATAAACAATTTTCATTAACAAAAAGTTATAATAAAATTTTTTACAAGCCTTTAAATAGGCTAACCAATGCATAAAACTGGAAATCCTAGTGTAACTCTAATTCCTAGTTCAAATAAGAGAAATATCCTAATTCTTCTAAAACAAGAAAATAAAGTTTTAAAACAATAAGGAAACTAATTATATTTCTAATAAAAGAAATAAATCCTATTTTCTAAAGTAAAATAATAAAAGAGACTAATCCTAATTCAATTAGGAGTCTTGAAATTCGTCACTTTCTGTGCAGCTTCCGAAAACTGATCATAACTTCTTCAATACTTGTCAGAATTGCATGTTTTTTGGCTCGTTGGAAAGCTACTTCGATAAGCTTTCAAATATGACTAATTCGCATCAATCCGATTTTGTTTGACACTTCAAAATAGACCAAACATAAAAGTGATGGGATTAAAAGTTGAAGACTAATAAATTTTGAATTTTCTTCTTTCTGATCAAACAGGTCTTTAACAGACCTTTTTTTAAAAACCCATTCGCAGGTCCACTTTCTCTTTTGACGTCTCTTCTTTATTCGATCACGATTCAAACAGGCAGATCTAAAGTTCGCATAAATCCCTACTATTGAAAAAGTTTGACCTCGAACTTTGGTTGGCATGAATTTTTACGGTCACGATCACAGACAATATATAGGAAACCTCGATCGGAAGCGGCTTGAATCGGATGTCCCCATCAACTCCCCCCAGGTTAGAAGGATGCATTCCCGATGAATACTGGTTGCGATAGAATTCCAAGAGATCCGGGTCAATCTGCTGAAACTCTTGAGTAATCCACGTATTCTCTGAATCACTCTTCCATTTGAACAAATACTTTTGAAATCTCCGTTGGTTGGTGGACACAATCTGATCGTCTAGCACATCTTTGATGATATCACGAATTTGCCAAGTAGGTGGGGGTAGCAATGTGGGTAGGGAAATTATTGGTTCATCAGATGTAGAAGGCTCAAAGGGGTTGGCAGAGATGGTTGAAGGGCCATGGAATGGAACAGGGTCCTCCACGTTGAAAGTCTTGCTAATCCCCAAATCCGGCGGAGGATCTAAGATATAAGCATTAGAACCAACACGCTTTAAGATCTGATAGAGTCCAGTACCGCAAGCTTGTAACTTCTTTGCAACTCCTTGCGGGAATCGCTTGGATCTATTCCGAACTATCACAAAATCACCCTCTTAAAATTCTTTGAACCGTTTGTGAGAATCTGCAGAGAATTTGTACGCAAACCATAGATCTAAGGAAGAAGAGCTGGCCTCGCACCCGTAAGCGGGAATCGAAGAATCGCTCTCCATTTTGAGTGAATCACACCGTTACTAAAGTTTAGAACTCTCAATTTTGCATAAGCAATTTTCATTAACCAAAAAGTTAAAATAAAGTTGTTTACAAGCCTTTAAACAGGCTAACCAATGCATAAAACTAGAAATCCTAGTGTAACTCTAATTTCTAGTTCAAATAAAAGAAATATCATGATCCTTCTAAAACAATAAAGTCCTAAACAATAAGGAAACTAATCATATTTCTAATAAAAGAAACAAATCTTATTTTCTAAAATAAAATAATAAAAGCGACTAATCCTAATTCAATTAGGAGTCTTGAAATTCGTCACTTTCTGTGCATCTTCTGAAAACTGACCATAACTTTTTAAATACTTGTCGGAATTGCACGTTTTTTGGCTCGTTGGAAAGCTACTTCGATAAGCTTCAAATATGACCAATTTCTCATGAATCCGACTTTGTTTGACACTTCAAATAGGCTAAACATGAAAGTGACGGGATTGAAAGTTGAAGACCTTAATAAATTTTAGATTTTCTTCTTTCTGATCAAACAAGTCTTTAATGGACATTTTTTTAAGAACCCATTCGCGGGTCCACTTTCTCTTTTAACGTCTCCACTTTATCCGACCACGATTCAAACATGCAGATATCAACTTTGCATCAATCTGATGGAGGTTCTACATGAATTCCATGCCACTGGGTTCATTGGCCGGAGCCTCAACTCTACCTTTATCACTCATTCCGAAAAAACAAGGAGCTGAAGACTTATCAGATTTTCGCCCGATCTGCCTTATCAGCTGTTTGTACAAGATCATCTCCAATGTGTTAGCCAACATAATCAAATCGTTGATGAGCAAGATCATTTTGGTCAATTAGGGAGCGTATGTTCACGGGAGACGATTAGTGGACATAGTGGTAGTCGCTCAAGAGACGATGCACTCAGCTTGTCACAAGCTTTGGCCAGCTGCATTATGGAAGGTGGGTATGGAAAAGGCTTATGACCGTGTCAGTTGGGACTGTCTAGATTACATGCTCGACAGGTTTGAGTTTGGGTCAACCTGGAGGAGTTGAATGAGAGTATGTTATTCTTCGGCATGGTTTTCGGTTTTGATTAATGGGATGCCCGCAGGATATTTCAAAAGCTCCAGAAGGATCCGCCAAGGAGATCCGCTGTCGCCGCTATTATTCAACATGGTGGGTGAAGCTCTTACCGATCTCATTGACTGTGTGAAGCAGAGGCACCTCATATCGGGAATTCGGGTGGGAGCGCATGGCAGAACCATCTCACACCTGCAGTATGCTAATGACACTGTTATGTTTGGGAATGCGAATGTGGAGGAGTTCAAGGCCCGACCCTATCCGATATGTTCTCCGTTTATGAAGCGGTATCAGGTCAGCGCATTAATTTAAACAAATCAGCAATAACGGGTATCAGCCAACGACCAGCAGTTGGCTGATCTTGCAAACACGGTTGACTGTGTGATCGATAAATTCCCATCAAGTACTTGGGCCTGCCCCTCGGGCTGAGGAAAACATCACTGAGGTCTTGGGATCCAGTTATTCAGAGGTTTGATCAACAGTTGTTGTCGTGGAAAGGGAAACTCCTAAGCAGTGGGGGTCGTCTTCAGCTGGTGAAATCTATCCTCTCAAGCCTGCCAATTTTCTTCATGTCGATGTTCATTTACCCGATTGGGGTAATCAAGCGGCTCGAGCAGATCCAAAGAAACTTTCTTTGGGAGTGGTTCAGCCTAGATAAACGCCATCATCTGGTAAATTGGGACACATGCCAGCTTCCCATAAGTTGTGGCGGACTTGATATTTGAAGTTTGAGGTGCACCAACATCGCGCTGCTAGGGAAATGGTTCTGGCGTGCTAGATTGGACGGCGAAAGTAGTAGTCTGTGGCATGCGGTGTTGATTGAAAAGTATGAACAGTCAAGTGAAAATTGAGACATCAATACCATGATTCACAGAGGTACATAGGCATGGTGGAAAGGTATATGTGGTACATGGCCTCTTTACGCTAGATGGATCTGTTTCAATTGGAGCTGCGGGACTCGGATTTGGTTTTGGGAGGATGCATGGGCGGAGTGTCACCAGCTCAAAGGGATGTTCGCGGAAATTTTCGCAATCTCTACTAATCAGCCGGGAATGGTTTTTTTTTTTATCAGTAATAAAAGATTATATAAAAAACTAGCAAGGCACTGAAGTCGTATACAATCAAGCAACGTAGATAAAAAACGGAAAACCAAAACTAAGGACAACAAACACGACCCAATTCCCCACACCTATCGACCGAATCAAACCCCTTTAGCTCGGCTCCCAAAGGAAGTTGTGGCTGCTGTCTCCCTGTCCACAACACTCTCTCCAGAAGGTAGCGAGCTCCAAGACCGCCCTAATAACCATTCTGACAGGTTTGGATTTATTTTCGAAAATTCTGCGGTTCCTCTCACACCAAATACACCAGAAAACGGCGAACATCGCTGCCTTCCAAGCTCCCCTACTCTCGCCTTTCACCCTGGCCGCCTCCCAGCTCAGCAAGAACCTATAAGGAGATTGAGGCATCACCCAGGAAAACCCGAAGGCTCTAAGGATGGCGCCCCATACCTCAAAAGCTGCACGGCAATGAAGGAAAAGATGAGCCGTGGACTCCACCCCATCAGGACACATAGCACACGCCGTTGGGACGTCAATCCCCCTCTGAATCAGGTGGTCCTTGGTAAGTATTTTGTCCTTACACACCACCCAAATGAAGAACCTGATCTTGAGAGGAAAGGGTTCCTTCCATAGCCATCTACCCTCGAACCTGATAAGCGGGCGCCGTGACAGCCATCGGTATAAGGCTCTGACGCTAAACTTCTCGACCCGGCTCAAGTCCCAAATCCTCTGGTCAACCCTTAGAGAGTTCCGCTGTGCCTCGTATAGTGTACACAACAATTCCACATAGCTCCCCACCTCGTCGTCGCTGAGACGCCTTCTGATGACAACATCCCAGGTATTTCTGTCACTGATCAAGCTCACAAATTCATCAATCCTACCACCCTAGTTCACGTAAAGGGCGTAAATTTCCGGGAACCTGACTCTGAGTGGACTCACATCCAACCACGGATCTTCCCAGAAACGGATACGGGATCCACACCCCCAGTTGTATCGCATCCCTCTAGCCCATAACCCCCACGTGCGTGAGATATCCCTCCACCACGGCGAGCTATCCCCCAATGCCCCCCAGAAAAGCCATACTTGTCGCGCAAGACCACCCACCAGTGGCTACCTTTCTCCTCCACCCTTCCCGCTCTCCAAATCCACTTTCTGAGCATCGCCAAATAAGTTCTCCTGAGGCTTCGTATCCCCAACCCTCCATAAGCAATCGACAACTGGCAAGTGTCCCAATTGACGAGGTGGTACCGCCTGTTCAGACCTGCCCCCTCCCACAAGAACGACCTTTGAATACGTTCCAATCTGTTAATAATTTTAGCGAGGCACCTATACATGGAGAAGCAGAAAATGGGGATCGAAGAGAGCACCACTTTAACCAAGACTAACCTTCCCCCACTACTGAGTAGCCTACCTTTCCAAGCCGACAGTCGCTGCTCAAATCTCTGCACCACCGAAAGCCAGTTACGGCTCGTGGGTTTTCTGATCCCGAGCGGCATGCCCAAGTATCTGATGGGCAATCCCTCAATGCGACACCCAATCGAGCTAGCGAAGGAAGCCAAAACCTGATCCTCCACCCGTATACCCGATATCGTAGATTTAAGGAGATTAACCCGTTGGCCCGACACCGCCTCGTACACTAAGAGCACATCAGCCATTGCGCTGATCTCCGTCCCCTCAGCCTTCCCAAACAGAATGGTGTCGTCCGCATACTGAAGGTGCGTAATAAACCTCCCCTGATCGCCGACTCTGATGCCAGTAAGCATACCCGTTCCCCTTGCTTGCCCGATCAATCCAGATAAAGCCTCCCCCATTATATTGAAAAGGAAGGGGGATAGAGGATCGCCTTGCCTAAGACCCCTAGAGCTCTTGAAATACCCTGCCGTTGTCCCATTAATCATCACCGAGAACCATGGAGAAGAAAAACACCCCCGCATCCATTTCCTCCAAGTGGTACCAAAGCCCAACCTTCCCAGCATATAATCTAGACACTCCCAACTAACCCGATCATAAGCCTTCTCTATATCCACCTTCCAGACCACAGCTAGCCTACGAAGAGCATATGCCGAGTGGATGGTCTCATTAGCAACAACCACAAGGTCCGTCAGATGTCTCCCACGGACAAAAGCCCCCTGATAGTCAGAAATAATAGTACCCATCACCCACTTAAGCCTGTTAGCCAGCACCTTCGCGATAATCTTGTAGACGCAATTGATCAGACTAATCGGTTGGTAATCCGAAATATTCTCGGCCCCATGAATCTTGGGGATGAGGGTAATGAAAGTAGAGTTTAGAGCTCTCCAACAAAACCGGAAGAGTGAAACTCATGAAAAACCTTCATCAGATCCGCCTTAATACATTCCCATAACGCGCGATAAAATTCCATAGTAAACCCATCCGGCCCCGGTGATTTATTGCTCCCACCACATCTGATTGCAGTCCACACTTCCTCTTCGTAAAAGTGATTTCCAACCCCCTACTAACCTCGTCGGATATAGCCGTGAACTGAACCTCGTCCAAACCTGGCCTCGGACACCCCTCATCCGTGTACAACCGTTCATAAAAATCGACAATACTATCCCGCACCTCCTCGTGCCTCGAGTACGCCACCCCATCCACTATAATATTCCCCAAATAGTTTGATTTGTTACGAACATTTGCAACTGCATGAAAGTACTTCGTGTTGGCATCCCCCTCTTTGAACCACCTAGCCTTCGCTTTCTGCATCCAACAAATTTCCTTAGCCCTACATTTCTCACTGAACTCCGCCTCAGTTTGCATTCTGGCCTCCCTCTCATTCGCCGTGAGATTTCTAATCTCCTCCAGATTATCTAGCTCCTTCAACTTTGAGAGCAATTCCTCCTTTCGAACGTGCACCATCCCATACACCTCCCTATTCCAAGTCTTGATTCTATCCTTCGCCCGCCGCAGCTTATTGATAAAGCGATAGGTAACCGTCCCATCGGACACCGGTTCCGTCCACCACTCCCGAACCTTCTCCCGAAAAGCGTTGTCCAACAACCACATATTCTCAAATCGGAAAGGGGATGGTCCCTTTCCTCGGGTCTCACAAGTAAGAACAATAGTAGGTGATCCTAATGGCACGCCAAGGCTTCCAACTGCACTGAAGCATTCCAACCACTCAGTAGTGCAAAGAAACCTGTCTAACTCATCAAAGACTAGCCGAAACTCAGAACTAGACCACGTAAATCTGGCCCCCATTAACGGGATGTCAAAAAGTTCCCAGTCCGCAATGAAGGAGTTGAAATCCCTCATGACCCGAAGGTTGGCCGGGCCCCCTGCTTCTCAAAATCCCACCGGATAGCATTGAAATCCCCAGCGAAGCAAATTGGAAAATCCCATCAACCCGTCAACACATTCATCTCGAACCAAAACTCACCCCTCTCGCGATTTGACACTGGTCCATAAATGCCCGCAAAAGTCCAAACTTTCCCAGACCCTTTGTCCCGCAGCACCACCGAAGCCGAGAAAACCCCCAATTCCTCATCCATCTTATCAAACAGAACCGACGACCGGGCCACCATAATCCCGCTAGAGGCACCGATAGAGTCGATTTCGATCCAGTCCCAACTGCCCCCCCCAAGATCGAAGCAACCTTTCTTCCATCACAGCTTCCCCACTTGGTTTCTTGAAGGGTGACCACGACAGGCTTGTGCGCCCTGATCGCCTGCTTAACCCCCTACTGCTTCAGTCGATCACTAATGCCTCTAACATTTCATGATAACATCTTCATAATTGAACTAATAAACACCCTCCCAAACCGAAACCTGCCAGTCATAACCCCCCCTCCCTTCTCCCATCCGACATACCCCAGTCTAGACGAGCCAGCTCCCGCGATCCACCCCGCCGCTTTCGTTTGCTAATCTGCCGGCTC
This sequence comes from Chloranthus sessilifolius, assembly GCA_021018995.1. Classification (NCBI taxonomy): domain Eukaryota; kingdom Viridiplantae; phylum Streptophyta; class Magnoliopsida; order Chloranthales; family Chloranthaceae; genus Chloranthus; species Chloranthus sessilifolius. The sequence continues at coordinate 97,756,091 of CM037597.1, read as the reverse complement.
GTTACAATCGATCGGAACACCTCTCGAAGCTCTACCTGAGACCCCCTAAAAGTCATCCCGAGGTTACGCCCAACAGCAATCAGCCGATCAATTTCCACGACCAATTCTGAATCGAAGCCCTCCCCACAGTCCAAACCTTCAGGACAAGGTAGACTCTGCATTCCATCCATCGTTAGACAGCTCGGCTCATCGTTAGCCGCGAGTGGCCACTCCCCCCTGTGCAGCACCAACTCGGTCCCTGTATATCTCACCTCTCCCTCAGCTTGGGCGATCGTCTCGCCTTCTCCGGGTGCATCTCTACACCGCCTGAAGCCCTCTGATTCCCTTCCTGTAATCTGGATCTCGTCAATGACTACAGAGGATCGGACCTCCTTTTCAACAAACTAGGAAGAAAACAACATTCCCGGGTCAATCCAAGGCCGAGGGCCAAATCCCAGTAAGCCGGGTGGAATCTGGTTTAAAGTGGACCCGCTCAATGGAATCGGGCATAAAGGTCGATCGGCTCGAACCCGAGAACCCCCCCCCCCCCCCCCCCGGGTCTTGCACACTCCTTAAGACCCGCATGGCGACGCCATTCCTCTTTTAACCCACATCGGACCCGATAGCTATCAACGTCGCAAGAGGCCATGTGTCTCTCCCCTCCCGTGTAAGGTCCCGCGGTCCAGACCCCTCTTGGTAAACTCTAACCTTCCAGTCCAGAGCCTTCTGGCGCCAGGCCACGTGTTGCTTTCATCTGAAATCCCGCTCCCCTATGCCTCATCGTCTACCGTCTCCTTCTAATATATACCTTAGCAGGCTTTATGCAACCAGGAGAAGCAGACCTCGCAGGAAGGCCGACCACCTCGAGCTCCATCGGATCCCAGGTACGATCGCCTTCCTCGTCTGACACCACAGACTGTCCCCTTGTCTTACCTACTTCCTGTTGATGCAGGTGTACGAAGTTTGGGTCGAAGTACGAATTGAAGAGGGCCGTAGATCGCCCTGAGGCCAGCAGCGCTTCGACCAGGCCCCCAACCGACACCACACCAACAGAAACCTCCTCCAAACCCTCTACCGGAGCCCCGACCAACGCCTCACCATCCGACACCTCCTCCAAACCCTCGGCCGAAGTCGAATGAGCGAATCGGAGGACGACGCCATCCCCCGACGACGAGGTCGGAGAGATGAACTTGCCCAAGTCGTGCGCCGAATCCGAGGCCGGGCACCCCTCCGCGCCTCTCGCCGGTATCCGATCCAGCGAAGTCCCTCCATGTCGGATTGGATCCGTCAACGCCTGAACTGCCACTATTGGAGACTCTACGAGGCCAGTGCCGGTGGTCAAAGCCCCCGATGCCAATTCGACCGGCGGATGCTCGACGACAGACCTCTCCAGTCGGGCGAGTTCTACGAAGAGCTGGCAGCAGTGGCTATCAATCCACACTTCGATGATGCGCGAACCGGGAATGATTAATGAGTTTGTCTCAACTTAGGGGGAAGGACATGGGATGTCATCACTCGTAGATTATTGAGAGGAGAAGAGATGATCGCTTTTACTAGACTGCTGGCCTTGATATATGGAACACTCCCTAATACTCAAGGTCAAGATATGAGGGTTTGGGCTCCCAACAAAGATGGCTGTTTTAGCGTTAAAACGTACTATCGAATGCTCACAAGTCGGCCGCTCATTAGATTTCAAGGTGCGAGATTATGGAAGGATTGCATCACCCCCAAAGTCAGATTCTTTGTGTGGACCCTGCTCCAAGGGAAAATCCTAACAATGGATCAGCTAATTCGGCGGGGAAAAGATATGACCAACCAATGTGTTATGTGCCTTCACTAGGAAGAGACTGCGGCGCACCTTCTCCTTCACTGTCAAGTGGCCCACAAGATCTGGAGTGTTATCCTTTAACTCCTTTGACATGTATTGGGTCACCCTAGCTACGACAAATCAGTAGTTTCTGACATGGTATTCTATCAGGCTTGAGGGGCAGCTTCAGGAATACTGGCAGTTGGTGTTCTACGCTGTAGTTTGGAGCATATGGCTGGAGAGAAATGGGCGGATTTTTGAGAAGAAATGTCGGCTGGTAGGAATGATCATAAAGACGGTCAAGGATTTCATGAGGTTCTGGGTCACAAGCAGTGTGGTTTGTATAAGGGAAGATATGCCTGTCTGGGACCCGGGTTAAGTGACGAGAGCAGAGTTGTGTCTGTGGCTGCTCCAGTTTACTTTTTCTTGTCTTTCTTGTTTTATCTCTTTTCTTTTTTGGTCGAGTCCTTCAGCGCCTTGCTGGTCTTCAATATATTGCATATTACTGATCAAAAAAAAAAAAAAAAAAAAAAAAAAAAAAAATCTTCTCCCAAATTCTACAATCGCTGCATGCATTGTTAGGGGACACGAGCTAAAGAGGAGCAAGCAGATCGAGAACTCGTCCACCGATTGGTTAGGAATCACGGATTTTTTGCATGACCGATTTGTTCCTGATTCCCGATTTGGTCACTCCGACCAGGAATTCAGGAGCATTTCGTCATTTATTTGCTGCACCTACCTAAAGGGGGATTTACTCATTTGAATTTTAACATTTATATATATATATATATATTTGTTCATGTGTGTATTCATTTTGGGTCCGTGCCTGATCAAAACAGATAATGGGTGTCTATTCTTCTTCAGAAGTATGGTAGTTTACCAAGAGCATGGGGGATCAATGTCAATCGGACCAGGAATGTTTCGGTTTGGTGGAAAGATATCAGCTTGATTTGGATGGATTTCTCCCGTTGGGTCCGCTACAGCTGGGGCGACGGTTCTCGGATCTCCTTTTGGGACAACTCATGGCTATATCTATACTCGCTTAGATCGGTGTTTCCTTTCATCTTCAATGTGTCGGTTGCCCCTCATGGTCTGAGTGTGGATTTCCTCTCTGTCAATAGGGACTCCCCGGTTTGGAACGTTACTACTTGGAGAGCTTTGCGAGAGGAGACAGAACAATACCTTGGGCTGATGGCTTCGGTTTATAGATCTTCCACGAATCAGCATTGTCGAGATTTGAGGATTTGGTATCTCGAGGATTTGGTTGGCCAGGAAGAACGGTGATTTCTCGGTCCTTCTATCTAGCCCTCACTTGTAGGCCGCTGATTAGAGTTGATTGGTTCTTCATCTGGTAGGCCCCGATTCCTCCTAAAGTTAGATTCTTTATCTGGACAGTGGTGAGAGAGCACATTTTGAAGATGGACCAGCTGATCACTCGTGGCAAATCCCTTCTGAATAGATGCCCAATGTGCCTCCTCACGGAAGAATCCATCTCTCACTTGTTTATTCGTTGCTGGGTTGCCACGATGATTTGGGGAATTATTTTGAAGTCCTTTTTGATCTTAGTTGGGTCGTCAAGGAGAACCTGACTGATTTTTTGATTGCATGGAATGGCTTTAGATGGGAGAGACCGCAAGGAGCTTTTTGGAGGGTGGGGGTATACGCAGTTTTATGGACTATTTGGCTTGAAAGAAACGCTAGGGTTTTCTGCCGCAAGCGTCGCCCCATCGGCAACATCTTAAATCTTATTAAAGACCTGATGTGCCACTGGATCTTGAATATGGGGGCAGGGCATAGGAGTGTTTGGTCTGTGAGACCCCTTGTTTTTCTGCTTGTTTGGGAGCGGGGATTGAATGAGTTTTAGCTAGGCTGGTCGTCGCCCTTGGTTGTTTTTTTGGGCTTTAGTTTTGTTTTTTACTTTTTTCGCCTTTTTGTCCTCTTTTTCCAGCTTCTCTCTGGCCTTTTATGAATTGATTCCCATTTTACCGGTCAAAAAAGAAAAAGAAAAAAAAGAAATCGTTGACTAAATGAGTTGTCTTTGCACGGACCTATCATGAGATGCCAGGGCTAGGTCCCAAGGTAGCCACTCATAGGTTGGCAGTGGATTCAAACATTAAGCCAGTTAAATAGGCGTGAAGTCGACTTCATCCAGAAGTCGCTACCAAGGTAGAGGCAAGAGTCAACAAACTGCGGGAAACCAGGTTCATTCGTGAAGTCAAGTACCCAACTTGGAATGCTAATGTGGTTCCAGTTAAAAGGAAAAAATGGACAAATTAGAGTGTGTGGACTTCTGGGATCTGAGCATCACATGCCGTAAAGATGACTTTCTTCTTCCCATCTCAGAGCTCCTGATTGATTAAGTTGCAGGGAGTGAGGCAATGCCATTCATGGACGACTACTCCAGCTATATAATCAGATACATACGACGCCCAAAGATGAAAGACTGTTTTTGCACAAACATGGGAGTCTTCTACTGTAAAGTCGTGCCCTATGGATTGAAGAATGCCGATGCTACTTATCAAAGAGCAATGGCCAAAATATTTCAAGATTTATTGCACGAGGACAGAGCCGACCATCTAGCAGATTTGAATGATGTCTGCCAAAAGCTCAGATTTGAATGTCGTCTTCCAAAAGCTTTGCAAGCATATTATCTTTGGTCATGAACAGCATTAGCTCTTTAATAGCTAGTTGCTCAACTTTTCTATTCCTAAGGCTTTTGGGAGGAATAATTAATTGGTTCTATCTTAACTGTTACTGCTCAGTTTCATCAGCTTGAGTGGGCATTTTATGTTGAATTTTCGAGTGAATTTTCATGAGGTATATAAATGTTCTTTTTTTTTTTTTCGATGGGCTTGACTCACATTTCTATAGCTACAGCTATGTAGAAAAATTAAGTCGAATCCGGAAACCATAATTGCTTATGTCCCTCAAATTGAGTAGGCACTCTTTACTTTGACTCTCAGGGAGTAACAACAGTAATTTACATCTTTTTAGATAGTATTGATTTTTCTTTCTTTCCACTGGGGTACTGCACAAATCAATGCCATTGATTCCTTATTGTTTCTTTTAAGGTACATTCAGAATCCACTTTTCCTTCATCTTCTCTCCTAGCCACAGATGATTTCCTGAGCTTCTGATTGAGGACTCGTTTTCTCCGGTAGGTACTTGTCAGTTATGACTACTACCATTTCTGAGTCTCCAACCTTCCCAGTTTCTTTTCCAGCTGATGCTTTGTTCCATCCTCTTTGAAAGTTTTGAGGAAACTCTTTCATTCGTTAATTAGGCCGTCTAGTTTGCTTTCTATTTTGTACTCTTCATTCTGCTGGCAATCATATGCTTTTTGAAGTTTAATTCTGAGCTTTTGGATGTTATGAACATTAATCCTCTTTGGTTCCTTGCCAGACATATGCTTGTAGAGGCAATTCAAATCTGTCTAGCTTATCCCAGTTAATTTTTTTCTAACGGGGTATCTGGCCTCTTGGAGCACCCGACTAAGTCCCTGGGTACCATTCTCATCCCAGTCATGGGTATCCTTTCTTTTCCTTAGTTTACACACAGTTAGTTACCTTACTGTCCATTTGTAAGCTTCCAGAGCTTCACTTCTGTTTGGTAGGATGTGCAATAGGACATGCGTGGTTGCTTTGTTCAGGATCTAGTGAAGGAGATTTCTTTGGGATGGCTAAAAACGGTGAAAACGTCGATGTTTTGGACTTTTGCTTCCTTATTCATTTGTCATACATTATTCTTTTGTCTACGTGGAAGATATCTGCTATAAACCATGTTAAATTGCAAGTGCTAACTGCCTATTTGGACTTGTTAGTTAACAGAGTACAACTGGGTCACATCACATCTCTCGTCTTGTACTTAGACAAGTCTTCTTCAACCTAGATATGAATGTGCTCTGGGTTAGTAGAGTACTCTTTTTTTTAGCCTCATGACAGTAAATTTTGAATTCCCTGTTTTTTATTTTTTTCTAATCCTGCCTTTCCCTTTTAAGGGTGGCTATCTTTACTATGGTACCTTATATATGATGTTCTTGACTAGCATTATCTTATAGATGATGTTCTTGACTACCATTATCTTATACCATTGCAACTATTCTATGATGTATTTTATATTTCTCTTTCATTGGTAGTATGTTATGCATGTTATGTCAATATGGTTAAGATCTTACTCTTTGGGGTATATTGGCTTTTCATAATTTTAGTTATATCTCAATTTAAAGGTATCATTACTTGGTAAACTTTCTCCTCCACTCCTCACTGACGATCACTTATCGAACCAAAGCTTATTTCTTCTTGCAGCTGTCTGATGTAAACCAGATGCGCTCATGCGCATACTCGTGTTTTTACTTTCTCACAAATTGACTGCTTTCACATAGTGTCACAAAAGTCTCTGATTTTTTTTTTTTTTAAAATCTCTGAATTAGGGATGCACCAAAATTTTCCGAACCGAAATGAATCATGCATATATGTTTATGAGATAATGGCTCCTGACCAACATTTAAACACTAAATGGTGTTTAAATGATCTTACACCATTAAAATGTCACATTTTATCTCACACCATTGAAGTGTGATTTATCATTGTGCTACATGGCACACATCTATGATCAAATCTAAATTTCCCACGTGGAAATCCATTGTTGGAACATGTCCCCACCAATGGATCATGCTTATAAGTGGGTGTAAACTATCCGATCGGTGAATTTTAATATAAGCCATCAAAATTAAGAAACTACCGTTGATATTAGAGTTCAGAGATCGGATGGTTCGAAGCTCCCAAAAAGTATATTGTTGGACCCATAGCCCTTCAATAGGTGATACATCACTTTGATGGTATGGATTTCCAAGATCATAAGCCAATAAATGGTGTAAGATCTTTTAAACACCATTTGTCAGGAGAGTTGGTCCCTACGTTTATATGGTTAGGATTATGTAGTTAGAGATGTGCCTTGCATTGAGCGCCTCATAGCTTATTTTACTTATTGAAAACATTATCTTCAACTTGAGATATGTGTTATAATATATATTTTTTATTATTTTCGCCTTCCTGATTTTTTCCCGAATTTTACTGTATGACCCCATGCTGAATTACTGTTGTATCCCGACTTTATCATTATGAAACACTGAGCTATAGTGTAGACAATATGGTGAGTTGAGTGTGCTTTAGTCAAATTCTAGTCTGTGTGCTTAGAATGCTGTTTTGGAATAAATGATTATTCTGCTGTCACTGATGGAATTCAGGTATCTGGTCATAATTTTACGTGTAAAACTGCTCAGTTAATCTATATGCTTTGGGCTTTTGGGAGAGTTTTTTGTTTTTGATATGGGCAACTGCTTTTATAGCTATAAATATTTGGCATTTAGTTCCTGTTCTCATCTCATGCCATGTGTATCTACTGCAGCTTAGGAAAATGCTCGATCTTTTGGTGCATGCTTCTCAGTGCCGCTTTGCACATTGCCAATACCCAAATTGCCGTAAAGTGAAAGGGCTTTTCCGCCATGGGATAAACTGTGAGATTCGTGCATCTGGCGGTTGCGTTCTATGTAAGAAAATGTGGTATCTTCTTCAGCTGCATGCCCGAGCTTGTAAAGAATCAGAATGCCATGTGCCACGCTGCAAGTGCGTTTTCTAAATTATTTTCTTGAAACATATGTAGATGATGCATGTCTGGTTACTTTTAAGATTTATTTGTAATATTCGTTGTATCCAGGGATTTGAAAGAACATTTGAGGAGGTTGCAGCAGCAATCTGATTCACGGAGGAGGGCTGCCGTAATGGAGATGATGAGACAGCGAGCTGCAGAGGTTGCAGGTAACACCTGATAACCGGTTGTACAGTTAGTAGGATTTACGAGAAGCGCAGCAAAAAGAGGCTTCTGCCGCCTCTGAATCACTCCAAGAAAGGACCGTCGGAACTGGCTGTTGGATGAGTAGAGGTGCTTGAAGGTGTTGACAAACCTAGAATTGGCTGGGGAATGTCATAAGGTGCACACCGTTCATCACGATTACAGCGGAATCGAAGAGTGGTCTTCACCTTTTTGTCTTGATATAGATGATGGAGATCTGCTGGCCAGGTTCCCCACTCTCGTAGTGCCTAACCATATCCTTGCTACATATACCTTCTAGGCATAAAGAGTATTTATCGGTCTCGACCATGATGGGGTGGGGGGTGATTCTTTGATTTATCCAAGTACGAGTATTTCGGTGCCACCATTGTCCAAGGGCGGAGGCGGCGTGTGTACTATAAAATGTCCTAGTTAGTCAAATCTTGTTTAAGGGGAAATTTGAGTTTCTTTTGGGTTTGGGTGGGGGAGGGGGAGCCCTTGCATTTGTTTCATGATGTTGTCTGATGTTTTGTCTATGTAGAATGCGTCTTTTTTCTTTTTAATTTAAAGATGAAAAAGAAATAAGTAGTCTCTTATTTAAATTTTCAACACTCCAATAGCGATTGCATCCCCAAGCTAGCCAACCAACCAAGAAGAGTTTCCCTCGTGTTCACATATTTTGTCTAATCTGATGCTGATTGATGTATATATATGGGTAGCTCTGTTCGCGCCCACTCCATCTCTGAAAGCGCCCATGTCGCAGACCCCTTGGAAATCATTGATTGCCTTGGATCAGATGATGGCGATTTTGTTTCACCATGGTCTTCCACACAATAGGTTTTGAGATCATGCCCGAAAAAATGTGTTAGATCCCCGAAAAAATGGCTCTAAATTCACGTTTGAGCGCGATGTGAGCCATCAAACATGAATTTAGAGCCATGTGATTCAAAGGCCATTAGGGATATGTGACACATGGAATCCAAAACTAATCGTCTTATAGGTGAGATATCGGGTAAAAACGACCTCCATCATATGATCTGAAGCAATCAATGTTTTTCAAGGGGTCTGGGACTTGGGCCCTTTCAAAGAATGTGTGGGCCCAAACAGAGGTACCCTATATATATATATATATATATATATATATATATATATATATATATATATATATATATATATATATATATATATATATTACACACTCACACACACAATACAATACAATACAATACAGGAAAAAGGATGCTACCTATGAGATTGGATGACCGGTGACACTTAATCCAAAGATTGGATGTAACGGCAACTTGGGAAAAATCGATCAGGCTCCACTCAAAAATTCGGAGCGAAATTTGATACTTATCTACCGTTAATAATATGGTCAAAGTTGAGAAAAAATCAATGCACCCCAATAAGTGGGCAGTACCCTACCTTTGACCCTCGTTTTGAGAGGCAAAATAGTTTGAAAAAAATCACAATTTTGAAACCTATGGCCCACGGGCGTAGCAGGGAAAACGGATCAGCTAAACTTGCTCTGTCCATCTTCTACCATTCAACAACTGAAACATAAGTTATTTTCCTTCTTTCCATCTCTTCCACATTACAAGCCATAAAGATAAGTTACAAGTACCCTTCTTTTGATAATCAGCCATGCTCTGATCAATTTGGTTTTGCATATGAGATTCTTGCACAAGGTTTCTTGATTCCCTCCATTTCTTTGTTTCTTTCCATTTAGTTTTTGGTACGGCTATTCTCACACGTTTTTGGATTTGAATCAGGCGATGGAGATTTGTTTCGTCTCAATCTTTCAAAAAATATATCTTAAAATCATGTCACACCTATCAACGGTCAAACGTTGATTCCACATAGCACACATCTCCAAAAGTAACCTTGATCATGGGAAAAGGAGTTGACTTTCACTTTTTGGAATAAACATATGACTGTCATAATCTTAAGATCTATTATGGGAAAGATTGGAACAACAAACAATCTGCATCATCAGATTTTAATCAGTCAATTTTTTTCTGTCTCCGAAAAATTGTGGTCCTTACTCTGAAAACGACTGAGAATAGTCTTGCCCTTCAAATATTTATGTTTATATTTCTTATTTTTATTTTATTATTTTAAAGCCTCAAAGATTAGCTTCATTCTCAACCTTAGTTTCGCTCGTGTCGTTAAATAGTTTACAATAGATCTTAAGATGATTGGCCTCAGATGCATCCAAGAAATTATGATGATCATATGCATCACATTATGGGGGCATTGATGCCTACCACGCGCAGTATTATCCAATGGTACATATTTAAAGTTATCAAATTGAACGGTTTTAATCAATGTTACCTGATTCACAGATTCATTTGGTTCGAATTTGGGTTCGTAATTCTCAAATTTGCTATATCCAAGAGAACCCGATTCTCTAATCTCCATGTGTGTTAAAGTGAAGCGTGAAAGTTATGAAAAATTTTGCTATTCTTCTCACATTGTTTTGCCCAAATTTTTTTTTGGCTACACTAAACTGCTATCATCTCGTCAAAATCAAAGAGTACCTCTACTCGCACCAACATATTATTGAGTACAAACGTTCGAAACTCTTTGAAACCAGTTGACTTCTCAGAATCAGATGACGGAAATCATTTTCACTCAGATCTTCCACACAATAGATCATTAGATCATGAGCATACCATCAAACGATCAATTGTTAGTTATATGAGACACAAATGCCTAAAAAGTGGCCCTAAAATCATATGCCACAAATCACCCTCAAACATGATTTTTAGGACCAATGTTTTGTGATCAGTGACACAATAATAAAATTTAATCGGTCGATGGTAATACCATGGTCTCAAGATTTGTGTTGAAGATGGGCTGAAAATGATTTCTATCTTTTGATACGACAAAGTCAGTGGGCTTGCAAGGTTTCCAACGTTGGTGCTTTCAGCAAAACAAAGAGTACCTTTAAGGGTACCTCTAAACGTGCCCACACGTTCTTTGAAAGCATCAGCGTCCCAGACCCCTTGGTAAACATTGATTCTTTTGAATCAGGTGATAAAAATCGTTTTTCACCCTGATCTTCTAAAAAATAGATCTTGAGATCATGGCACACCTATCAAACGGCCAGTTTGTGATTCCATATGGTCCTAAAATCAAGTTTGACCGTGATGTGTGCCATATGATTCAAGGGTCACTTTTTGGGATCTGTTAGACATGGAATAAAAAATAATTGTCTGATAGATGCATCATGATCTCAAGATCTATTTTGTGGAAAATCAAGGTGAAAAATGATCTCCATCATCAGATTTTAAGGAATCAATGATTTTCAAGGTGTCCAGGACGTGGGCGCTTTCAGGAAAACAGTTGGGCGCTTTCAGAGAACACGTTGGTGTGTTTAGATGTACCCTACCTTTAAATGGGTAGCTACAACTTGCACACGAGATTTTTATCGTGGCACATGATTTAAAAAGAAAGACTTGATTTTTTGGGATCAGTGCTACTTGAAACACCATTTAATCCGTTTGAATTGGAGGCCATAATTAAGGATCTTTCATGCCAAAGATTGGCAGGAAACACGATCTCTACCATCTGATTTAACATGGTCAACCATTGAATCCATTTATAGCCATATTTATGATGACAGAGATCGAGTGTTGTGCCAATCTTTTACATAAATGATCTTTGCATCACAACCTTCAAATCAGATTGCTTAGATGGTGTTCCAGGTGGCACACAAAAATATACTAAGTCTTTCTTTTTAAACTGTGTACAATGGTACACATTTTTTGTGCAAGTTGTAGCTCCCCTTGTAAATACAACCACCAAATTTATGAGAGCCTCAACATTAACACCCATTGACTACTTTGAATGATTTAGATTGTTTGTTGTTGGATCTCCACACAATGGATCTCAAGATCATGGGAGTCACCATATTTTGGCTTCATATGGCATATATCCCAAAACCTTACTCTAAAATCATGTTTGAATGTGATGAATGTCATGTTATTTTTTGATCTGCTTCTTGGGATCTATGTCATATCAAATAAAAGTCTGACTTGTACGCACATAATCTCGAGATCAAATATATAGAAGATTGGGATAAAAAACAATCTCCATCATATGTTTCAAAGCAGTCAATTGATTTTTTGTGTGAGCACTCTCAAAGATTCAATGGGTATATTTTAAAGGTACTCAAAACCAAATTTGGGAGCATATCTCTTGGTGTGATAAACTTCTCTTTCCCTCTAGCATCAAGTTTCGCCAAAAAGCTTTCATGTATTTAAACAAAAACTTGTCGATAATAAAGTTCTCAGGCGACACATGCCTTTTTCACTACCGATCCAAGTATTTTTTATTTTTTATAATATGTTTTATTTGAGGCACGAGACTATCCGCCTGGTAGTAGCCCTAAGTGCTACGTCCAAATTATTTGATCATCATGTGAAACCCATCACGAGGATCAGGTACCACGACAACTTGGATAAGATCAATTAAGTATCACACAAAAAATTTAGTCTATCCTAATACATATTGACTGTTGAAAATGTTGTCAAAGGTATTCAAAATCAAATACACCAAGTTGGTTTGGTGTCACCTTATCTTTGATCCATCAATCAAAGGTAAAAAAAGTCACAAAATAATTTTTTTTAAAAACACATGTTCCATGACTGATCAACCTAAAACGCATGCTGTTTTGGATTGATCATGCCACATGGCATGTGATCTTGTGTCCCGGTATTCCGTGGAAGGCTATGTCAGGACATGTATGCCTATTTCTCATTTAAGAATCAACAATTTTAATGTTCTTGGTAGACTTTTTTGTTTTATTTTTATTTGTATTTTTTAGAATTTGAGAGTTTTTTATTTTTCAAAATTACTGTTTATTTTCTTTTTGTTTCTTGTTGTATTCTTTAAGATTTGATGAGTTTTTATTTTTTAATTTCTAAATTGCTTCTCTTTTTGTTATAATATTTTTTAAATTTCTATCTGCATTTAGAGCATATTCGTAATTTAAGTTTTGTAAAAGAATCGGTGAAATTTTATTTTTTATACCAAAATCAGTATTTTCATTGATCGACAATACATGTCACATTATCGAGTTTTTTTTCAAAAACAAATTTGAATAAAACCAAATTCTTTTTCCGCCCATGATCTTTGCTGGATTCTCAAGCGTTTTTTTTTTTTGTTTTACTTACCCGTGCTTTTTTATAGGGAAATGTCAAGTAATTCCTCTACGAGTTCTAAGATTTTGGGTAAATCACCCATTCAATTATCTTCAAAGTCAAGTAATGGTAAATCACATTTTCTTTTACTCTAAGGTAGTTCTTATTCTCCCAAATCTCCTTATCACCATTTTACAACTCTTCATGTCCTTATTTTTGAAGATGCAACCTGAGATGCTTTTTGTTTGACTATTTTGAATCCAACACACAATATCATTTTTAACATCAATTTTTCGACCATCAAATTATCTCAGATGGTAAGCTTCTTATTCTAGGTGGCACACATAAGAAAAAATGGCTAAAAATTAATTTTTGGTGTAGTGTTATCATATGACTTTTTAATCACTTTTTTGAGATTTGTGTCAAATGAAATAAAAAATTGACCGTTGATAGCACACTCATAGTCTCAAGATCCTTTGTGTGGAAGATTGAGGTGAAAAATGATTTCTATCGTCTAATTCAAATCAATCAATTATCAATAATAGAAAGATCATATGAAAAAAATTGACGTCCATAATCAAAAGATCATTTATGGGAAAGAAAATCTAAGCTGTCAGATTTGAAAGCCATGATCAAAAGACCCAATTTGAAATAGCGTGAAAATTGACTTTGATAGGAACACCTGAAATAATGCCATTAAAGTTTGAAGGAAAATTGAGGCCTTTTAAATGAGCAACAAAAAATAATTTTAGAGATTGATATTGTAATAATTCATTTCTTAAATAAATGGCTCCCATGTGCATCCCACTCCACCTAGTGCGTGTATATATATATATATATATATATATGAAAAGCATAAATAATATGTACAACCTATCATGTAGCCATCATGGGTAGCATTTGGATGCCACACCCTCATAGGTAGCATCCCATATATATATATATATATATATATATATATATATATATATATCAAAAGAATGAATAATATGTTGTGATGCAAAATTCTAGCATGTAGCCATCATGGGTAGCATTTGGATGCCACCCTCGTAGGTAGCCTCCCATATATATATATATATCAAAAGCATGAATAATTTGTTGTGATTCAAAATTTTGAAGACGCCAAGCAAATGCAGCAACAATGCTAGTAGACATGCAGCAGGTTGGCTGGTTCGTCTCGTAGGCAAGGCTTTAATTCATTGACCAGTACCGTACAAATTGTGCATAGGGGCCGTACCATTTTTTTTGGTTATTTTTATTCGTAACTTAAGATTTTTCTCTGTTGATTGGTTTGAATAAGACAAGCAAGAAATCATTTCTCATCCAATTAAATCTTTCACAAAATAGAAATTGAAATCATGGCCACTATCCAACAGTTGAATGTTGAGAGAGAGAGAGAGAGAGAGAGAGTGAGTGAGAGAGAAAGAGAGAGAGAGAGCGCTAAGGATATGCGTTCAAACGCACTAGGTTAAGGAAGGTGGAAGACAAACCTTGACCAGAGTTTTGAATGGAAAAAAGTTCTATCGAGCTTTTTAGAACACGTGTGGCTTTTGGGATCACCTGAACTACATTGGAGTCTTAATCATATAGGATGGCGGGCGGGATATTGAATTAGAGGTGTATATATAGTACTAGAGTTAGAGGTTTAGGGTTTAATACTGCACTACCGTCATTTTAAGTGAAGGATCAGTGGCCAAGACAACATCCACAAGTCTATCTAACAATAAAATAATAATAAAATACATCTTGTCCACCATCCCAAAACATAGTCAAAGTCGTAAAAATTTCGCTGCATTATGTTCAGGTAGGCAGGTGGAAAACATTGACCTTAATTAGTTTTAAATGGAAAAAAAAATTCTTATAGATCACATGCCACCTGACTGATTTATCCAAAACTGGTGTTTGTTTTGGATAGATGACATACTACACCCAAGTGTCGCCTTCAAATACTACACCTCTAATGCAACCACTCTCCTCAACCACTCAACCATATAGGATGGCGGGACACTGTATTATAGGAATAGTGTTCAAACCTTGCACATGTGCCATTTGGGTGTCAAGAGGCACCTAATTCGAGGATCAGATGTTAAGACAACTTTGTAACACCAACCCCTCTCAAAATCAGCGTCAATCAATCAGTTGATTGAGACCCAACAAGACCTGACTGCACCAGGAGACATCTTGAGGCCTGGTCCTTCCAAAAATACGGACACTACAAAAAATATGACTATTAGCGACAGCCAAAAACTGTTGTGATTAATAAAAAATTGTCGCTAATAGTCTTAACAATTTTTGAATTTATAGCGGCAGTTTTGTGCTCCAAAAAACTGCCACTAAAAGTCTTATTTTTTGTAGTGAGAGAGCAGGCTTAAGGCCTAATGGAAATAGGTTATTTCTAGTGGCACCCATAAAACACAAACATTAAATCAATGGGGGTGGTAGCAAATTAAAAGCCACACACACACCATCTTGAGCCACGCAATGAGAACCCAAATTGACATGTGGATGACCCTGACCCGAGATTTGACGCGCAACAGGGGTGAGCCTAGGTATTGGTGCTAAGCAAGGTGTCAAACTTGGTATTGGTACCGATTGTTGGTCCATGGAGGACCGATATGAATCGGCCGATACGTATCGCTACGTATCGGCGCAACTTCCTAATGGGGGTACCTATATTCGTGCCCATTGTTAGTCACTTACCTTGTGTTCAAAAAGAGGTTAAAATCACACAATTAAAGGGTCTATTGGTTGTACACACTAAGGCAAGTAAACACACAGACCTGTAAGTATTCAGGGCCTGTTGTAGCAAGTTTTAAAAAGGATAAGTAAGGGTATGTCCACAGAAAAGTGTGAGCTGAAAATTAAGTAAATCTCCAGATTTAAGGTAGATCTGGTACCCTACCTACTACTAAAATAGCAAACGAGAGAGGAGAGTTTTTAAGGGATTGTACTTTAAACTAAACTACGGAAACACAATTAAATGCAGAAATGAATGGAGATTAAATTCAGAGTTCATATCTTACAAGTGAGGGAAATTTTTGGTGAAATTAAAAACAGAAAATGGAGAGAAACAGCTTGGAGTTTGGTCTTGTTGCAATTGGATTGAGCTGACAGTGTCACAAAGAATTCAGAGTGCATGAATCCCTGATCTGGTTATAAGCACAGCTGCAGGGTAAAAGGATCTGATTTAAGCCAGAGATTTGGATTGATCTTAAGGTTATGATCTGTCCACTTCAATGGTCACAGATCATCCAATAGATTCACTCCATTCTCAAGCTTCCATCAGAACAGTATAATCACTATAAATGCTGCAACTGTCAGGTCACAGACACAGGCAATTGCAGGAATAGCAGATCTAGGGAGATCAAATGGTATCCAAGAGGTCTACCAGTTAAGTGGGTGAGCTATTCCCATTTACACAAATCCGATCGAGCACCGAATGAAACCAGATGAACTATGAATCTAATTACAACAATTAAACCAACATTGCATTGAAATAAAATCGCTATACAATGAAATGTTATCAGATTTGTAGTCTGTGCATCATCTGACCCTCAAAAACATTCTCAACTCTCCCCAATTACAAATCCAACATCACTCCTTGCTGCTCTAAAGAGATTAGCCAATCATAGTTGGGCTAAAAGAAAGAATAGAGAATTTCGATGCAAGCTCTGATATCGAGAATTGATCCCCCCCTCCTTTTTTTCTGGTAGCTTCCCTCATTATATAGCTCTCCCTTTTTAACCTCAGATTTGTTTTTCCTGCCAATTACAGCTCAGCTAGAATAATTATGTTATTCCCTCTTTTATTCCCCTTCTAGAAGGCTCTCTCAGTTTGTTCGAGTTGGGAGAGAGCACGTGGGTCGGTTAGGATTTCCCATGGCACTTCTAGAAACATCGTGCCGGTCACCAGAGTGCCTCGGATTGTGTGCAGCAGATCACCAACTTGCAGCGTGTGCATAACAGCTTTTCTGAGAAGTCCTTCAGTCGATTTCGATAGGTTGTTGAAGCTTTCGACAGGTTCCAAACATGCCTTTTATTCCTTTCGCTAAGATTCAGGATCCTTTCGATAGGTTCTGATAGGTTGCTCCTGAGAATAGAGCTCCAGCATTCACAACCTATATTTGGTATGTTCGACAGGTTGGGGAATCCTTTCAATAGGTTTATCTCAGCATAATAAATTTCGATAAGTTTGCTTCTAGCTCCTATCGACAGGTTCCAGACTTCTCGATAGGTTCTCTTTTGACTCCTATTGACAGGTTTTTAGACTCTTCGATAGGTTATGTTTAAGCTCAGGCAACCATTCGATATGATGCTCCCTCTTTGTTTCCGACTGCGCGATAGGTTCTGGATCCTATCAAATTCTTCCATCCTCACGACTTCTTCCTTTTTTCAGCCTTCAGATCTTATCGACAGGTTCTGGTAACCTAGCGACAGGTTGTTTTCAGCCTGTTTTCACTCCTTTAAAGATGCTTTGCTGTTGCTGCATGCTCTAAGTGGGCCATTATTGGGTCTGAACTACACTGAGAGATGGATTTCTGCACTATGATTGCTTTTACTGCTATCTACAAGACATGCTCAACAAGCATTTATTAGTCCACTCATAGGTGTATCAAAGCTCATGTTAAGGGGTGAAAAGTGGTACTTTTCAGAGATTAACACCCACTTATTTACAGAAAGCGCCCTCGTCCCAAACCCCTTGATTGATTGCGTAGAATCAGATGGTGGAAGTTTCGTTTCACCCATATCATCCACACAATAGATCTTGAGATTATGGTGCACCTATCAGACAATAAGTTTTTGATTCCGCGTAACACAGATCCCCAAAAATGACTTTAAAATCACGTTTGAGGGTGACGTGTGTTATATGATTCAACGGAATTTTTTGTAGATCTATGACACATTTAATCAAACACTGACCGTCTGATAGGTGCGCTATGATTTCAAGATCTATTTTGTAAAAGATATGGGTGAAATAAGACCTCCATCATCTGACTAGAGGACCTGACGGAGACCTGTCGCGTCATATGATTGACATCACAGAAAAAGCATTATAAAACTAAGAAAAGCATAAAACAACAGAAAAGTACTATAAAAAATAAAGAAACCAGAAACCGAAAAAGTATAATAAAAAACAAAGAAACCAGAAACCAAAATCAGAGATTGGCGATACCTTATACGTATCGGCACCGATACGTATCGGTTTGTCCAGAAATCGGTACGTATTGCCGTTACGTTTCGGTATCGGCCGATTTTTGATACCATTGTGCTAAGATCATCATCAATGATGTAGATCTTAGTGATCACCAAAAATAGTAGCCCACAAACAAGGTTAAACTTAGACCCTAAAATCCAATGGAAGCCACATAGCTAACACTTGAGTTAAAGTGTATAAGCTTTGCATGGAAGGGTGACATTCTTGGTAAATAAGAACCAACTAGGAGGGCAATTCCAACTAATTTTTCTTAATTAGAGAATAAAAATTTAAATATCACCAAAGTTCTAGCAAATCTTGGCCATTGAATGCTATGCTTTGACCACATCTCTCACCCTTGGATTTGCATTGGGGAAATCTATGGTGAGAGATGGGCTTCAAAGCCATGCACCACAAGATGTGGAGAATCTTGACTTTTGCTAAAAGAGGAGGCCACAAAAAGACACCAAAGTCCACCATTGGACTCATCAAAAGGCTAGAAGAAGGTCAAGTGGGGGGCGCCCTTTGACTTTGGTCCAAAAGAAGAGAGAGCTTGGTAAGAGAAGGCTTGACCACTTATCAAGCTTGTCTCCCAAACTAGGCTTTAAGACCAAACCCCCACCATTGCAAAAGTGCAAAAATCGACTACCATCCCTTCTCTCTCTTAGCTTCGTCTTCTTCTCTCTTCAAACCTCCAGCAGGTTTCCTCTTTATACCTTAAACCCTCTCTCATCTAGCCAGTAAAACTAAATTCTATCACCACCATTGAGTTCCTTACCCTCTCTAGTATAACAGTGTGAAACCAGCCCCATCCAAGCCCTCTTCACCCTTCAAACACACTCAAACTAGCACGCTTCACTAAAAAAACAAGTACCTACGCCGATGGCTGCAAGCCGTCGGTGTAGACTATAACAGCCGTCGGTGATATTCCCATTGAGGAATATAAACGCCGACAGTTTGCAGCCATCTCCGTAATTCAAGAATCTACGCCGACGGCTCATGCCGTCGGCGTAGGGTTTTTAAAAAATAATTAAAAAAAAATAAAAATAAAATAAATCACCCTATGCCTATGGCTCATGCCGTCGAGGAATGATTTTTAAAAATAATTTTTTTAGCAAGGAGAATCACTTGATGGGAAAAAGGAGGAAAAATATCTCAAACTAACACATTCAAGGCAACGCCTTACCATGGTCAGTGCCAAACATTGGAAAGTCCATTGCTCTCAGTTCCAACCTGAATGCTTGAACGTTATTACTAGAATGTTAATGCTTGAACATGAATGCTCAAACGTGAATGCTTGAGCATGAATGCTTGAACATGAATGGATGAACGTGAATTCTTGAACATGAATGCTTAAACCTGAATTCTTGAAAATGAATGCTAGATAGATAGTGACATGCTTGAACGTGAATGCTGGAAAGTGAATGCTTGAACGAAAATGCTTGTACCTGAAGGCTCGAACGTGATTACTTGAACGTGAATACTTGAATGTGAAGGGTTGAACGTGAATGCTTGAATGTGAATACTTGAACATGGATGCCTAAATGTGAATGCTTGATAGATAGTGACATGCTTAAACGTGACTGCTGGAACACGAATGCTTGAACATGAATGCTTGAACGAGAATGCTTGAACATGATTGCTAGAATGTGAATGCTTGAACATGACTATTTGCACGTGAATGCTTGATAAATAGTCACACGCTTAAATGTGATTGCTTGAACATGGCTGCTTGCATGTGAATGCTTGAACGTTAATGCTTCAACGTGTGAATGCTCGAGCATGAATGCTCGAATGTGAATACTTGAACATGAATTCTTGAACATGAATGCTTGAACAGGAATGCTTGAACCTGAATGCTTGAACCTGAATGTTTTGAACCTGAATGCTTGAACATGAATGTTAGAATATGATTTCTTGAACGTGAATGCTAGAACCAAAATGCTTGAACGTGATTGCTAGAACGTGAATGCTTGAATATGAATGCTTAAACGTGAATAATCGAACATGAATGCTTGAACATGAATGCTTGAACGTGAATGCTTAAACATGAATGCTTAAACATGAATGCTTGTACCTGAATGCTAAAATGTGAGTGCGCGAACATGAACACTTGAATGCGATGGCTTGAAGGAGAATGCTTGAATGTGTATGCTTGGACATGAATACTTGAATGTGGATGCCTGAACGTGGATGCCTGATAGATAGTGACACGCTTAAATGTGAATGCTTGAACATGAAATCTTGCACGTGAATGCTTGAACGTGAACGCTTGAACGTGATTTCTTGAACATGAATGCTTGTACCTAAATGCTTGAACGTGATTGTTTGGCTGGAAATACTTGAACGTGAATTCTTGAACGTGAATGCTTGAACGTGAATGCTTGAACATGAATGCTTGAACATGAATGGTTGATAGATAGTGACATGCTTAAATGGGAAAGCTTGAATATTATTGCTTGCACATGAATGCTTTATTGATAGTCACACGTGTATATTTGAATGCTTGAAAATGATTGCTAGCATGTGAATGCCCTAACATGAATGCTTGACATGAATGCTAGAACATGAATGCTTGAACGTGAATGTTTGAACATGGCTGCTTGAACGTGATTGTTTCATAAATAGTCACATGGTTAAACGTGAATGCTTGAACATGATTACATGCACGTGAATGCTCGTGAATGCTTGACCGTGTGAATGCTCGAACGTGAATACTCAAATGTGAATGGTCAAACATAAATTCTTGAACCTAAATGCTTGAACCAGAATGCTTGAACATGAATGCTTGAAAATGAATGCTTGAGAGATAGTGAAATGCTTGAACCAGAATGCTTGAAATTGAATGCTTGTACACGAATGCTTGAACGTGAATGCTTGAACGTGAATGCTGGAACGTGAATGCTTGAACCTGAATGCTTGAACGTGATTGCTTGAACATGAATGCTCAAGCGTGAATGATCGAACATGAACACTTGAACATGAATGCTTGAATGTGATTGCTTGAACGTGAATGCTTAAACTTGAATGCTTGAACGTGATTGCTTGGACATTAATACTTGAAATTGAGGGCTTTAATGATAATGCTTGAGTGTGAATTCTAGGACGTGAATTCTTGAACATGAATGTTAGAACATGATTTCTTGAATGCGAATGCTGGAACATGAATGCTTGAACCAAAATGCTTGAACGTGATTACTAGAACATGAATGCTTGAACATGAATGCTCGAACGTGAATGATCGAACAAGAACGCTTGAACATGAATGCTCGAACGTGAATGCTTAAACCTGAATGCTTGTACCTAAATGCTAAAATGTGAGTGCTCGAACGTCAATTCTTGAATGTGAAGGCTTGAACGAGAATGCTTGAACGTGTATGCTTGGACATGAATACTTGAACGTGGACACTTGAACGCGAATGCTTGATAGATAGTGGCACGCTTAAATGTGAATGCTTGAACATAATGCTAGAACGTGAATGCTTGATAGTGATTGCCTGAACGTGAATGATTTTACCTGAATGTTTGAACGTTATTGCATGACTATGAATGCTTGACCGTGAATGCTTGAACGGGAATGTTGGAATGTGAATGCTTGATTGATAGTGACATGCTTGAACGTGAATGCTAGATAGATAGTTTCACGCTTGAGTGTGAATGCTTGAGCGTGAATGCTTAATAGATAGTTACACGCTTGAATGTGAATGCTTGAACTTGAATACTTCAACTTCAATGCTTGAATGTGTGAATTCTTGAACATGAATGCTTGAACCTAAATATTTGAATGTGAATGCTAGAACATAAATGCTTGAACGTGAATGCTTGAACATGAAAGCTTGAACATGAATGCTTGAATGTCAATGCATGAACATGAATGCTTGAACGTGAATGCTTGGACATGAACGCCTTAACGTGAATTCTTGAACAAGACTGCTTGCATGTTGTAGACACCCAAATTCGGCCCAAGGCCCGATCAACCTGTACTTCGAGAGAGATGTACCCCTGTGCTTCCAATGGCACCCCCCCTAAACCCTTAGGAACCTACCTAAACTAGTAGGAATCACCCTAAGACATTTAGAGCCATCCCCCCAATCCTTAGAAGTCACCCCTACACCCTAGAATCCCTACCTAGACCTAACTTAAACCCTTCAGGTGGTTGATGGGAGGAGAGCTACAGAATTTCACATAGACCAGTACGATGGATGAGCCATATACCATTAGAAAGAGGACTTCTTCAACTTTCCAACGAGCCAAAGATCACCCAATTTGGAGCTACGATTCAAAAGTTATGGCCGATTGAAGTTTCACATAAAATTATAAAAATTTTACTCAGGCGTAGATATTACATACACCCAGCCATTTTTACCCCAGATTACTCAGGCGTATATATTATATACGCCTGCCTATTTTGGGGAAAATTTGGCCGAGCGTATATAATATATACGCCCAATATAGGTGGGACCCACCACAGGCTTCATCTTCTCAAAACTCCCCTGATTTTGGTGAAAATTACTGTTCCTAAACTGGGCGTATATAATATATATGCCCAGCTTAGCTACAGTAACTGTCATCAGTAGCTCGAATTTCCTCCATCTAGTTTGACCGTTTGACCATCCCCTTGGTTGAGGTGGGTGTCTTGATATTGGTTGCACCCCCTTTGAGCTTGTTGGCAACCCTTAAGTCACCCATGGTCTCACCCCATCATCCTCTATTGAAACCAGTTTCCCAAAACCCTAGGGCCTTGAAAACCCAAAAAACCTTAGATGAGGGATTACCTAATTGCTAAACCAATTAGCTCTTAAGTAAGCCCCTAACCCATCCCTTCTCTATAAATAGAGAGGCTCCCCTCTTCCCAAAGGGTTGAACTTTTGCTGAAGGATTAGAGAAGTGCTTAAGAGAGAACCCTAGTGAGAGAAAATGCTAATATTTTCCAGAATTCCAGCATGCATACTGCACCTATTTCAGTCCATTTCCACCATTAGATTACTCTTTTTAGCTAAAGCCTAGCCTCTAGCTTCACTCTACACCCCCTACTTTATTGAATCCTAACATTAAAACCCATTTTCACACCATTTAAGCCATCAGAAGCATGCCAAAGCGAAGATCTTCCACGGTGCAACAAGAGCCCGTGAGCTCCGGCTCACCCCTCTCTTCCTCTACCTTCTTGGTGTCTCCTCCGTCCAAGGATTCAAGCCGTTACGCAGCCGAAATTTTGGTTTGGCTCAAAGCTTGATAGGACCGTATTGCCTTCGGGCAAGGGGAAACTCCGCCCTTTTTATTTTTATTTTGGCCATAGATAGAGACCGCTACGTGCGGGTTGATCGGGTGCCTAAACCCTTCCCGATCGATAACCAAAGCCCCTACCCTCGAGCCTTTGGCAAAGACCGGTAAATCAGAGTCATATTTAGCACTTCGGTGCTCAAACTATCGATTTGAAGGTTTCTTGGGTCACCAAAAGATCCGGGTGGCGACTCTACATTTTCATTAGAAAGGCGAGCGCATCGCCACGACGGGTTCGAGAGGATCCATGGTCACACAGATGGTGACTCTGCTGGGATATCACCCTAGTGCTCCCCTCTTGTTGGCCTTTCCTTTTATTTTGTTATTTTACTAACCACGGCTGTTTTTTGTTCTAATTTTCTGCTATTTTTTGCTATTTTTTGTTGTTTTTACTAACGTACTCACCCCTACGATTCAGTCCTTTAAGTGCCTTAGCCGTTTGGCGGGTCTACTTGCGCCTTAAATTTCAGCTTTTACGATTCTAGTCATTTAAGCCGCCTTAGCCATTTTGCGAGCCCGCTCGCATTTATTTTCATGTCATTTAAATTTCAGTCATTTACAAGCCTTAGCTGTTTGGCGGGCCTACTTGCTCACTTTATTTCGGTCATCATATTTCACCTTTGAACGCCGGCCCGTTGAGGCGGCAAGAGTTTGTCATCCCCGACCCGATTTTGGACTTAATTTCACTCCCCTATAAAAATTTGCAATTAAAAGTGAACCAACAGTATGGGGACATAATCGAATTTATTTTTGCGTTTTTGGGTAGTTTTCGAGGGGTTTAGGCACAGATACAATTTACCCGGTTCCCAGTAAGGCGGCAGCCCTAATGGTGATGATCCTGAAAAGAACCACCCCTTCCAGTACCTGAGAAGGCGCTTGCGCCGGAGGTATATCGGTTGGGTTGCCAATTTCGATTCAAAACCGTAAATTGGTTGGTGAGCGAGAAACCCAAAATTCAGCCATGTATCCCTAGGAAACGGAAAGGAGGGACCCGATAACATACACAGCAGTCCCCGGGAGCATTTCTCCCGAGAAACCAGTTCAAAGACCCACATTCGGGCTTGCTGTCCACTGTCAAAATAAATGACAGAACCTTTTTCCCGGTGTATATAATATATACGCCTAGCAAAAAAACCCCATATTTACACAGGCGTATATAATATATACGCCCAGCTAAAATCCCCAGATTTAAGCGGTATATATAATATATCGCCACCAAATCTATACTTTTTTTGGTCAGCGTGCATAATATATATGCCCGATATATCTTGGAGACAACCGACGACGCCCAATCCACTACCCCAATTCCCCGATTAGCGGTATTAGTGTCCGCGGTAGCCTCCCACATTCTCTAACACCCAATATGCCCCCGCCCAGTCAAAAGAAGGCGACTTCTTATTGATTTGCTCTGGGGGATCAGGTCATTTGCGTGGATTCCCTCGCCTTCAATAGAACGAAAGGGTTCCCTTTCGCTTCTTTCGAAGTGTGTCGGATCCCACCGTGGGACCTACTAAAGATACATATATCGCCCGAAATGGGAGTTGACCCTGAGCACCAGGTCATCATTCATCTAAGTAGAGGGGAGTTAATTGCAATTTGAAAAAAAAAAGAGAAAGAAAATCCTCATCTTCAAAAAACAAAAAGGGGGAAAATCAATCAAAATCAAAAATCACAAAATTCACTTTTCAAAAACAAAAAAATAAAATCATCATCATTTTCCAAAACCCCAAAAAAAAAAAAAAACACACACAAAGAAAAACAATAAAAAATATACCTTGGTGTGACCGGCACTACGGCAACCTCAAACCCGACCCGTAGGAGAAGAACCAGGAAGGTATTCGGCCCTTATCCGCGACATCAATACAACACTCGTCAGTGGACAATGTCAACAGCCGATACATCCTCACCGTCATCCCCTTCCCATTCCCGTATAGGAGAAGACCCGGTCTCCGACACCTTCACCCAAGCCAGGTTCGATATCACGGGCCCATATGGGGCGCCCGTGTTCACCTCCACCTCATCCCCTTCCCTTACATTCCCCCAACATACCCCTTTTTCATCCCCTACTGAAACCCCTTATTTTCCAACCGATCCTTACATCCCCATCTCCCATCCAAACACCATTACACACATCCCCATACTTCCAAAGACCCCCCAGGGAGTCCCATCCCTCGCCTACTTCCCACATTCCATCCCTCTCATCACCCATGCCCCCAACATCCTACATCCCATCCACCCCATCTCACATACCATTCCCACCACATGGCCCATCCACATCCCAACATACCCCCCCATTTACCCAGGTCATGCCCAATTTCTCCCAACCACCTCCATCCTTAAGTGATCCATCACCCCCCAATCTCACACCTGAGTCCATGCCCACGATGGAGGACATGAGGATGATGTATGCCCTGTGGGCTGCTTCTCGCAACCCTACCCCTCAAACCCCGCATCCAAATTTCCAAAACCTCCATACCCCATTCCCTCCTAACCATGCCCAACCACCCATCGTCCATAGCTCCCAAAATCCCCCACCTCAATTCCAGACCCAAACCCACACAAATCCATGGGCCCCAGCCCAAACACCTCCAAACCCATGGGCTCAAGCCCAAGCCCATCGACCTGTGCCTGCACTCCAAGACCTCAAAACCCATGGGCCCAAGCCCATCAGACCCAGGCCTAGGCCTAAAACCCTCAAAAACCATGGACCGAAGCCCAAGCCCACCAGACCCAAGTCCAAGTCCCCCAGGGCCCATGGACCCAAACCTACCAAACTCAAACCCAGGGCCCATGGACCCAAACCCAGCCCCCTCATGCCCCAGTAGCCCAAACTCAACACGGCCCATTGGCCCAAAGTCATATTAATCCCCACACCCAGGCCGAGGGCCCGTCGATTCGAGCCTTCCAAAACCATCAAACCCAAGGCCCATCCGCCTACGCGTCAAGGCCCATTCACTAACCCCATACCCCCCCACAAATACCCTTCATTCACCTATTCCCCTTACGCCTCCATCCCACCTCCAATGGGAAATCCAATCCATCCCATTCCTCAAAACCACAACATCCCACCATCTCAATCACACCCCCATCACCCCTAGAAAGTGCACCCAACTTAGCACATCACTTACCCACAGAACGCTCACCCATTCATCCCTTCTCATCCCTTACAAACCATATGGCCCCACCAAGTCATCCAACCCATCACCCCCCAAGTTCAAATAGCAGAGCTCGCCCCTCACCAATACCACGACCAACAGTACGAGGAGGATGAGATTCGCAACAGTGGAGGAACTGCCAGTTTTAACCCTCCCGGACCCACCATCATCACACTTAGGGTCGAACCAAATCAGGGGGAAGCGGTCCCCGCCACAGCCTCAAAGGAACCAGAGCAGCTGAAAGAATAGATAGACAGAATACAGAAGCAGCTGATGAAGATGGGAGGACTGGAACTACACTCAACGGACTTTTCAGACTTATGTCTGCTCTCTGACATCCTCCTGCCACAGAAATTCAAGATGCCATCATTTGATAAGTATAATGGCACTGGCAACCCCATCGCCCATTTGAAATCTTACTGTAGGGATATGTGCCAGTATGGCGGAGATGAACGACTCCTCATCAAAGTGTTCCAGAAGAGTTTGACGGGCCCAGCACTGAGATGGTTCACATGCCTGAAACCATCCATGATAAAAAATTGGAAAGATCTGACACGCTTATTCCAAGAACAATATGTCTATAAGATGGACATAGAACCAAGGAAGTCAGACTTGGCCCGATTAAAGCAAAGACATGATGAAACATTCAGTGCTTACTTAGGGAGGTGGAGGGCCTTAGCCGCTCAGGTAACTCATCAAATTCCTGATGATGAGCAGATCAAATTGATAACTAAGGGAGCCCTCCCAGTCATCACAGATTTTTTAGTATATCAGCATCAGTCAAGTTTTGCTAATCTAGTCCGAAATGCCAACCGTTGCGAAGACGGCATTAGAGAGGGCAGGTTAGGAAGGAATGCGGCCAACGGGGCCACTGGGGTTCGAAAAGCCGCCGAACCAAAGAATTGAAAGAAGACCAGGGAGAGAGGTACAGATCATTGTTTACCCCCAGGTGAATACCAACGCCCCCCGGATACAACTCCAGGTTACACAACCACCCCCGACCCGTTTTAAGCCAGTACCAAGGCCAAGCAACGGACCAAGAGCCCCATTTACCCCGGAACAGATAAAAGCACATTTCGAACGAGTATTCACCCCGTTGGGGCAATCCTTGAGTGTCTTACTGTCGGTGTTACTACAGAAAGGACTGGTCAATTTACTCCAACCTCGCCCACCACCCCACCCAATACCAAGGAATTACGATCCGAATCTGCATTGCAATTTCCACCAGGGATCAGGTCACCCTACGGACCGGTGCTTCCCGTTAAAACATGCGGTCCAAGATCTGATAGAGGCGGGAATGATCATACCCCCGCCACTTCCCCAAGGGCCGAACCAGAATATCCATCAAGCCCCTCTACCACCGCACCCAGGAGGCCCCAGGCCTAACATACATTGGATAGAGGAAGAAGAAGAAGAGTTTGACCCCTCAGATTATATTAGCAATTAGGAGGAATTTTCACTCCCCAGGCCGATCGAAGATGAACTATTTGTTGGGGTGATCGAGCAACTATATCTTGCCGATTATTTTCCCACACCAGCTTGCCAAGAGGAGCCCTTAGATTTAGGGCAGTATTTTTCCACCCCTGCTCCTGCCTATCAAATCCAAATGGGCACAGCCCCGCCGCAATCATACGCATACCCACCCCACGCCCAATTTACCCCATACACCCCTCCGTCACACATAAATCATCCTGTTTCCTACGCAATTCTGCCATCCCCATATTACCCTACCCCATACACACCCTCAAGTCCCTCCACCCAATACATTACTCCGCCATCCCCAAGCTACCCCATTCCACACGCACCTTCAAATCCCACCACCCAATTTACCCCATACACCCCTCCATCGCCCCCGAATTACCCCACTCCATACACAACTCGATCATCCCCAATCTATCCCATTTCATCTACTAACCCCTCATCATCCCACCATGCCATATCCAAACCATCCCGCTCAATGCACCACTACATCGTCCTCAATTTACCCCACTTCATCCATAAACCCATCACCATTCCATCGACCTCCCCATATACAAACCCTTCATATCCCTATCACCCGCGCTACCACCACACCTCAAACGTCTCCCCATCCCTCCGGCCAGTCACACTCGCCATCCCTTCGCTATTTTGGCCCTAATCCAACTCCACCACCACGGGACAAGCAACCCTCACCCAATCCCCTCATCACCCAATCACCGTCCTACCATGCCTGTGTAACACCAAGACAAGCCCCTCCGTGCCCACAACTCCAATTCTGTCAATTCTCCCCACTACCATTCCACCCCCCAATTGAGTTAACTCGTCGGACCGAAACCATATCCGCCCAATCCTCCCCGGAATCCTCACGCACCCCATTTCTCATCCCAAAACCTGCTTTTGACTCGCATCAGGTACCATTGAGCTATGAATAGTCGGACATGAATGTCGGGTGCAACCAAGAAGAGGTCATGAATTTGTTACTCGATCGAAGCGATTACACCAAAGCATTTGGGGCTCGAGAGAAGAAAAGAAGAAAGAACAGGCCATAGGAAATCCCTTTGAAAAAATGGCCAGGGAACATATACTGGAGACACAGCTCAAGAGAACACCCGCACATATTACTTTGTGGGATTTGTTAATCACGTCTCCACTCCACTTTCAAGCCCTAATCGGAGCGCTCAAGGACGTGCATGTCTCCACCCATGTAACTCCAGATGAAGTAGGGGAAATAATAGGGCAAGTGTTGGCCCCAAATGCCATCTCTTTCACCGATACAGACCTATCGATCGAGGGGAATGACCATTCTAAACCCCTGAATATAACAGTGGAAGTAGGGAACTTGGTGGTACCGTTGGTCCTGATCGACAACGAGTCGGCGCTGAACGTATGCCCTCTAAGGATGGCAATCAAAATTAGGGCGAACCCCGACACTTTCCGGCCATCCATATCAAGCGCACGGGGATTCGACAACACTAGAAGGGAAATCATAGGAGAAGTAGACCTTGACCTGATCCTCGGACCGCAAACCTTCACCACCCCCTTTCAAGTGATGGACATCAAGTCTACCTTCAATCTGCTATTGGGCCGGCCATGGATACATAAGCTCAGAGTAATACCATCTACTCTACACCAAAAGCTTTGATTCATTTCAGAAGGAAAAATTGTCACCATCATAGGTGAGAGCAGAGAAGACATGGGGAGGAGCGCTCTGCACATTGAGAATCTGAAAGTACTGAACATACCCCACACAGCTGAGGATGTCGATCTCCATCGATTTGAGTATGACTTCTCAAATGTTACCCTCGAACCAACTGAAAAGTCCTCGGATAAAAATGGAGGAGGAATGGACGCAGCTGTGTTCATGCTCCACAGGCTGGGCCCACGCCTTCAAGGAAGAAGAGACCCCGTCAAGGCCAAGGGGCAACAAAGTAAATTTGAATTAGGCTACAGGCTCAGAGAAGAGGAAGTCAGAGAAGCCAAGGAAAAGATGAGAGCCGCAGCAGCCGCCAAGGCCAGAGGGAGGAACCTCACGCTCGCCCCCACATCCGTGAAACCTTTGTAAGCGCTGGGGTAGTAAAAATCGATCTGAATGGGGAGACGAGGGTAACCCCACATAAGCCTACTTCAATCCACCCCACCAATCCCTACATCATCCCCCCAGACTTCGAAATGGACTTAGCCGCCCTTTCCTTATTTGAGGAAGAAGTTCCCTATCCACCCCTCACTCCAGCACTAACAACTCTGGGCCCCTCCTAACCGTAGAGGACAAGGTCTCGGAGGATCCCTCTATAAATATGCTGAGGGAAGAAATGCAAGGCCTATCGATGCCGCTACCGATCGAAGAGGTAAAGGCCAGGCCTCGCAGGTGAGTAACTGGGCATCCTTGCCCCAACTCTTGAGAGCTGCCAAATGCCATGAAAATGGCACCGACTCTCCAAAAAAACAACTCAGAAAAGTGAGGTTAGCCTCTGGACCACTCTACCTTGTATATATAAAGATCCACCTCGCCAGGGGCTGACCTCCGAAAAAATACAAAAGATCATAAAAATAGAAAAAATACCAATTCCAAAAATATTGTCCTTTAAAATTCCCAATAAAATTAAAATCAATGTCGTGATACCCGTCCCATGTGAAGCCAACCCCTTCCTTGTAGAAATACAAGAAGAGGTAGGAGTCACGAGTCTGGACGAGGAAGGCCAAACCGACGAGCTCCCCAATGAGCTCCTCAAACAATTTGCTGATTTTGAGCATGGCCCTACCCCGATCGTCGAAGAGACAGAGGATGTTAATTTGGGCACCACAGAGGCCTCCAGAATCACCAAAATTGGAACTTCGCTGTCCCCTATGGAGAGGAAAGGTATGATAGACTTCCTTCGGTCATACCAAGACGTCTTCGCATGGTCGTATGAGGACATGCCTGGTTTGGATACCGATCTGGTTGAGCATGAGTTGCCACTCTACCCCGATGTTAAGCCGGTGAAATGTGTGAGACGACTCCGACCTGAATGGATGTTGAAGGTGAAGGATGAGGTCATTAAACAGTATGACGCAGGTTTCCTCATGGTATCCAAATACCCGCAGTGGCTAGCCAATATCGTCCCCGTACCAAAGAAGGATGGAAAGGTTCAAATGTGTATCGAGTTCCAAAACCTCAACAAGGCGAGCCCTAAGGACGATTTCCCACTGCCACACATCGACATCTTGGTCGATAACACTGCAAAGCACGGGATGCTCTTGTTTATGGATGGATTCTCAGGATATAATCAGATAAAGATGGCAGAGGTTGATCGCGAGAAGACAGCATTCATTACCCCCTGGGAAACCTTCTGCTATAAAGTAATGCCATTCAGGCTGAAGAATGCTGGGGTGACCTATCAAAGAGCAATGATGGCCCTGTTCCACGACATGATGCACCGAGAGATCGAAGTATACGTCAACGACATGATTGCCAAATCGCCAGAAAGGGAGGACCACTTGATAAACCTGTAGAAGCTATTCGAGAGGCTGAGAAAATACAGATTACGGTTGAATCCCCAGAAATGCGCATTTGACGCTATGTCCGGAAAGCTACTGGGCTTTATTGTCAGTAGGAGAGGGATCGAGGTCGACCCGACCAAGATCAAGGCCATCACTGAAATGCCGCCACCATCTACAGAGAAGGAAGTCAGAGACTTTTTAGGCAGGATTCAGTACATCAGCCGATTCATCGCACAATTAACTCTGATATGCACACCAATCTTCAAGCTGCTGAGAAAGGACTCACCAGTTGAGTGGAATGATGACTGCAAGGCTGCATTCGACAAGATTAAAGGTTATCTCCTGAAATCGCCGATATTGGTACCACCTGTACCCGATAGACCCCTGATAATGTACTTGTCCATGACTGAGTTTTCCATGGGCTGTGTGTTAGGACAGCATGATGAGACGAGAAGAAGAGAGCAGGCCATCTATTACCTAAGCAAGAAATTCACTGATTACGAGACGTGTTATTCTCATCTGAAGAAAGCATGCCTGGCACTCGTTTGGGCTACTTAGAGACTTCGACACTACCTGTTATCCAGGCCGTTCTACTTCTAGCACGGATGGATCTGTTGAAGTACCTATTCGAGAAACCTGCTCTCACTGGCTGAACCACACGTTGGCAACTACTCCTATCCGAGTTTAACATTACTTATGTCACCCAGAAGTCGATTAAGGGGCAAGCACTCACCGGTCATCTTGCTGAGAACCTTCTGTCGAACTATGAGCCTCTAAGGACCGAATTCCTCGATGAAGACATTTTGTTCATGACCGACTAGGATACAGAGGAAACGGAGGAGCCCTGGGTAATGCACTTCGATGGGCCATCGCATGTTGAGGGCCAAGGAGTTGGCGCCATTCTTATCTCGTTGAAAGGATCCCATATACCCATCTCAATCAAATTGAACTTCCCCTGCACCAACAATATGGCCGAGTATGAGGCCTGTACAGCTGGTTTACAATCAGCTCTTGATCTAAATATAACTCACCTTAGGGTCTTTGGAGATTCATAGTTAATTATATGCCAAACCAACGGGGATTGGAAGTCCAAGGATTAGAAACTGATCCCATACCATGAACATTTGGAGGATCTGATAACTTGCTTTGAGGAAGTCACCTTCTCTTATGTGCCACGAGCAAGAAATTGGTTTGCTGACGCCCTGGCCACCCTAGCCTCTATGGTTGAGATTCCATATGGAGTGGTGATGAAGCCTATCATGATAGAGCAGAGGAACGAACCGGCTTTCTGTCAGCTGATTGAAGGACCTACGGAGATAGAGGATGAACCACCCTGGTTCTCAGACATTAAGAATTTCCTCGAGACCCGAACTATCCCGGAAGGAACATCAAAGGTAAACAAACGCACCATCCAGCGATTGGCAACAAACTACGTCATCTGCGACGATCTCCTGTATAGACGGTCTCACGACAATATTCTACTCCGATGCCTAACCCGGAAGGAAGCATTTGAGATCATGAAGGGGTCTGCAGAGCCCACGTCAGCGGTCACATGCTTGCTAAGAAAATTCTAAGGCAAGGATACTTTTGGACTACTTTGGAGACTGATTGCTGCAAGCACGTACAGAAGTGCTACAAATGCCAAGAGCACTCCAGCCTAATACACGCTCCGGCCATTGACTTGCACAGCATGGCCACCCCTTGGCCGTTCGCCACCTGGGGTCTCGACGTCGTCGGCAAGATCAATCCTAAGGCTTCCAATGGACATCAATTCATCCTCGTCGCTGTGGAATACTTTACAAAATGGGTAGAGGCGGCCTCCTATACGAGCATTAAAGCTAGCCATGTTGAGAAGTTCATCAAGAACAACATCATTTACAGATTCGGGGTATCCAAAGATATCATCACTGATAATGGCACTAATTTCGCTAATAGGCGCATCCGGGCCTTGTGTGAGCGGTTCAAGATCAAGCATCATCGTTCATCCCCGTACAGGCCTCCGACGAATGGAGTAGTAGAGGCAGCCAACAAAACTTTGATCCGCATCCTGGAGAAGATGGTAGTTACTTACAGAGATTGGAGTGAGCAGTTACCCTTCGCACTTTGGGCCTATAGAATGTCTATCCGCACCGCAACAGGGGCAACACCATTCTCCCTTGTGTATGGGACCGAGGCCGTGCTACCCGTTGAAGTCGAGGTACCGCTCAGATCCTTTGGAATCCCATCTACCAAGTCGAGGGAAAGAGCCCATTTTGAACAGCTAGACCTAATTGACGAGAAAAGACTCCTAGCCTTGTGCCACACTCAGGTCTATCAGAGGAGAATTGCACGTACTTACAATAAGCGTGTCCGCGGCCGAGACCTGAAGATAGGAGACACGATCAAGAAAATTTTTCGGTCTCCACGCCGATCCAAGAGGGAAGTTTAGGCCAAATTGGGAAGGACCCTACGTCATCCGAGAGGTTCTGCCAGGATACGTAGTTCGCCTCGCCACCATGGACGGAGACCACTTTCCTAAGCCCATCAATGCTGGATACCTCCGTAAGTTCTACTCGTACGTCTTGGGACAAGGTAAGTTTTGATAAAAGTAGATGTGTGACCGCTTAAGGGCTCCATAAAAGAGGACATCATTTCAAAGTCAAGTGGCCAAAAAGAATATTCCCTGAAAACCTTCACCCCTTTTTTGCTACACACTTCGGGCCAACAACCATTTCTTTCATATACCCCACCCAAAATTCTAAAAAAGAAGAAGAAGAAAAGGGAGGAAAAATCCAAACCAAAAGAAGAAGAAGAAGGCGGCCCTAAAAAAAAAAACAACAACAAAGAAAAAGAGGGGTACCCGAAAAAAAAAACAAAAAACAAAATGATGACTGGGGCATAAAAGGCCTTTAGAAAGAAAAAGGAGTCCCCGAATCTAGAAATCACCCCAAACTTAGATCCAAATCCCCAAAAAAACCCAACCTGTTTGAACCCCAACCATATTACAACCCGGAAGAAAGCCCTCTTTAAGGTCCACAAGCGGTTATAACATCTACTGCATCAGAACAAGCCGAGTTAACAAACCACACAGAACTTCATTCAGCCGGCTATGACGGAATCGACGCCCATATCGTGGCTTTCTGGTTCTTGAAAAAAAAAAAGAAAGAAAAAAAAAGAGCGGAAAATTAATTTGAGTTCGAAGCAAGACGGGCGTGGTGAAAACCCGAAAGGGCGCCACGGGTAAAAATAGCGAACTCACGCGGACCAGGTGAAAACCTGAAAGGGCACCTGGGGTAAGAGAGCGAACCCATGGACGTGGTGAAAACCCGAAAGGGCGCTACGGGTTAAAATAGGGATGACAGGCATGACGAAAACCCGTCTTGGGCGCTATGAGCAAGAATGTCAAGAAAAGAGAGATTAGGAGAAGATCTGTCCTAGCCCGCCTATTTCAGTTTGGATCCCTTAAGCCTCTTCTCCCCTTTGATGGGCCACTCATGTTGGAAATTGGATCGGATCCCAATCAAGTATGTCGTCTCTATCGCAACATCTGACGCATGACCAAAGGGAAAGACAGAGGACTGAACCAATCCCAGGACAGCTGACCTTCCCATGTTTAAAGAAAAAAACTTGTGCCTCACCAACAGGGTTCGACCATGCTCAATATAGGACCCACTGGTTTGGCTTCATAAAAAACCTCACCCTGTGAGGAAGAAAATTCCAAAAAAGATAATAGATTTCCCTTTCCCATAAAAAAGGCCTCACACAGCGGAGAAGAAAATTCCAAAAAAGATAATAGATTTCCCTTTCCCATAAAAAACCTCACCCTGTGAGGAAGAAAATTCCAAAAAAGATAATAGATTTCCCTTTCCCATAAAAAAACCTCACCCTGTGAGGAAGAAAATTCCAAAAAAGATAATAGATTTCCCTTTCCCATAAAAAACCTCACCTTGTGAGGAAGAAAATTCCAAAAAAGATAATAGATTTCCCTTTCCCATAAAAAAAAAAAACCTCACCCTGTGAGGACGAAAATTCCAAAAAAGATAATAGATTTCCCTTTCCCATAAAAAAACCTCACCCTGTGAGGAAGAAAATTTCAAAAAAATAATAGATTTCCCTTTCCCATAAAAAGCCTCACACTGCGGAGGAGAAAATTCCAAAAAAGAAAATAGATTTCCCTTTTCCATAAAAAGCCTCACACTGTGGAGAAGAAAATTCCAAAAACAAAAAAAAATGAAGAAGAAAATAGAGTCCCCTTGTCCATAAAAAAAAAAGAGAAACCCCACTAGGTGAAAAAAAAAAAGAAAAAATCCCCATAAAAAGTCTTACGTTGCAGAATTACAAAAAGAAAAACAAGAGCGCATGTATAGATTTCATTCCCTTTCATTACAAGTGTTGCCCGCTGAGTGTCACGTCCCAAAAAGATAATGACATGACACACTTTCTATTTTGCTGCTTTCTTTACAACAAAAAACAAAACCCAAAATGTATATAGCTGTGTATATATGAAAAAAAAGAAGAAGAAAAGAACAGAAAAAGATAACCCAAAAAGAGATCTCTGTTAGGGGGCTTTCCCCCCCCGTGTATATGATCTATGATATGTGCAGGAACAGGTCAAGGGCCGGGAGCACGCTTCAAAGCGCTAATCTCAAAGGAGTCCTCGGGCATTTCGATCAAACATCCACCTACCATGAAGACTCTTCCGTGAAGCTTCGCGGTCGGGACTCAAATCAAAAGACCACCAACCAAGAACCTCGCTCTGGTCGGCGGCTCTCACCTCCGCAATATCAGCTCTGACCCTTTCTTTCTCCAAAGTCTCGATCAAAGCCACCTCTCTACGAAAGGGACTCGATCCGGTCCAAGCATCGCTTCCTTACATGGCCAGGGCCTGCTCTACCACATCTACCGGTTGGGCTAGGAGTAGGTAATTCTCGATACTAGCCAACCCTCAGAATCTGAGAGACAACGCCCCCCTGAACCAAGCTACACATATGCGCCGATTGGCGGGTTTCCCAGAGGGCAGCTATGCGATCAAGATCACTAAGAGAACCGCGAGAGAATATCAGAGAGCACAGGGGTGGCCTCGTGGTACACGGCACATGCTGAGTATACCCAATTCGATGGAGCACCCGAGATGGGAAGTAGTATGTGCACCGGTCAGCCCCAAAGTGTGATGCCCTTCCGAGAGCGGACAATCGGAAGGTGTCCATCTAGGGAAGTTTCCAGTCACCGCATCGAGATAGCCACAGGCTCGCCTCGACGCCCCACCAGTGCGCCTCGAACTCCGGATCAGAAAACCCCGAGCCACATCCCCTCTAATCAAGCAGAATCTAGGCACAGGCCCCATGATGGCCAAATGCTCTCCTAACCAGATCTGAATAAGAAGCGGGCTCCCGCTGAGAATAACCCGGCCCGAGGCCGCAACATCCAAGCCTCGATATATCTCCGCCAGGTCCAGGTGTACCAATGAGCGACCTCCCTCCAATTCGGTCAAAACATCACATAGCCCGAGGGAAAAGTTCTCACCCCCAGTGAAGAAGAGAACCTCCGAGAACAAATAAAGGGCAAAGGCCTTCACATTGAAGGGATCTCGAATAGGCAACTTTCGAAGGCTCGAGTCACTGAAAAGTTCTCTCAGGAATTTCACCGAACACCTGGTGGGCCCTCCGGCGAAACATTTCTCATATCCACCCTTCTTCAAGCTAAGGACCGCGTGGTCTGCCTTTGCATACCCCGGTTTGGGCACTACTTTGGCAAGGCCTCGATGCATCTTCAAGCTAGTGAGGGAGGCTAACTCTTCCATAGTTGGGGTCAACTCCCTAGACCCAAATTTAAAAACATGGGCCCTATGGTCCCATGATGCCAAAGCCGCCTGTAGTAGGTTGGGCAACAGAGGGACAACAAGGAGAGAAGAAAGACGGGACAGCCCGAGGCCATTCAGAATAGCAAGCTCACTCTTGGCCAAACTATCATGCCATTTTTGCAAAAAGCTGGGCCCTGGGTCCAAACAGGGAAGTATGCCACCCTCAGATAAAAGCTTGGGCCCCATTTTGAAGGCAGGTCCATCGACGTACAAAGAGGTTCTTTGTGAAATCGGTCAATATATGGCGATGGGCCCGCTAGAAAAAGAGGGGAAAGAAAGAAAATAAAAGGAGGGGCAAAACAGCCAAACCAAAGTAAAAGAGGAGACAAGGGGGACCAAAGGGGTTATAAGGAGCCCGCCGAGCTAATCCTATAGCAGCGATATATTATATACGCCAAGGCAAATTTTGAATATTTTTGTTGCCGCGATATAATATATACGCGCCATTTTTATCGAGGATTGGTCAGCGATATAAATCGCTATTGATTGCTAAATGTTGGCCTGGCATATATAATATATACGCCCAGTTTAAGCCGAGGCTAGTACGCCCCCCCCCCTCACACTGGTCTATTTCTTTTCCCAAGGAGGAACGTAGTTTATTTTGGCCCACCTTTTCGTCGCAAGAGCGCACATGGGCGGCCATGCCACACACCCATGAGAAACACTCGGGTGGCGCGCCGCCCGTAAGTCACATATGGAGAGTCACCTGCATGATCAACCTCATCATTGGGAGGTGCCAGTCCATTCCAAGCAAGAAAAAGAGAAAGGAAACCACCAAAGCAAAGGAATACCCAAATAAAACATTCATATAAACCATAAAAATTATAAACCATCCAAACAAAAAATTAAACAAAAAAATTGTTGTTATTACATATCCCCAAATAAAGCCAAGTCTAAACTGTTTCATTATGTCAAATTTGCAGAAAATAAACTAGTCCTGGGCAGCCCCCTTCGACTTCTTCCGGCTCGCACTTTGAATGGTACGGGTCTCCCCCACCCGAGTCCATGCCTGAGAGATACGGCTAAGCAAGGAGCGCGACTCCTTTTCACGAGCACGCTGCAGAGGCACACCAAAAGCCATCAGATAGAGAAACATGCAAAAAGTAAACTAGGAAAATGACTAGGTTGGGCCAGCATTCACTCACCACTTCGGTCTCCCTAAGCCCAACGAGGTTACGGTAGTATTCGACCGACTCATCACGACTCATAATCCTGGCCAGTAAGAAAAAGGAGGTGTTAGCCACACAGGCCATCAGCATAATTCAAAGGGAAAGAGAACAGAGCAACAAGATATAGATTACCCTAGGAATCAGCTCGGGAGGTGGGACCTGGATAGATTCAGCAGAAATCCCTTGGACCTGAAAAGGCATCATCCAGGCGCTTGAAGGTCCCTTGGACCACGACGGGCGAGCTACCAGAAGCACCGACACCAGAAGGGTCAGAGGGTCCAAGACTGAAACGCCTGAGGCACCAAAAAGGATCGGAAAGGTCCAAGACTGTTGCATCAGAGGGAACGGCCTCCTCTTCCCCCTCATCTGAGTCGTCGCCCTGCTCAAACTGTAGAGAGAAATATTTTATCATTAAGGGCGATAGGTCAATCAAAGTAACCACATGAAAGCTGCTGAATGAAAGGAGAATAGGGGCATTACCTGAGATTGCGGCCCGCCAAAAGCTAAAAAGTTAGCACCAGACGGCGAGGCGACAAGAAATGATAGGCGAGTCATGTACCACGATAGGAACCCCATGATGAAGAAAGTGAGCAGTGAGCTCATCAATGGAGCCCTCTGGGGCCAACACATCGGCGGGAGGAGCTTGGGGCACGGCAAAGAGAGGGCGATACTGATGAACCGCTCTCTCCCCTAAATAGTAGGCCCTAGTCCAGGACCCGTAGAGAAAGATGATACAACGGTCCAGCAAAAGACGAGAGAGGGGCCCACGAGGCCAAATTCGAAGGGGATCCTATGTAAGGGTCGAGGATGACACACAAAAGAAGAAAATCGGAAGGGATGCACACATTTGATCGAACCCCTAGCACCAGAGTGAGCTACCAAATTTACAAAAAGGAATTGTTTTACACTTTGGGATCAATAGGGAATTGAGGAGGCCTGATCCTAACTCCAAATGCTTCATACCTCGTCCGTGGCGACCCACGTGCGATTACTCATGAGGAGCGTAGCAATGTCGGGAAGCGGAGGCGACCAGTGAAAGTGAAAGGTACCCCAGACGAGAAAGCGAGAGATGAGATGAGTATGCTATAAAAAGAAAATTGAGTAAACTAAAACAAAAGATAAAAAAATACCTCGATGGCGGGCGAAACCCACAATGGAGCTAGACTCCCCAAGAGCGGCGCTTTAGTGGACATGAGTCTGCATAGCCAGCCGCCCAATCGAATCGATGCACGGTCTCGAGTTCACCATCGGTGGCGGGGACAAAGAGATCGCCTCCTGGTGTTGAGAGGAGAGTCTTGCCGGAGGAACGATGAGAGATGCGGGCAACATAAGTGCACGGCCTCGATGTAAATGTCCATGTCAGGCTGCCCCTGGTCCACCAACTCATTAGGCCCAAACTGATCAACCAACCAGGAAAGCTTGACCTCCGATCCCCGAACGTTCCCTGAGGACGGGTAGGCCCCTAGCAGCTGAATCACCTCCTCCCTACCGTGTGCGGTAGGTACCACGAGCACCCTCCGTCTGGACCCCGGTGATCATAGACCGTCCACGGTGTGAAGGCCATCTCTGCCACAACCATGTGGAATGTCATCGTCTCGAGGCGAAAACGCTCTATCAGTGCCTTTAAATAGATGTCGGCTCTTCTGATGAGGCACGAAATGAAGTCCCCAAAACCGGCAGCAGTGAGTAGGTCCTTCACCACTGGGGGAAGGTAAAGCACAAGACGCTGGAGGTCAAACCAATCGCCTCGGAACATAATGTGCGGTAGGGGCTGCAAGCAAAAGGCATCAATCAGATAGGGGCAGGGAGATATAATGAGGGCATCAAAGGAAAACAAAAGCGGAAAGGAGGAGGGGGCCCATCTATTTACTTGACCAACGATCCCGAAGTTGGACATATGGGTGTGCTGGCAGTGGAGGAGGCCGGTGTGGGCGGCCTCGCCTTGCATCTCATACCAAGGCTGGGAGGAGCACTGAGACACAATGAACTCTTCCCCACGGGGGCCGTAGGCCATCTCCGGCCCTTCTTGCTGATCATGCCCCTCGTCACCAGACATCCTGAAAATATGAGACGCATCGGCATATGAGAGGATTGCCAACAAAAAATGTTTGCATATTAATCCAAACCAAGAAAGTGTGTGTATAAATATAGGCATCTCTTTTTCTTTTGCATATTAAATCCAAACCAAAAAAGTGTGTATAAATATAGGCATCTCTTTTCTTGTGCATATTAAATCCAAACAAAAAAAAAATGTGTGTATAAATATAGGCATCTCTTTTTCTTTTTCATATTAAATCCAAACCAAAAAATGTGTGTAGAAATATAGGCGTCTCTTTTCCTTTGGGTTAGTATAAAAAAAACAAAAAAAGAAGCAAAAAAAAAAAAAAACAACTAAAACAACTAAAACAAAAAGGAAAAAAAAAGAAGAAGAAAGAAAAGAAAAAGAAAAGGAGAAAAAGGAAATATAGGCATCACAAAGAATTTCATCAAAAAGAAAAGAAAGAGGCAATAGCATAAAAAATTCAAAAGAAAAATAAGGGGAAGGTAATGGTTACCTTCAATGGGAGAGAAAAACAAATAGCGATGGAGGATAAGCGCCTTTCGATCCACACTCGCGGCTGCCGGTAATAGAACTCAAGCCAAATCAAATGAAAAAACCCTAAGGGGTTGTCCCGGACTCAAGAAGAAAGGAGGGAGGAAGAGAGAATTTGAAAAGGGGGGCCCCTTTTGTGCTCGGGCTCAGGCAGTTTCATAACTGCTAGATTTTAGACGGGCGTATATAATATATACGCCAGACCATTTTTCGCCAGATTTTGGTTAGGCGTATATATTATATACGCCCGACCAAAAATGGCAGTTTTTAAACTGCCCGACCTCCTTTTTTCGATTTTAAGGCCCAACGGCCCCCCTTGTATGCTATGGACCTCGATCCGGACCCCCCTTCGAGGCCCACGTGTCGTCGGCCATGGTGCACGTGTCCCCAAATGACCCTTCGAGTTTCCTACGATTGGCCCAAAGGGACCATGCTACAATAAATGGATCTAGATCCGTAGGCGCCCACCTAATGCGCCCACAAAATAAAAAAAAAAAGAGAATAAAAAAATAATAATGAAAAGAACAAAATATAATATATACAACGCTGGTTCTCAAAAGAGCGTCGCAACGCTTGTTTGCCCCACTCTGAGAGCCGTGTTAAATCAATTCGGAATGATCGGGTTCACCCAAAAGCTCTCGAACCCCGTTTCAGGCAGGGACATTTTGTACCTGACCTGGCAGGCAAGTAATTTTGCCCATCTCCGTCCTTATTTCCTCTGAGTCCCTAGCAGATCAAGGCCTGATCCGGCAGGCAAACCAAGAACCCATCACCGGAATGCACATGTCCCTAAGGTATATCAACATGGCAAGTTGATTCCTAAGGATACGGACAAAAATAATGGCGCTTTGAGCGCGCTGTGGTCTCCATCTGACATGAAAAAAGGAAAGAAAAAAGAGAAGAAAAAAAGAAGAAGAAAGGAAACGAGAAGAAATAACAACTTATTGCTGCTTAGTGAAAACCCTGAGTGGGTTGACCCCACCTTCCGGCATTCACTCTGGTCATCTACCTTCGGATTGATATTGACCAAGGACCATTCAAAAAAGTCTATTGTCAAAAAATGACCTCAAAAAATGAAATTACAACCAACCAAACTATGTGCTAACATACGCACTAAAGGGCTCTTTTTTCCTTTTATTTCTTTTACACAGTGCTTAAAACTCAGATAGGCACGGTGTCCCTGTTGAATGTATGCACTTGCGTCTGGGTATCCGCAGGATGGTCATTGTCCTCGTAAATTGTACCTTAGGGTCGAGGCTTCTGTTCGCGCCTATTTGCTGCTTATCGCCCCTGATGGGTGTCTGTCTGTGCATAGTTAGTAGGATGTGATTTCATTAGGGACGGAGGCTAGAAATTAGCCCTCTCTTTCGAGGGATGTTTGGTTCTAGCCCAATCTTTTTAGCTTTGTCTTGAGTTAAGGCATTCCGGTTCATGTGAATCAGGGGCACCTCACCACTGGAACGAGCACATCCCCCAGGTGCACCTATCCCTGGCAGAGCGCACGCATTCTTAAAGCGTATCAATTGACATCTGATCCACTTAAAGAGTTGTGCAAAAATAAA
The DNA here is from genome assembly GCA_021018995.1 of Chloranthus sessilifolius. Lineage (NCBI taxonomy): Eukaryota > Viridiplantae > Streptophyta > Magnoliopsida > Chloranthales > Chloranthaceae > Chloranthus > Chloranthus sessilifolius. The sequence continues at coordinate 97,713,582 of CM037597.1, read as the reverse complement.
GTTGTCAGAGGTCATCAAGCTCTGCTTAGAGGCCTCGAAACAAAAGAAAATCTAGAAAATGACACAAAAAAATTACTCAAAAAATGAGCATGCATTCCCAAGAAGTGTTGCGACATCAATATCCGCTCCACTCGGGTAAATCATGCTAAAGCAACCTCGAGGTTGATGGGTTCACCCAAAGACTCTGAGCCTTACCTAGGTAAGGGCACCCGTGGCCAATCCAGTGGAGCCGTCAATATCCCACAGGATTGGGCACAAGTTTGTAGGCCTTCGCTTTGTATGCTTCGCATCAATTCCAAAGCATAGATCGATCATCCCGTTTCATGGAGCTGTCTGGTTCAGATTAACACTCAACATCACAAATCTATAATTTCCCTCAAGAAGTGGACGATATCCCAGCTAGCGGGCTTACACTTTTAGTGATCATCCCAGTTATGCCCAGTAATGTCGCAATGCACTTGGGGACTGTTAGCTCTGAGGTATGGACGATATCCCGAAATGAGAGGGCTTACGTAGACTCACCATCACCATGGATGTTTGAGAATTGAGTTGAACAAGGTAGACCCATCAAACATGCCTTGGACCTCTTCGGATGTCTCTTGTCTTTGGCATCCGATCATTAGTGATCGAATACCAAAGAGGGGCATCTGTAGACACCCAAATTTGGCCCAAGGCCCGATCAACCTGTACTTCGAGAGAGATGTACCCCTGTGCCTCCGATGGCACCCCCCCTGAACCCTTAGGAACCTACCTAGACCAGTAGGAATCACCCTAAGACCTTTAGAACCATTCCCCCCAATCCTTAGAAGTCACCCCTACACCCTAGAATCCCTACCCAGACCTAACTTAAACCCTTCGAGTGGTTGATGGGAGGAGAGCTATAGAATTTCACATAGACTAGTACCATGGATGAGCCATATACCATTGGAAAGAGGACTTCTTCAGCTTTCCAACGAGCCAATGATCACCCAATTTGGAGCTACGATTCAAAAGTGATGGCCGATTGAAGTTTCACATAAAATCATAAAAAGTTTACTCAGGCGTAGATATTACATACGCCCAGCCATTTTTACCCCAGATTACTCAGGCGTATATATTATATACGCCTGCCTATTTTGGGGAAAATTTGGCCGGGCGTATATAATATATATGCCCAGTATAAGTGGGACCCACCACGGGCTTCATCTTCTCAAAACTCCCCTGATTTTGATAAAAATTATCGTTTCTAATATATATATATATACGCTTAGCTTAGCTACAAGAATCGCCATCAAGAGTCAATTTCCTCCATCTAGTTTGACCCTTTGACCATCCCCTTGGTTGAGGTGGGTGTCTTGAGATTGGTTGCACCCCCTTTGAGCTTGTTGGCAACCCTTAAGTCACCCATGGTCTCACCCCATCAACCGCCATTGATACCAGTTTCCCAAAACCTTAGGACCTTGAAAATCCAAAAAACCTTAGATGGGGGATTACCTAATTGCTAAACCAATTAGCTCTTAAGTAAGCCCCTAACCCATCCCTTCTCTATAAATAGAGAGGCCCCCCTCTTCCCAAAGGGTTGAACTTTTGTTGAAGGATTAGAGAAGTGCTTAAGAGAGAACCCTAGTGAGAGAAAATGCTAATATTTTCCAGAATTCCAGCATGCATACTTCACCTATTTCAGTCCATTTCCACCATTAGATCACTCTTTTTAGCTAAAACCTAGCCTCTAGCTTCACTCTACACGCCCTACTTTATTGAATCCTAGCATTAGAACCCATTTTCACACCATTTAAGCCATCGGAAGCACGCCAAAGCGAAGATCTTCCACGGTGCAACAAGGGCCCGTGAGCTCCGGCTCACCCCTCTCTTCCTCTACCTTCTTGGTGTCTCCTCCGTCCAAGGATTCAAGCCATTACGCCGCCGAAATTTCGGTTTGGCTCAAAGCTTGATAGGATCGTATTGCCTTCGGGCAAGGGGAAACTCCGCCCTTTTTATTTTTATTTTGGCCATAGATAGAGACCGCTATGTGCGGGTTGATCGGGTGCCTAAACCCTTCCCGATCGATAACCGAAGCCCCTACCCTCGAGCCTTTGGCAAAGACCGGTAAATCAGAGTCATATTTAGCACTTCGGTGCTCAAACTATTGATTTGAAGGTTTCCCGGGTCACCAAAAGCTCCGGGTGGCGACTCTACATTTTCATTAGAAAGGCGAGCGCATTACTGCAACGGGTTCGAGAGGATCCACGATCGCACACATGTGACTGCTTGAACATGAATGCTTGATAGATATTGACACGCTTGAACGTGAATGCTTGATAAATAGTAACACGCTTGAACGTGAATGCATGAACATGAATTCTTGAACGTGAATGCTAGAACATCAATGCATGGACATGAATGCTTGAACTTGACTGCTTGCGTGGGAATGCTTGAACGTGAATGCTTGAGTGTGAATGCCTGAACATGAATACTTACACATGAATGCTCGACAAATAGTGACACGCTTGAACATGAATGCCTTGACGTGTGAATGCTTGAATGTGAATGCTTGAACATGAATGCTCGAGCGTAAATGGTCGAACGTGAATGGTCGAACATGAATGCTTGAACGTGAATGCTGGAACGGGAATTCTTGAACCTGAATGCTTGAACCTGAATGCTTGAACGTGATTGCTTGAACATGAATGCTTGAACATGAATGCACGGACGTGAATGCTTGAACGTGAATGATTAAACTTGAATGCTTGAAAATGAATGCTTGATAGATAGTGACAAGCTTGAACGTGAATTCTTGACCTGAATGCCTGAACGTGACTAATTGAAAGTGAATACTTGAACGTGAATGCTTGAATGTGAGTGCTTCAATGCTAATACTTGAGCATGGACGCCTGAACGTGAATGCTTGATAGATAGAGACACGCTTAAACGTGAATGCTTGAATGTTAATGCTTGGACGTGATTGCTTGAACATGAATGCTTCAACATGAATACTTGAACATGAATGGTTGAACTTGAATGCTCGACAGATAGTGACACGTTAAAATGTGAATGCTTGAACGGGAATGCTTGAACATGAAAGCTCGAAAGTGAATGTTCCAACGTGAATGCTCAAACTTGAATGGGTGAACATGAATGCTTCAGCGTGAATGATTGAACCTGATTGCATGAACATGAATGCTTGAAAATGGATAATTGAGACAAAGTGAAATGCTTGAACGTGAATGCTTGAAATTAAGTCTTGAACTTGAATGCTTGAACGTGAATGCTTAAACCTGAGTGCGTGAACCGGAATGCTTGAACGTGATTGCTAGAATGGGAATGCTTGAACATGAATTCTCGAACATGAATGCTTGAGTGTGAATGATTAAACCTGAATGCTTGAAAATGAATGCTTGATAGATAGTGACAAGCTTGAACGTGAATTCTTGAAAATGAATTCTTGACTTGAATGCTTGAACGTGAATGATTGCAAGTGAATACTTGAATGTGAATGTTTGAACGTGAATGCTTGAATGTTAATACTTGAACATGGATGCCTGAACATGAATGCTTGATAGATAGTGACACGCTTAAACGTGAATGCTTGAATGTGAATGCTTGGACGTGATTGCTTGAACGTGAATTCTAAAACATGAATACTTGAACATGAATGGTTGAACATGAATGCTTGAATGTGTGAATGCTTGAATGGGAATGCTTAGACATGAAAGCTCGAACGTGAATGCTCAAACGTGAACGCTCGAACGTGAATGCTCGAACTTGAATGGGTGAACATTAATGCTTGAGCGTGAATGATTGAACCGGATTGCTTGAACATGAATGCTTGAAAATGGATACTTGAGAGGTAGTGTAATGCTTGAATGTGAATGCTTTAAAATAAATGCTTGAACCTGAATGCTTGAACGTGAACGGTTGAACGTGATTGCTTGGACATCAATGCTGGAACGTGAATGCTTAAACCTACATGCTTGGACCTGAATGCTTGAACGTGATTGCTAGAACGTGAATGCTTGAACATGAATTCTCGAATGTGAATGCTTGAACGTGAATCCTTGAACATGAATGCTTAAACCGGAATGCTTAAACCTAAATCATGGAACGTTAATGCTTGAACGTGATTGCTTGAGTATGAATACTTGAACGTGAATGTCTGAACGTGAATGCTTAATGTGAATACATGAACATGAATGCTTGATAGATAGTGAGACGTTTAAATGTGAATGCTTGAACATGAATGCTTGCACGTGGATGCTTGAACATGAATGCTTGAACATGATTGCTTGAACGTGAATGATTGAACATGAATGCATGTGTCTAAGTGCTTGAACGTGATTGCTTGCCCGTGAATACTTGAACGTGAATGCTTGAAAAGGAATTCTTGAACGTCAATGCATGAACGTCAATGCTTGGACATGAATGATTGAACGTGAATCCTTGATACATAGTGGCATGCTTGGACGCGAATGGTTGAAAGTGAATGCTTGAACATTAATTCTTGATAGATAGTGACCTGCTTGAACGTGCGAATTCTTGAACGGGAATGCTTGAACCTGAATATTTGAACATGAATGCTTGAACATGAATGTTAGATAGATAGTTTCACGCTTGAATGTGAATCCTTGAACATGAATACTTGAAGCTTGAACGTGTGAATTCTTGAACGGGAATGACTGAACCTGAATATTTGAACGTGAATGCTTGAATGTGAATTCTTGAACCTGAATGCTTGAACATGAATGCTTGATAGATAGTGACACTCTTGAACGTGAATGCTAGATAGGTAGTTGCATACTTGAATGTGAATGCTTGAACATGATTGTTTGCATGTGAAAGCATGAGCATGAATGCTTGATAAATAGTCACACGCTTAAACGTGAATGCTTGAACATGACTGCTAGAACATGAATGCTTCAACATGTGAATGCTCGAACGTGAATGCTCGAACGTGCATGCTCAAACATGAATGCTTGAATGTGAATGCTTGAACCTGAATGCATGAACCTGAATACTTTGAACCTAATTGCTTGAACATGAATGTTTGAACATGATTGCTTGAACGTGAATGCTAGAATGTGAAAGCTTAAACCAGAATGCTTGAACTAGAATGCTTGAACGTTATTGCTAGAACATGAATGATTGAACATGAATGCTCGGACATGAATGATCGAACATGAATGCTTAAACATGAATGGTTGAACGTAAATGCTTGAAGGTGAATGCTTAAGTCTGAATTCTTGTACTTGAATGGTTGAACGTGATTGCTCGAACATGAATACTTTAATGTGATAGCATAAACGAGAATGCTTGAACGTGTAATCTTGGACATGAATACTTGAACATGGATGCATGATAGATAGTGACATGCTTAAACGTGAATGCTTGAACATGACTGCTTGCACGTGAATGCTTCAACATGTGACTACTCGAATGTGAATGCTCGAACGTGAATGCTCAAACATGAATGCTTGAATGTGAATGCTTGAACCCGAATGCTTGAACCTAAATGCTTTGAACTTCAATGCTTGAACGTGAATGTTTGAACGTGATTGGTTGACCGTGAATGCTGAAACGTGAAAGTTTGAACCATAATGATTTAACTAGAATGCTTGAATGTGATTGCTAGAACGTGAATGCTTGAACATGAATGCTCGAACATGAATGATTGAACATGAGTGCTTCAACCTGAATGCCTGAATGTAAATGCTTGAACATGAACGCTTAAACCTGAATTCTTGTACCTGAATGCTTGAACGTGATTGCTCGAACGTGAATACTTGAATGTGATGGCTTGAACGAGAATGCTCGAACGTGTATGCTTGGACACGAATACTTGAACGTGGATGCTTGATAGATAGTGACACGCTTAAACGTGAATGCTTGAACTTGAAATCTTGCACGTGAATGCTTGAACATGATTGCTTGAACGTGAATGCTTGTACCTGAATGCTTGAACGTGATTGCTTGACTAGGAATACTTAAACGTGAATGCTTGAACATGAATGCTTGAACATGAATGCTTGAACGTGAATGCTTGAATGGGAATGATTGAAAATGACTGCTTGCACGTGAATGCTTGAATGTGAATGCTTGATAGAAAATCACACGCTTATATGTTAATGCTTGAACAGGACAGCTTGCACGTGAATGCTCTAACAGGTATGCTTGACATCCACGCTGGAACGTGAATGCTTGAACATGAATGCTTGACATCCACACCGGAACGTGAATGCTTGAACATGAATGCTTGAACTTGACTACTTGCACGTGAATGCTTGAACGTGATTGCTTCATAAATAGTCACATGCTTAAACGTGAATGCTTGAACATGATTGCTTGCACGTGAATGCTTGAACATGTGAATGCTCGAACGTGAATGCTTGAACATTAATGCTGGAGCGTGAAAGCTTGAACCAGAATGCTTGAATGTGATTGCTAGAATGTGAATGCTGGAACATGAATGCTCGAACATGAATGATCGAACATGAATGCTTAAATGTGAATGCTTGAACATAAATGCTTGGACGTGAATGCTTAAACCTGAATTCTTGTACTTGAATGCTTGAACATGATTACTCGAACGTGAATACTTGAATGGGACGGCTTGCACGAGAATGCGTGAATGTGTATCTTTGGACATGAATACTTGAACGTTGATGCCTGAACTTGTATGCTTGATAGATAGTGACACGCTTGAACATGAAATCTTCCTCGTGAATGCTTGAACGAGAATGCTTGAACATGAATGCTTGTACCTGAATGCTTGAACGTGATTGCTTGACTAAGAATACTTGAACGTGAATGCTTGAACATGAATTCTTAAACGTGAATGCTTGAACATGAATGCTTGAACATGAATGCTTGGTAGATAGTGGCATGCTTGAATGGGAATGCTTGAACGGGAATGCTTGAACATGACTGCTTGCATGTGAATGCTTGATAGATAGTCACACGCTTGTATGTGAATGCTTTAACATGACTGCTTGCATGTGAATTCTGTAACGTTTAGGCTAGAACATGGATGATTGAACATGAATTCTTGAACATGAATGCTTGAACATGACTGCTTGCACGAGAATGCTTGAACGTGATTGCTTCATAAATAGTCACACGCTTAAACGTGAATGCTAAAACATGATTGCATGCACGTGAATGTTTGAACATGAATGCTGGAACGTGTGAATGCTTGAACGTGAATATTGGAAACTGAATGCTTGAACGTTAATGCCTTAACGTGAATGCTTGAGAGATAATGAAATGCTTGAACATGAATGCTTGAAATTGAATTCTTGAACCTGACTGCTTAAATGTGAACGCTTGAGCATGATTGCTTGAGCGTGAATGCTTGAACCAAAATGCTCGAACATGATTGCTTGAACATGAATGCTCAAATGTGAATGATCGAACATGAATGCTTGAACATCAATGCTTGAACGTGAATGATTAAACCGGAGTGCTTGTACCTGAAGGCTTGAACGTGAATGATTAAACCAGAGTGCTTGTACCTGAAGGCTTGAACGTGATTGCTTGATCATTAATACTTTAATGTGAAGGCTTCAGCGAGAATGCTTGAACGTGAATGACAGGGCATGAATTCTTGAACGTGGATGCCTGAACATGAATGCTTGATAGATAGTGACACGCTTAAACATGAATGCTTGAACATGAATGCTTGCATGTGAATGCTTAAACGTAAATGCTTGATAGTGATTGCTTGAATGTGAATCCTTGTACCTGAATGATTGAACGTGATTGCTTGACTGTGAATGCTTGGTAGATAGTGACATGCTTGATAGATAGTTACACGCTTGAATGTGAATCCTTGAATGGGAATCCTAGGACGTGAATACTTGAACGTGGATGCCTGAACGTGAATGCTTGATAGATAGTGACACGCTTAAATGTGAATGCTTGAACATGAATGCTTGCACGTGAATGCTTGAGCGTGAATGCTTGATAGTGACTGCTTGAACATGAATGCTTGTTGTTAAGTGGTGAAAAATGCCACTTTTCACCCTTTAACCTGACCATTGATAGACCAGTGAGCACACTAATAAGCCTCTGTCGAGTGCATTTTGTAGATAGTAATAAAAGATGACACTAATATAGAAAACCACTCAAGAATGCCCAAAAAGGGGCCGTCTCTCAGCACAGGACAAACCCAGCAACAGCACACCAAAGGGTAGCACATCATTGGATCCTTGGGGTGCGTGGCTACAGCAGGGCAAGGCGAAGGAAGTGAAAACTGGCTGAAAACATCCTATCGAGAGGTCACCTGAAGACTTCAATAGGAGCTGAAAGTAGAGAAAGGACGAATTCTTATAGTTGAGAAGGTTTCGATAGGATCTGAAGGCAAAAGAAGGATGGATTAGTGTGGATTGAGGAGTTCGATAAGATCCAAGAACCTATTGAACAGCTAAAAGAAAGGAAGAAACCATCCTATCGAAAACCTACCTGAAGGGTAAAGGGAACCTATCGAATGGTTTCCTGAACCTATCGAGATGGAGACGCTGGAACATAACCTATTGAAGGGTGCTTGAGCCTTTCGATAGGAGTGAGAGCAACCCTATCGAAATGATGGCATGCAGAACGAAACCTATCGAAATGGTTCTCCAACCTATCGAAAAGCCCCTCCAACTTGTCGAATGCTTCAGGCCAAGGGCTGAGAATGCTGAAGCTCTAAGAGAAGGCCCATCCTATCGAAACCTATTGAAGAGATCTGGGAACCTAGCGAAAGGACCAAAAAGCTCTATTTGAACCTGTCGAAAGCTTCCTGAACCTGTCAAAATCATGTGCAAAACTTCTCAGGAATTCAACTATGCACACGCTGTGACTTGGTGACCTACTGCACATAACCCGAGGCACTGAGTGATCGGCATGACGGTTCTAGAAGATGTCCTAACCGACCCACGTGCTCTAACAGAACCCTAACAAACTCTGAGGACCTTCTAGAAGGGATTTTTATGGGAAAAATAGAGGAGAAAGCTATATATAGAGATCCCCAATCGCAATTGGGGGGATCGAGATCTGAGCCAAATTCTAGAGATTAGAGCTTGCAGAGAAATTCTATTTTCCCTCCTTTAGCCCAATAATGGTTGGCTAATTCCCTTAGAGTAGCAAGGAGAGAGGTTAGATATGTAATTGGGTAAGGTTAAGAGTGCTATTGTAGGTTCCCAGCTGCACAGACTACAGATCTGAGAGTATTTCCATTATAGAGTGATTTTGATTACAATGTAAATGCTATTTTTAATGCTTTAATTAGATCTAAAGTTCCTTTGGTTTCATTTGGTGATCGATCGAATTTGTGTAGAGGAGTCTGTAGATCAGCTCACCCACTTAATTGGTAGACCTCTTGGATACCATCTGATCTCCCTGGATCGGATACTCCTGCAATTCCCTAAGTCTGTGACCTTGGAATTGCAACATCTGTAGTTGTTTTAATTGTTCTAATTGATGTTTTAGCTTTGAAGAAGATCCCTAGGATGGTCTGTGACCATTAAAGTGGACAGATCATAACCTTAAGATTAGTCCAAGCTCAGGCTCCAATTGGATTCATCTGCTACAAATCTGTGGATCAAATAAAGTCTATAGGATGGTCTGTGACCATTCAAGTGGACAGATCATAGCCTTAAGACCAGGTGGATCCTACGATTTGGAGTGGACCCTTCTACCCTGCAGCTATGCTTATAGCCAGTTGAGGGAATTGTGTACTTTGAACCTCTGTGGCATGATTAATCAACCTAATTTCAATAAAACCAATTTCCAAGCTACTCTTCTCCATTTTCTACTTTTTACTCTCTTCCCCTGCAAGATCTAAGTTTCTAAACTTGATCCAAGTTAGTCTGTGTTTAATTTTAGCTTAGCTTAAGTGACAATCCATTTTAAACCTCTCCCCTGTCTTTTAGCTAGCGTAGCATTAGTTAGGGTGCCAGATCTCTTACAGATCTGGAGATTTATCATATTTTTAAACAAACCTCCCCATGGACATTCCCTTACTCACCATCTTTTTAAAACTTGCTACAACGGACCCTAATTACTTGCAAGTCTGTGTGAGTGTGTTCTGCCTAGTTTTATTAGAGAATTTAGACCCTCATTTGAGGGTAGGCAAACTTCCCAACAAGTTTTTGGCGCCGCTGCCAAGGAGGTGTGTTTAGAAATTGGTAGATCTAAGTTTTGTAGTTGTTTGTTTAATTTTACTAACTGCATAGTGAGTTTTTCTTGCTTTTCAGTATTTTGTGTGCATTTCGTCAGATCTGAAGTTGCAGAGTGGGAGGAGAATTATGCTGGAGGCTGCTCTATAGTTTGCATCCTTCTACTCCCCATTTATTTTTCAGATCTGTTGATTTTTCTTAGAGTAGTTTGAAAGTTTGGTTGATTCTACTTATTGTGTTGAGGATCTTTTCTGCATTCAGAATTGGAGTGTTGTATGTTTGGTAGGAGAATTCTCCAACTCATATTATTTCACTAAATCCAGAGGTTGAAAGACTTCTCAGATCCAGACCAACTACACCCACATCTGTTGTAATTGACTCTGTAGAAATGGGTGAGCAACAGCAGCCTAGAACTCTCAAGGAATTTAATGCACCAGGGGTTTACAATTCCCCCTTCTGCATTGAGTTCCCTGCTACCCAAGGAAACTATGAGATAAAATCTTCCATAATTCAAATGCTACCCTCATTTCATGGGCTGACTAAAGAAGACCCCTACAAGCACATTGATGAGTTTTTAGGACTGTGCACTACATTTAACATCATAGGTTTGGGGGAGGAGGCCACCAGGATGAGACTCTTTCCTTTTTCATTAAAGGATAGAGCGAGGACTTGGTTGTCAATATTTCCACCCAACAGCATTCAATCCTGGAGTGATCTTTAATGTCAGTTCTTGGCCAAATTCTTCCCATGTCCAAAAAAAGCCAGTTGATAAAGGGCATCATCTCATTTGCCCAAGATCCAACTAAGGATTTTCACCAAGCTTCGGAGAGATTTAAGGAACTCCTAAAGAAATGCCCCCACCATCAAATCCCTTAATGGCAATTGGTTCAGAGCTTTTATCAGGGAATTGATTCTAAGAGCAGGGACATGATAGATGCTTCCTGTGGTGGCACCTACCTCCATAAAACTACTGAGGAGGCATGGGAGCTCTTTGATATCATTAGTGAGAACTCTATGTAAAGGGAAACCTTGGCTAGAGATCTAGAGCCTCCTAGGTTGGTGAAGGAGAATACTTCAAGAGGGAAGTTATATGAAGTGAGTGTGCCAAGTGATTTGGAAAGGAAAGTGGACAGCCTAGCCCTGAAATTTGATAGGCTGATGGGAGCAATGCAGTCACCTGTGGCTACTAGGGTGGAGGAGGCATGTGCCATATGCTAGTCCCCTGCTCACTCCCCTAAAGAATGCCCATCTACTGACTAGTTTCCTGATTTTATAACAGAGCATGTGGCTGTAGCTCAGTCTTATAGGTAGCAGCCTACTGTTGGGTATCAATGGAGAAACCACCCTAATCTGAGGTGGAGACAAGATGCATACCCCAGGCAGCAGTAGCAGCCTCAGTAGCCCATGCCCTACAGATATGCTCAGCCCTATCGAGAAGGTTATGTCCCAAGGCCTAAGTATCAGCAACCCATGGCCCAACATGTAGCTCCTCCTGTGCAGCAATCTACACCTCCTCCAACTGTGAGAGCATCTTCCTTTGAGGAACAAGTTCTGTCTTCACGGCAAAATTTGAACTCCCTAACCCAAATTGTGCACTCTCACAATCTGAGCATCAAAAAGATAGAGGACCAACTTGATCAGCTGTCTAATGCTCTGACTAGGAGAGAGGGAGGAAGGTTGCCTAGCCAACCACAGGACATCCCATGAAGATAGTTTGTAGTGGGTGAAGTCTCCTCCACCTATGAGGAAGCCAAATCTGTTACAACTTTGAGAAGTGGTAAGCTAGTGGACAACCAAGTGGGCTGTGAGCCTGTGAGGAACTTGGAGGAAGAAAATCAAGTGATTTCTGCAAGAGCATAGCAAGGACCACCAGTGATGGACTTGAAGGAATAACCAGCTGTGAGTAAAGAGGATAATGAGGATCCTCAAGAAAAGAAAAAAATCTAAAAGAAAGAGGCCCTATTGGCTAAGGCTGCAAGTGAGGGAGCAATCCCACATCTGCCATTTCCTAAGGCACTGTAAGCACCTTCCCCTTTTGATAAAGGGCAAGATAAAATAAAGGAAGTGATGGAGACTTTCAAGCACGTAAAGATTAATTTACCTTTACTTGATGCAATTAAATAAGTCCCAGCCTATGCCAAGCTTTTGAAAGAACTATGCACCCATAAAAGACAATCTAGGATACACCTATCCAAGAAAGTCTTTTCAGCAAAGAAAGCGAACCAAATTTTATCGATTGCAACCCCAACCAAATTTCAAGACCCTGAAACACCCACTATCCCCTGCATCATTGGGGATCACACCATTGATAAAGCCTTATTAGATCTGAGAGCCAGTGTAAATTTACTTCCATATTCACTATATGAGAAGCTGGGTTTGGGAGAATTAAAGCCCACAGATGTGGTCCTACAGCTGACTGATAGATCTGAAAGGAAACCCGTGGGGATAATTTAAGATGTGTTGGTTGGAGTTGACAAATTCTTTTATCTTGCTGACTTTTTGGTGCTGGACATGGAACCAAGCAAATGTGCTTCTTCCATACCTGTGACTCTAGGCAGGCCCATTTTGGCCACTACCAATGCTCACATACAATGTAGGTATGGAATCATGGAAGTATCATTTGGAAACATGAAGGTTAAGCTGAATGGGTATAGCACTGGCTATCAACTCTCTCCTGAAGAGGCTTGTTTTTCCATTAATGCAGAAAAACAAAAAGTGATTCATGAAAATACACATTGGCTGTTGCAGGACAATGCTTGGTTCACAGATGGAAAACTACACTCAGGGGAGGGACACTGGCTGAGGAAAGAATCCATGAAAGGTATTGATTACATAGATGTTGTGGATCTCCCAGACCCTCCGGATTAACCCCTGTAGTCAGTATGTATCATATGTACCATACTTTGCATTTATTTTAGGTTTTTACTTTGCTGTTAGTTGATTTTTTCTTTCCTACAATAATAATAAATAAAAAAACTGCCATGCTTAATACTAGGCCATCATTTCAATATTACCAGCTGTCCTGAGATAATGGGAGCTTGGCTACAAGGGAAACAAATTGTAAAGCAGCACAGTAGACGAGCTTACTAAGTGCTGAAGCTGAGAGTGCCCAGAAATGCAGCCTTATTTGGTTTTTGGGAGCTTTTGATAGGTCAAGTTCACTTGTCATTAGGTCACACGGTGATTTTGACAGGATAATTGATGGTTTCGATAGGCACTGAGGCCTGTCAAAAGGATGGTTCCACCTATCAGGATCCTATCGAATCATCCCTTTTGGGAGCTTTGTCAGCTAAGCATTCGACAGGACGCATAAACCTATTGAAACCATCCATTGCATCCTATCGAAATCGTATTTCACCCCTTATATACCTGTCGATAGGTCATTTGTGCCTCCCTCCCTACCCTCTGTAAAACCCTAGCTCTCTTCCTCTCTCTTTTGCCTCCCTCTTTTTCTGCTAAATCCTCACAGAGCCTTCAGCCATTCAATCTGCCATTTTGTACGTGCATGGAGTTTGCGCAGAGGAGCATTGTGCACATGATTTTGGAGAATTTGGAGCTATGTATTGCGATATCTGTTAAACCCTAGGAATTTTGGGGTAAGTTGCCTTCCCATCGCCAATCTGTCGATGTCCTAATTGTTAACCTCTGAATTCCAGTACAAGTTGGTGAGTGAACAATCCCTGAGAGTAAATGGCAGAACTTGAGGAAACCCTAACAAACCTACTTAGGAGACCAGCTGCTTCTACCCCCAAATCTTCCAAGAAATCGAAGCCAGCCTCCAAACCACCTGTTAAGAGGAAGCTCTCTGAAGAGGCACCCAAGAAGGCCCCTAAATCTAGGAAAGCCAATGCGGTAGAAATTCAGGAGCCTGTGGTAGAAACACCCTTAGCGAGAGCTACTCCTACAGTAGAGCTGCCAGCTGGGTTAACTACCCCCAATGAGTTTGTAGAAAAATTGAGTCTTATCCCTAAGACAGATTTTGATCTGGCATATTTTTCCAACATTGGAGAGTGCCAAGGGACATTGGAATATTTGAAGAAAGAAGGTCTATTTCTCCTACTTTCACCCTTAAAGGAAAATGTCTAGCCCAGGTTGATGAAATTGTGGTACCAAAACCTGACAAAGAAAGTGGTGCCTGGGGCTGAGGATATTCTAGAAATCTTGATTGATGACTGGCAGCTGACTGTCGATTACAGAGACATTGGGATGGCTTTGGGAGTCCCATATCAATTTGACTCCACCAGAGCTGAGGGAGTACCTACAGGGGCTACATTTAGGGAAATGGCTAAACAACTTACTAACGGAATAGTGGGCTTTGGTGAATCCTTGATGAGAAGAGACCTCCATCCTACCCTAAGACTCATTGATACCATTTTGAGGAAAAATGTCTATGTCTCTGGCTATTCGCAAGAGAGAAGGGCCCCATTAGTGGATGCCCTATACTTTTGTTCAAAGGGCCAATTTGTGAATGCACCTAAGCTGATTTTTGAAACAATGGTGGGCATCAATAACAAGGTGCTGAAGAGACAAGCTTTTGCTAATGGAGGAGGTCTGCCTTTCTGCAGACCCATCACATGCCTGCTCAAGACTGGAAAGTATGTGATCAAGTGAAATGAGCCAATGGAGAAGCTGACCATCAAATTGTATGGAAAGCGGGAATGGTCAACCAGCCTCACCTTGATTAAGAAGAGTCAACCAGTTGGAATGGAGGAGGCTGAGAAGGCACCCACTACCGTGGCAGCAGATACTCCTGCAGTGATACCCTCATCCATCCCTCCACCTACCATACCTGTCCCATTACCCACAGCTCTACCCACTTTGCTTTTTTTGTTTGTATCAATCCCTCTTCCCTCAGACCCCTTTCCACCCACCTTTGAACCTGTTTTACCTTCATCCACCTCTCAGGTCTTCCCACCTGAAATCATTGACCTCCCACCATTTTTAGCACCTACCCCTACCATACCATCTCCACCTACCGACCAACCTCCTCTGCATACACAGGGTGTGGACCAGTTCACCACTGCTAGATTCACCGCCCTCATGACCTCCATTGTGGAGGATGTGGCTCATGAATACACCCCACTGCCTAACTCCCCACACCCTACTCCCCTGCACTTTAACCATGCACCCTCCTCTCCCTTCCATCATGTCCAAACACCTGCCCCTTCTACCCCCACCATGCCTGACACCCTCACTCAAATTCTGTCCCTCCTCCAATCCATGCAATCCCAATTAACCATCAACACTGACAACCAAACCCTCATGAGCTCATACCTCCACTCAATTCAATCCGCACTTATCCCACCCTCTCCAACCCCTCAACCCTCTCACATACCCCCTCCACCAAACCCCCAACCCAACCTGACGTCTCCTTCACCTTACTGTCAAGGGAGGAAAGAAGGAAGGCTCTGCTGACTCTAATTGGACCCCACGCCTTTTTCCTTCTACGATTGGATTCGTTTTTATATCGCTATTGACCTCAAAGGAAAACAACCTGCTTCCCAGTCTGAGGAGGCATCAAAGAAGCCGCAATCAAAAGCTAAATCTAAAGGAAAAGCTCCTTTATCTAAGGATGAGCTGAAAAACCTGGCTGACCTCTATGGTTGGCCAGATGATGCTTGTAAATAGCTATGGCAGTTTGCTATTTTAGTTTCTTTCTCAGTTGTCTCATGTATATATTTAGCATATTAATACAATTTTGTCTTCATGTATTTTTGTTTTTTTTTATTGTGTCGATCTTTTCTCCCCATGCCTCTCTCCTAATTTCTTAGTGTAAAATAGTGAGGACACTGTCTCATTTAGGTTTGGGGGTATGGCATGTATGCCAATAAATTAGTTAATTTCAGTGCAGCCAGGTGTAAAAAGGAGTGTTTGGAATTAATCAGAGTGAATTCTCACTTGAATTTTTTGGAAAAGTGGAAATTAAAAAACTGTTTGAAACTGAAATAGGCTGTAGTCCAACAGACTTCATGAGGCAAATGTCAACAAGTTGTGAAAAATAATTTTGATGTGTAGTAACCCTGAAATAAGAGAAGATTCTGAAGATACACCCCTGAAAATTTGATGGAAAGCCATATGCAGTGAGATTTGGGCATGAAAATTTTTCTTTGAAGAGTGTCTTGGCAATTTTTTCTACTCTGAGGATTGACTAGACCTAATTCTGATCACCAGAAGCTGGGCAAACCCGAATTGAAATAGCTTGACAGCACTCATGACATTGAAGATATGAAGTAAGGCCATCCCTTGGACAGTTTGAGCTTAAAATGCCCCACCTTTGAACTACCCTTGATACACACCAGTTGAGATTTTAAAATCATGGTTTGTCTTTGATGGAAACCAGAAATTTTGAACCCAAAACCTTTTTAACATGTTTCAGTTCACCCTCAACTTGAGAAATCAGAAAATATGAGGAGAAGTGAGGCTAGAGATGCAAGGTTCGATGTCTGACAAAAGAAGAAGAAAATATATTTGAAAACTAGTGTGATGTATAGTTGTGGTATCCCAATTTTAAAAAAAAAAAAAAAAAAGCAAAAGGATGAGAAAGAGAAGTCACTTCATTTAAAAATCTATAAGAAGATAAGAAGCCGATGAAGCTGATCGCTTCAAGTCTGAAATTCCATAAAGAAATTGAAGAGGTGCTGAAATGAAGAAGGTTGAGCTACAGACCACCTCCTTACCTTTACTGATTTCTCAATTTGAATCCCTTTTACCCTTTCATTCTTTTACAAACCTCATCCATAAGCCACATTACAACCCAATAAAATGACCTTACTGATCTGAAATGAATTGAGCTGTCATGTGGAGATAAAGATTTGTTTAATCTATGGTGTAAAGAGCTAGAAAAATTTCAGGAATTAGAGCAATGCCTATGCTCATGCTTACAGTCCTATTTGAGGGCTGTAACTGCTCTTGAGCTATGTGAAATTCTACACCCTTCATGTTTTTTTTGTGAGTGAACAACCCTGGTGAGACTTGGGTCTGAAATCCAATTTGATGGGGGTAGTATCAAAACAGAATTCTCAAGTGAAAGGTGAGCCATGCATTAATTTTTAGGAGCAATGCCTTGACATGAGCTGAGTGATGGTGAAGGACTGCAGCAGACTTTCAAGTTTGGAGCTGACTTTTTATGTGGAAATTTCTCTAATGAATTGAAGAGACATAGTGTGAATTTATTCTATTTACTGAAACTCTGTTTAGCAGGATGCACTACTATTAACTAACCTTATTGGAGAAGTTTGTGGGTACCTTCACTGAAAACCCTCAAGAGACTTCACTCCTCCACTAGGGATCACCTAGGGGTTTAAAAGGCTTGGTGCATATGCTAAATGCATCTCTACTCCCTATGAAAGTGGCATTTTTAGTTCCTTTTTATTCTCCTTTGCTCAGGGACTAGCAAAGCTTAGGTTTGGGAGTGTGTTAAGTGGTGAAAAATACCACTTCTCACCCTTTAACCTGACCATTGATAGACTAGTGAGCATACTAATAAGCCTCTGTCGAGTACATTTTATAAACAGCAATAAAAGATGACACTAATATAGAAAACCACTCAAGAACGCCAAAAAAGGGGCCATCTCTCAGCACAGGAAAACCCAACAACAGCACACCAAAGGGTAGCACATCACTGGATCCTTGGGGCGCGTGGCTACAGTAGGGTAAGGCGAAGGAAGTGAAATCTAAAAACATCCTATCGACAGTCACCAAAGACTTAGGAGCTGAAAGCAAAGAAAGGAGGAATTCATGCAGTTGGGAAGGTTTCGATAGGATCTGAAGGCAGAAGAAGGATGGATTCGTGTGGATTGAGGAGTTCGATAAGACCCAAGAACCTATCGAATAGCTGAAAGAAAGGAAGAAACCATCCTATCAAAAGCTTGCCTGAAGGGTAAAGGGAACCTATCGAATGGTTTCCTGAACCTATTGAGATGGAGACGCTGGAACAGAACCTATCGAAGGGTGCTTAAGCCTTTCGATAGGAGTGAGAGCAACCCTATCGAAATGATGGCATGCAGAACGGAACCTATCGAAATGGTTCTCCAACCTATCGAATAGCCCCTCCAACCTGTCGAATGCTCCAGGCCAAGGGCTGAGAATGCTGAAGCTCTAAGAGAAGGCTACTCCTATCGGAACCTATCGAAGAGATCTGAGAACCTAGCGAAAAGACTAAAAAGATCTATTTGAACCTGTCGAAAGCTTCCTAAATCTATCGAAATCATGTGCAAAACTTCTCAGGAATTCAGCTATGCACATGCTGTGACTTGGTGACCTGCTGCACGCAACCCAAGGTACTTAGTGACCGGCACGACGGTTCTAGAAGATGCCCTAATCAACCCACGTGCTCAAACAGAACCCAATGGATATTTGGCGGGAAAAACAGAGGAGAAAGCTATACATAGAGACTCCCAATTGCAATTGGGGGGGATCAAGATCTGAGCCAAATTCTGGAGATTAGAGCTTGCAGAGAAATTTTATTTTCCCTCCTTTAGCCCAACAATGGTTGGCTAATTCCCTTAGAATAGCGAGGAGAGAGGTTAGATCTTTAATTGGGTAAGGTTAAGAGTGCTATTGTAGGTTCTCAGCTGCACAGACTACAGATCTGAGAGTATTTCCATTGTAGAGTGATTTTGATTACAATGTAAATGCTATTTTTAATGCTTTAATTAGATCTAAAGTTCCTTTGGTTTCATTTGGTGATCGATCGGATTTGTGTCGAGGAGTCTATAGATCAGCTCACCCACTTAACTGGTAGGCCTCTTGGATGCCATCCGATATCCCTGGATTTGATACTCCTGCAATTCTCTGAGTCTGTGACCTTAGAATTGCAGCATCTGTAGTGGTTTTAATTGTTCTAATTGATGCTTTGGCTTTGGAGGAGATCCCTAGGATGGTCTGTGACCATTAAAGTGGACAGATCATAACCTTAAGATTAGTCCAAGCTCAGGCTCCAATTGGATTCGTCTGCTGCAAATCCATGGATCAGATAAAGTCTATAGGATGATCTGTGACCATTCAAGTGGACAGATCATAGCCTTAAGACCAAGTGGATCTTGCGATTTGGAGTGGAGCCTTCTACCCTGCAGCTGTGCTTATAGTCAGTTGAGGGAATTGTGTACTTTGAGCCTCTGTGGCATGATTAATCAAAACTAATTTCAGTAAAACCAATTTCCAAGCTACTCTTCTCCATTTTCTGCTTTTTACTCTCTTCCCCTGCAAGATCTAAGTTCCTAAACTCAATCCAAGTTAGTCTGTGTTTAATTTTTGCTTAGCTTAAGTGACAATCCATTTTAAACCTCTCCCCTGTCTTTTAGCTAACGTAGCATTAGTTAGGGTGCCAGATCTCATACAGATCTAGAGATTTATCATATTTTTAAACCAACCTCCCAGTGGACTTTCCCTTAATCACCATCTTTTTAAAACTTGCTACAATGGACCACATTACTTTGTGTTTGTGAGTGTGTTCTGGCTAGTTTTATTAGCGAATTTAGACCCTCATTTGAGGGTAGGCAAACATCCCAACACTTATACCTAAATGCTTGAACTTGATTACTTGACCGTCTATACGTGACCGTGAATGCTTCAACATGATTGCTTGATAGATTGTGACATGCTTGAACGTGAATGCTCGATAGATAGTTACACGCCTGAATGTGAATGCTTCATAGATAGTTACACGCTTGAATGTGAATGCCTAAACATGAATGCTTCAACTTTAATGCTTGGACGTGTGAGTTCTTGAATGGGAATGCTAGAACCTAAATATTTAAGCGGGAATGCTTGAACGTGAATGCATGAAAACGAATGCTTAAACATGAAAGCCTGAGCATGAATGCTTGAACGTGAATGCATGAACATGAATGCTTGAACGTGAATGCTTGAACATGAATGCTTGAATGTGAATGCTTGAACATGGCTGCTTGCATGTGAATGCTTGATAGATATTGACACGCTTGAATGTGAATGCTTGATAGATAGTTACACGTTTGAACATGAAAGCTATAACGTGAATGCATGAACATGAATTCTTGAACTTGAATGTTAGAACATCAATGCATGGATGTGAATGCATGAACTTGACTGCTTGCACGGGAATGCTTGAATGTTAATGCCGGAATGTGAATGCTTGAACATGAATACTTACATATGAATGCTCGACAGATAGTGACACGCTTGAACGTGTGAATGCTTGAACATGAATGATTGAACGTGAATGCTTGAACATGAATGCTTGAATGTGAATGGTCAAACATAAATGCTCGAACGTGAATGGTTGAAGATGAATGCCTTAACATGAATGCGTAAACGTGAATGTTGGAACGGAAATGCTTGAACCCGAATGCTTAAACCTGAATTCTTGAACCTGAATGCTTGAACCTGATTGCTAGAATGTGAATGCTTGAACATGAATACTTACACATGAATGCTCGACAGATAGTGACACGCGTGAAAGTGTGAATGCTTGAACATGAATGATTGAACGCGAATGCTTGAACATGAATGCTCGAATGTGAATGGTCGAAGATGAATGCCTTAACATGAATGTGAATGCTGGAACGAAAATGCTTGAACCCGAATGCTTGAACCTGAATGCTTGAACATAATTGCTAGAATGTGAATGCTTGAATGTAAATGCTTAAACCTAAATGCTTGAAAATGAATGCTTGATAGATAGTGACAAGCTTGAACGTGAATTCTTGAAAATGAATCCTTGACTTGAATGCTTGAACGTGAATGATTGAACATGAATGATTGAAAGTGAATACTTGAACGTGAATGCTTGAACGTTAATACTTGAACATGGATGCCTGAATGTTAATTCTTGATAGATAGTGGCACGCTTCAACTTGAATGCTTGAACAGGAATGCTTGAACATGAATACTTGAACATGAATGGTTGAGCGTGAATGCTCGACAGATAGTGACACGCTAAAACGTGAATGCTTGAACGTGTGAATGCTTGAACATGAAAGCTCGAACATGAATGCTTGAATGTGAATGCTCGAACATGAATGGGTGAACATTAATGCTTGAGCATGAATGCTTGAACCTGATTCCTTGAACATAAATGCATGGAAATGGTAGCGAAATGCTTAAACGTGAATGGTTGAACCTTAATGCTTTAACGTGAATGCTAGAATATGATTGCTTGAACGTCAATGCTGGAATGTGAATGCTTGAATGTGATTTCTTGAACGTTAATGCTTGAACGTGAATTCTCGAATGTGCATGCTTGAACATGAATGATTAAACCTAAATGCTTAAAATCAAATACTTGAACCTGAATCATTGAACGTTAATTCTTGAACGTGAATGCTTGAGCGTGAATACTTAAACGTGAATGCTTGAACATGAATGCTTAACATTAATATTTAAACATGGATGCCTAATCGTGAATGCTTTAACACGAATGGTTGCACGTGGATGCTTGAACGTGAATGCTTTAACATGATTGCTTGAACGTGAATGATTAAACATGAATGCAAGTACCTGAATGCCTGAACGTTAATACTTGAACGTGAATTCTCGAACGAGAATTCTTGAACGTGGATGCTTGAACATGAATGCTTGGACATGGATGCTTGAACGTGAATCCTCTATAGATAGTGTCATGCTTGAACGTGAATGCTTGATAGATAGTTTCACGCTTGAACATGAAAGCTTGATAGATAGTTTCATGCTTGAACGTGAATGATTGATAGATAGTTTCACGCTTGAACGTGAATGCTTGAACGAGTGAATTCTTAAATGTGAGTTCTTGAACGGGAATGCTTGAACCTAAATATTTGAACGTCAATGCATGAACATGAATGCTAGATAGATAGTTTCATGCTTGGACGTGAATGCATGAACTCTAATGCTTGAACTTCAATGCTTTAACATGAGTATTCTTGAACGTGAATTCTTGAACAAGAATGACTGAACCTGAATATTTGAACGTGAATGCTTGAACATGAATTCTTGAACTAGAATGCTTGAACGTGCATGGTTGATAGATAATGACACTCTTGAACGTGAATGCTTGGGAGATAGTTGCACGCTTGGACGTGAATGCTTGAACGTGAATGCATGAACATGAATGCTTGAACGTTAATGCTTGAACATGAATGTTTGAACATGAATGCTTGAACAAGATTGTTTACACATGAATGCTTGAGCGTGAATGCTTGATTAATAGTCACACGCTTAAATGGGAATCCTTGAACATGATTGCCTGCACGTGAATGCTTGAACGTGATTGGTTAAAAGTGTGAATGCACGAATGTGAATGCTCGATCGTGAATGCTTGAACGTGAATGATTCAACCTAAATGGTGGAACATGAATGCTTGAACGTGAATGTTTGAACGTGATTGCATGAATGTGAATGCTGGAACGTGAATGCTTGAACCAGAATGCTTGAACGTGATTGCTGGAACCTGAATGCTCGAACGTGAATGTTCGAGCATGAATGCTTGAACATGAATTCTTTAATATGAATGCTTAAACCTGAATGCTAGTACCAGAATGCTTGAACGAGATTGCTCGAACGTGAATACTTGAATGTGAAGGCTTGAACGAGAATGCTTGAACATGTATGCTTGGACGTGAATACTTGAACGTGGATACCTAAATGTGGATGCTTAATAGATTGTGACACGCTTAAACGTGAATGCTTGAACGTGATTACTTGAACGTGAATGCTTGTATCTGAATGCTTGAACGTGATTGCTTGACTAGAATACTTGAACGTGAATGCTTGAACGGGAATGCTTGAACATGAATGCTTGAACGGGAATGCTTTATAGATAGTGACATGCTTGAACATTCATGCTTGAACGGGAATGCTTGACCTTTACTGCTTGCACGTGAATGCTTGATAGATAGTCACACAATTATATGTGAATGCTTGAACATGACTGCTTGCACGTGAATGCTCTAACGTGAATGCTTTATCGATAATTACATGCTTATTTGTGAATGCTTGAACATGACTGCTTGCAAGTGAAAGCTTGAAGGTGAATGCTTCGATGTGGTTGCTAGAATGTGAATGCTTGAATGTGAATTCTTGAACAATAATACTTGACCAAGAATGGTTGAACGTGAATGTTGGACAGATAGTGACACGCTTGAGCGTGAATGCTTGAACATGAATGCTTGAACGTGAATGCTTGACAGGTAGTGACACACCTGAATGTGAATGCTTGAATGTGAGAATGCTTGAATGTGATAACTTGAACAAGAATGCACGAACATGAATGCTCGAACGTCAATGCTTTAATGTGAATTCTTGAACGTGAATGCTTGAACCTGAATGCATGAACATGGTTGAAAATGAATGCTTGAGAGATAGTGGAATGCTTGAAAGTGAATGCTTGAACATGAATGCTTGAACGTCATTTCTTGAACATGAATGTTGGAACCTGAATGCTTGAACGCTATTGCTAGAACGTGAATGATTAAACATGAATGCTCGAACGTGAATGATCCAACATGAAGGCTTGAACATGAATGCATGAGCATGAATGCTTGAACATAAATGATTAAACTTGAATGCTTGAAAATGAATGCTAGATAGATGGTGACATGCTTGAACGTGAATACTGGAATGTGAATGCTTGAACGAAAAAGCTTGTACTTGAAGACTTGAAGGTGATTACTTGAACATGAATACTTGAATGTGAAGGGTTGAACGTGAATGCTTGAATGTGAGTACTTGAACATGGATGCCTGAGCATGAATGCTTGATGGATAGTGACACGCTTAAATGTGAATGCTTGAACATGAATGCTTGAACGTTAATGCTTGAACTTGATTGCTTGAACTTGAATGCTTGAACATGAATCCTTGTACCAGAATGCTTGAACCTGATTGCTTGACCTTGAATACTTGAACATGAATGCTTGAGCGTTAACTCTTGAACTTGAATTCCCGTTAGATAGTGACATGCTTGAACGTGAATGCTTCATAGCTAACTACACGCTTGAACGTGAATGCTTGAACTTGAATGTTTGAACTTCAATGCCTGAACGCGATAATTCTTGAACAGGAAAGCTTGAACCTGAATATTTTAATGTGAATGCTTGAACATGAATGCTTGAACGTGATTGCTTAAACATGTATGCTTGATAGTGAATGCTGGAACATGAATGCTTGAATCTGAATGTTTGATAGATAGTGACACACTTGAATGTGAATGCTTGATTGATAGTAACACGCTTGAACGTGAATGCTTGATTGATAGTGACACGCTTGAATGTGAATGTTTGCACATGAGGACTTGAGCGTGATTGCTTGAACGTGCATGCCTGAACGTGATTGCTAGAACATGAATGCTTGAACAGGAATGCTCGAACATGAATGATCGAACATGAATGTTTGAACATGAATTCTGGAATGTAAATGCTCGACCGTGAATGCTTCAACCTGAATGGTTGAACATCAATGCTTGAACGTGAATACTTGAATGTGAAGGCTTGAACGTGAATGCTTGGACGTCATGAATACTTGAACGTGGATGCCTGAACGTGAATGCTTGATAGATAGTGAGACACTTAAACGTTAATGCTTGAACTTGAGTGCTTGCACGTGAATGCTGGAACATGAATGCTTCAACGTGTGAATGCTTGAACGTGAATCTTAGAACGTGATTGCTTGAACGTGAATGCTGGAACGTTAATAATTGAACCAGAATGCTTGAACGTGATTGATAGAATGTGAATGCTTGAACATGAATGCTCGAACGTGAATGATCGAACATGAATGCTTGAACATGAATGCTTGAACGTGAATGCTTGAAAATGAATTCCTAAACCTGAAGGCTTATACCTGAATGCTAAAACGTGGGTGCTGGAACGTGAATACTTGAATGTGAAGGCTTGAACGAAAATGGTTGAACATGTATGCTTGAACGTGAATGCTTGAATGTGGATGCCTGAACATGGATGCATGATAGATAGTGACACACTTAAACGTGAATGCTTGAACATGAAATCTTGCACGTGAATGCTTGAACGTGAACACTAGAACGTGAATGCTTGTACCTGAATGCTTGAACGTGATTGCTTGACTAAGAATACTTGAACTTGAATTCTTGAACGTGAATGCTTGAATGTGAATGCCTGAACATGAATGCTTGAACACAAATGCTTGATAGATAGTGACAGGCATGAACGTGAATGCTTGAATGGGAATGCTTGACCATTACTGCTTGCATGTGAATGCTTGAACATGAATGCTTGATTGATAGTCGCACATATATATGTGAATGCTTGAAAATGACTGCTTACATGTGAATTCTTGACATGAATGCTAGAACGTGAATGCTTGAACGTAAATGCTTGAGCATGACTGCTTGCACGTGGATGCTTGAACGTGATTGCTTCATAAATAGTCACACGCTTAAATGTGAATGCTTGAACATGATTGCTTGCCCGTGAATGCTTGAACATGGGAATGCTCGAACGTGAATGCTTTAACGTGAATGCTTGATCATGAATGCTTGAACCTGAATGCTTCAACGTGAATGCTTGAATGTGAATTCTGGAACGTGAATGCTTGAACCGGAATGCTTGAACGAGATTGCTTGAACATGAATGCTCGAACGTGAATGATCGAACATGAATGTTTGAACATGAATTCTTGAATGTGAATGCTTAAACCTGAATGCTTGTACCTGAATGCTTGAATATGTTTGCTTGAACGTTAATACTTGAATTTGAAGGCTTTAATGAGAATGCTTGAACGTGAATTCTAGGACGTGAATACTTGAACGTGGATGCTTGAACATGAATGTTCGATAGATAGTGACACTCTCAAACGTGAGTGCTTGAACGTGAATGCTAGCACGTGAATGCTTGAACAGGAATGCTTCATAGTGATTGTTTGAACGCGAATGCTTTTACCTGAATGCTTGAACGTGATTGCATGACTATGAATACTTGACCATGAATGCTTGAATGGGAAAGCTTGAACGTGCATGCTTGAATGTGAATACTTTAATGTGAATGCTAGATAGATAGTTACACACTTGGTTGTGAATACTTAAACATGAATACTTGATAGATAGTTACACGCTTGAATGTGAATGCTTGAACGTGAATGCTTGAACTTCAATGGTTGAACGTGTGAATTCTTGAACGGGATTGCTTGAACCGAAATATTGGAACGTGAATGCTTGAACATGAATGCTTGAATGTGAATGCTTGAACGTGGAAGCTTGAACACAAATACTTGAACGTGAATGCATGAATATGAATGCTTGAACGTGAATGCTTGGACATGAATGGTTGAATGTGAATGCTTGAACAAGAATACTTGGATGTGCATGCATGAACATGAATGCTCGATAGATATGGACACGCTTGAACGTGAATGCTTGATAGACAGTTAGACGCTTGAACGTGAATGCATGAACATGAATTCTTGAACGTGAATGTTGGAACATCAATGCATCGATGTGAATGCTTGAACTTGACTGCTTGCACGGGAATGCTTGAACATGAATGCTTGAATGTGAATGCTTGCACATGAATACTTACGCATGAATGCTTGAACGTGAATGCTTGAACATGAATGCTTGAACGTTTGAATGCTTGAACATGAATGCATGAACGTAAATGCTTGAACATGAATGCTCGAATGTAAATGCTCGAAAGTGAATGGTTGAACATGAATGCTTTAACATGAATGCTTGAACGTGACACTGGAATGGGAATTCTTGAATGTTAATGCTTTAACGTGATTGGTAGAATGTGAATGCCAGAACATGAATGCACAAACGTGAATGATTAAACCTGAATACTTGAAAATGAATGCTTGATAGATAGTGACAAGCTTGAACGTGAATTTTTGAAAATGAATTCTTGACCTGAATGCTTAAATGTGAATGATTGAACGTGAATGATTGAAAGTGAATACTTGAACGTGAATGCTTAAACGTTAATACTTTAACATGGATGCCTGAACGTGAATGCTTGATAGATAAAGACACACTAAACGTGAATGCCTGATCGTCATTGCTTGAATGTGAATGCTTCAACATGAATACTTGAACATGAATGCTTGAACGTGAATGCTCAATAGATAGTGACACGCTAAAACGTGAATGCTTGAACGTGAAGGTTTGAACATGGAAGCTCAAATGTGAATGCTCGAACTTATATGGGTGAACACGAAAGCTTGAGCGTGAATGATCAAACCTGATTGCATGAACATGAATGCTTGAAAATGGATAATTGAGAGGTAGTGAAATGCTAGAATGCGAATGCTTGAACTTAAATGCTTGAACTTGAATGCTTGAAAGTGAACGCTTGAACATGATTGCTTGAACGTGAATGCTGGAATGTGGATGCTTAAAATAGAATGCTTGAACCTGAATGCTTGAACATGATTGCTAGAACGTGCATGCTTGAACATTAAATCTCGAACATGAATGCTTGAACGTGAATCCTTGAACATGAATGCTTGAACCTGAATCATTAAACGTTAATGCTTGAACGTGATTGGTTGAGCATGAATACTTGAACATGAATGCTTGAACGTGAATGCTTAACGTGAATACTTGAACCTGGATACCTGAACGTGAATGCTTGATAAATAGTGAGACCCTTAAACGTGAATGCTTGAACATGAATGCTTACACATGGATGTTTGAACGTGAATGCTTGAACATGATTGCTTGAACGTGAATGATTGAACATGAATGCAAGTACCTGAATGAGTGAACGTGATTTCTTGACCGTGACCTGAACAATGAATGCTTGAGAGATAGTTGCACGCTTGGACGTGAATGCTTGAACGTGAATGCATGAACATGAATGCTTGAACGTGAATGCTTGAACATGAATGTTTGAACGTGAATGCATGAACATGACTGTTTGCACGGGAATGCTTAAGCGTGAATGCTTGATAAATAGTCACACACTTAAACGGGAATGCTTGAAAAAGAGTACTTTGACGTGAATGCTTGAACATGTGAATGAACGAACGTGAATGCTCGAACATGAATGCTAGAACATGAATGCTTGAACGTGAATGCTTGAACCTGAATGCTTGAACTTGAATGCTTTGAACCTTAATGCTTGAACGTGAATGTTTGAATGTGATTGCATGAACGTGAATGCTGGAACATGAATGTTTAAACCAGAATGCTTAAACGTGATTACTAGAATGTGAATGCTTGAACAAGAATGCTCGAACGTGAATGATCGAACATGAATGCTTGAACATGATTGCTTGAACGTAAATGCTTGAACATGAATGCTGAAACCTGAATTTTGGTACTTGAATGCTTGAACGTGATTGTTCGAACGTGAATACTTGAATGTGAAGGCTCAAACGAGAATGCTTGAACATGTATGCTTGGATGTGAATACTTGAACGTGGATGCCGGAATGTGGATGATTGATAGTCTGTGACATGCTTAAACGTGAATGCTTGAACATGAAATCTTGCACGTGAATGCTTGAACATGACTGCTTGAACGTGATTGCTTGACTAGGAATACTTAAACGTGAATGCTTGAACATGAATTCTTGAATGTGAATGCTTGAACGTGAATGCTTGATAGATAGTGACATGCTTGAACGTGAATGCTTAAAGGGATTGCTTGAACATGACTGCTTGCACGTGAATGCTTGATAGATAGTCACACGCTTATATGTGAATGCTTGAACATGACTGCTTGCACATGAATGCTTCACTGATAGTTACCGCTTATTGTGAATGCTTGAACATTACTGCTTGCACGTGAATGCTTCGACGTGATTGCTTGAATGTGAATTCTTGAACAAGAATACTTGAATAAGAACGCTTGACAATGAATGTTGGATAGATAGTGACATGCTTGAACATGAATGCTCGACAGATAGCGACACGCCTGAACGTGAATGCTTGAATGCGTGAATGCATGAAAAGGAATGCTTGAACGTGATTGCTTGGACAAGAATGCTCGAACTTAAGGCTTTAACATGAATTCTTGAATGTCAATGCTTGAACTTGAATCCATGAACATAAATGCTAGAAAATGAATGCTAGAGAGATAGTGAAATTCTTGAACGTGAATGCCTGAAATTGCATGCTTGAACCTGAATGCTTGAACATTATTGCTTGAACCTAAATGCTTGAACATTATTGCTAGAACATGAATGCTTGAATCTGAATGCTCGAACGTGAATGATCCAACATGAATCCTTGAACATGAATGCATGAACGTGAATGCTTGAACGTGAATGCATAAACCTGAATGCATGAAAATGAATGCTAGATAGATAGTGACATGCTTGAACGTGAATGCTGGAACGTGAATGCTTGAACGAAAATGCTTGTACCTGAAGGCTTGAACGTGATTACTTGCATGTGAAGGGTTGAACATGAATGCTTGAATATGCATGCTTGAATGTGAATACTTTAACATGGATGCTTGAATGTGAATGCTTGATCGATAGTGACAGGCTTAAACGTGAATGCTTGAACATGAATGCTAGCATGTGAATGCTTGAACGGGAATGTTTGGTAGTGATTGCTTGAACGTGAATGCTTTTACCTGAATGATTGAACGTGATTATATGACCGTGAATACTTGAACGGGAATGCTTGATAAATAGTGACATGCTTGAACGTGAATGCTAGATAGATAGTTACATGCTTGATTGTGAATGCTTGAACGTGAATGATTGATAGATAGTTACACGCTTGAATGTGAATGCTTGAACATGTGAATTCTTGAACGTGAATTTTTGAACGGGAATGGTGAACCTAGATATTTGAACTTGAATGCTTGAACATAATGCTTGAACGTGAATGCTTGAACATGAAAGCTTGAACACGAATGCTTGAACTTGAACGCATGAACATGAATGCTTGAACGTGAATGCTGGGACATGAATGATTGAACGTGAATGCTTGAACAAGACTGCTTGCATGTGAATGCTTGATAGATATTAACACACTTGAACATGAATGCTTGATTGACAGTTACACGCTTGAACATGAATGTTATAATGTGAATGCATGTACATGAATTCATGAACGTGAAAGCTTGAACTGGACTGCTTGCACGGGAATGCTTGAACATGAATACTTGAATGTGAATGCTTGAACATGAATACTTACACATGAATGCTCGACAGATAGTGACACGCTGAACATGAATGCTTGAACGTGTGAATGCTTGAACATGAATGCTTGAACATGAATGCTCGAACGTAAATGCTAACGTGAATGGTCGAACATGAATGCTTTAACATGAATGCTTGAACATGAATGCTGGAATGAGAATTCTTGAACCTGAATGCTTGAACGTGATTACTAGAACGTGAATGCTCGAACATGAATGCACAAACACGTATGCTTGAACGTGAATGATTAAACCTGAATGCTTGAAAATGAATGCTTGATAGATAGTGACATGTTTGAACGTGAATTCATGAAAATGAATTCTTGACCTGAATGCTTAAACGTGAATGATTGAACATGAATGACTGAAAGTGAATACTTGAACGTGAATGGTTGAACGTTAATACTTGAACATCAATGCCTGAACGTGAATGCCTGATAGATAGAGACACGCTTAAACGTGAATGGTTGGACGTGATTGCTTGAATGTGAATGCTTGAACATTAATACTTGTACATGAATGGTTGAACGTGAATGCTCGGCAGATAGTGTCACACTGAAATGTGAATGCTTGAACGTGAATGCTTGAACATGAATCGAACGTGAACGCTCGAATGTGAATGCTCGAACGTGAATGCTCGAACTTGAATGGGTGAACACGAATGCCTGAGCGTGAATGATTGAACCTGATTGCATGAACATGAATGCTTGAAAATGGATACTTGAGAGGTAGTGAAATGCTTGAACGTGAATTCTTGAAATTAAATCATTAAACTTGAATGCTTGAATGTGAACGCTTGAACATGATTGCTTGAATGTCAATGTTGGAACGTGAATGCTTAAACCTTAATGCTTGAACCTGAATGCTTGAACATGATTGCTACAACGTGCATGCTTGAACATGAATTCTCGAACGTGAATCCTTGAACATGAATGCTTAAACCTGAATGCTTGAAATTGAGTGCTTGAACCAGAATCATTAAACGTTAATGCTTGAACGTGATTGCTTGAGCATGAATACTTGAATGTGAATGCTTGAACGTTAATGCTTAACGTGAATACTTGAACATGGATGCCTGAATGTGAATGCTTGATAGATAGTGAGACACATAAACGTGAATGCTTGAAAATGAATGCTGTGAATCCTTGAAAAGAAATTCCCGAACGTGAATGATCGAACATGAATGCTTGAACATGAATGCTTCAACGTAAATGCTTAAACGTGAATGCTGAAACCTGAATTCTTGTACTTGAGTGCTTGAACGTGATTGTTCAAACTTGGATACTTGAATGTGAAGGCTCGAACGAGAATGCTTGAACTTGTATGCTTGGATGTGAATACTTGAACGTGGATGCTTGATAGTCTGTGACATGCTTAAACGTGAATGCTTGAACGTGACTGCTTAAACATGAATGCTTGAACATGATTGCTTGACTAGGAATACTTAAACGTGAATGCTTGAACATGAATTCTTGATTGTGAATGCTTGAACGTGAATGCTTGAACATGAATGCTTGAACGTGAATGCTTGATAGATTGTGACATGCTTGAACGTGAATGCTGAAAGGGAATGCTTGAACATGACTGTTTGCACATGAATGCTTGAATGTGAATGCTTGATAGATAGTCACATGCTTATATGTGAATGCTTTAACATGACTGCTTGCACGTGAATGCTCTAACGTGAATGCTTCACCGATAGTTACCCACTTATTTGTGAATGCTTGAACATTACTGCTTGCACGTGAATGCTTCGACGTGATTGCTTGAATGTGAATTCTTGAACAAGAATACTTGAATAAGAACACTTGAACATGAATGTTGGATAGATAGTGATACGCTTGAACGTGAATCTCGACAGATAGCAACATGCCTGAACGTGAATGCTTGGATGCGTGAATGCATGAATAGGAATGCTTGAAAGTGATTGCTTGGACAAGAACGCTCGAACATGAGTGCTTGAACATGAATGCTTTAACCTGAATTCTTGAACGATAATGGTTGAACGTGTATGCTTGAACGTGAATACTTGAATGTGGATGCCTGAACATGGATGCTTGGTAGATAGGGACACGCTTAAACGTGAATGCTTGAATCTGAAATCTTGCACGTGAATGCTTGAACGTGAACGCTAGAATGTGAATGCTTGTCCTTGAATGCTTGAATGTGATTGTTTGACTGAGAATACTTGAAGTTGAATTCTTGAACGTGAATGCTTGAACGTGAATGCTTGAACATGAATGCTTGAACACAAATGCTTGATAGATACTGACAGGCTTCAACGTGAATGCTTGAATGGGAATGCTTGACCATTATTGCTTGCACGTGAATGCTTGATTGATAGTCACACACATATATGTGAATGCTTGACCATTATTGCTTGCACGTGAATGCTTGATTGATAGTCACACACATATATGTGAATGCTTGAAAATGACTGCTTACACATGAATGATCTAACGTGAATGCTTGACATGAATGTTGGAACATGAATGCTTGAACATGAATGCTTGAACGTAAATGCTTGAACATGACTGCTTGCACGTGGATGCTTGAATGTGATTGCTTCATAAATAGTCACACGCTTAAATGTGAATGCTTGAACATGATTGCTTGCACGTGAATGCTTGAACGTGGGAATGCTCGAATGTAAATGCTTTAACGTGAACGCTCGATCATGAATGCTTGAACGTGAATGCTTAAACCAGAATGCTTGAACATGAATGCTTAAATGTGAATGCTTGAGAGATAGTGAATTGCTTGACCATGAATGCTAGAAATTGAATTCTTGAACCTGAATGCTTCAACGTGAATGCTTGAACGTGAATCCTGGAACGTGAATGCATGAACCTGAATGCTTGAACGAGATTCCTAGAACATGAATGCTCGAACGTGAATGATCGAACATGAACGCTTGAACATGAATTCTCGAATGTGAATGCTTGAACGTGAATGCTTAAACCTGAATGCTTGTACTTGAATGCTAGAACGTGATTGCTTGAACACTAATACTTGAATTTGAAGGCTTTAACGAGAATGCTTGAACGTGAATTCTAGGACGTGAATACTTGAACATGGATGCTTGAACATGAATGCTCGATAGATAGTGACACGCTCAAACGTGAGTGCTTGAACGTGAATGCTAGCACGTGAATGCTTGATAGTGATTGCTTGAACATGAATGCTTTTACCTGAATGCTTGAACGTGATTGCATGACTGTGAATACTTGACCGTGAATGCTTGAATGGGAAAGCTTGAACGGGCATGCTTGAAAGATAGGGACATGCTTGAATGCGAATACTTTAACGTGAATGCTAGATAGATAGTTACATGCTTGGTTGTGAATGCTTAAACGTAAATACTTGATAGATAGTTACATGCGTGAATGTTAATGCTTGAACTTCAATGGTTGAATGTGTGAATTCTTGAACGGGATTGCTTGAACCGAAATATTGGAATGTGAATGCTTGAACAAGATAGCTTGAACACAAATGCTTGAACGTGAATGCATGAACATGAATGCTTAAACGTGAATGCTTGGACATGAATGCTTGAATGTGAATGCTTGAACAAGACTGCTTGCACGTGAATGCTCGATAGATATGGACACACTTGAATGTGAATGCTTGATAGATAGTTACACACTTGAACGTGAATGCATGAACATGAATTCTTGAACGTTAATGCTTAAACTTGACTTCTCGCACGGGAATGCTTGAACGTGAATGCTTGAATGTGAACGCTTGCACATGAATACTTACGCATGAATGCTCGACAGATAGTGACACGGTTGAACATGAATGCTTGAACGTTTGAATGCTTGAGCATGAAAGCATGAACGTAAATGCTTGAACATGAATGCTCGAACGTGAATGGTTAAACATGAATGCTTTAAAATGAATGCTTGAACGTGACATTGGAATTGGAATTCTTGAACCTGAATGCTTTAACATGATTGCTAGAACGTGAATGCCTCAACATGAATGCACGAACATGAATGATTAAACCTGAATACTTGAAAATGAATGCTTGATAGATAGTGACAAGCTTGAACGTGAATTCTTGAAAATGAATTCTTGACCTGAATGCTTGAACATGAATGATTGAAAGTGAATACTTGAACGTGAATGCTTGAACATTCTTACTTGAACATGGATGCCTGAACGTGAATGCTTGATAGATGAAGACACACTAAACGTGAATGCTTGAACGTGAATGCTTAGACGTCATTGCTTGAATGTGAATGCTTCAACATGAATACTTGAACATGAATTGTTGAACATGAATGCTCAACAGATAGTGACAAACTAAAACGTGAATGCTTGAACATGAAGGTTTTAACATGGAAGCTCGAACGTAAATGTTCCAACGTGAATGCTCGAACTTAAATGGGTGAACATGAAAGCTCGAGCGTGAATGATTGAACTTGATTGCATGAACATGAATGCTTGAAAATGGATACTTGAGAGGTAGTGAAATGCTTGAACGTGAATGCTTGAAATTAAATGCTTGAACTTGAATGCTTGAACGTGAGCGCTTGAACATGATTGCCTGAACGTGAATGCTGGAACGTGAATGCTTGAACGTGATTGCTAGAACGTGAATGATTAAACATTAAATCTTGAGCATGAATGCTTGAACCTGAATCATTAAACGTTAACGCTTGAACGTGATTGGTTGAGCATGAATACTTCAACGTGAATGCCTGAACGTGAATGCTTAACGTGAATACTTGAACATGGATGCCTGAACGTGAATGCTTGATAGATAGTGAGACGCTTAAACGTGAATATTTGAACATGAATGCTTACATGTGGATGCTTGAACGTGAATGGTTGAACATTATTGCTTGAACGTGAATGATTGAGCATGAATGCAAGAACTTGAATGAGTGAACGTGATTGCTTGACCATGACTTGAACAATGAATGCTTGAGAGATAGTTGCACGCTTGGACGTGAATGCTTGAACATGAATGCATGAACATGAATGCTTGAACGTGAATGCTTGAACATGAATGCTTGAACGTGAATGCTTGAACATGACTGTTTGCACAGGAATGCTTGAACAAGAATACTTTGACATGAATGCTTGAACGTGTGAATGCACGAACGTGAATGCTCAAACAGGAATGCTCGAACATGAATGCTTGAACATGAATGCTTGAACGTGAATACTGGAACCTGAACGCTTTAACCTGAATGCGTTGAACCTGAATGCTTGAACGTGAATGTTTGAACGTGATTGCATGAACGTGAATGTTGGAACGTGAATGCTTGAACCAGAATGCTTGAACGTGATTACTAGAATGTTTAATGCTTGAACAAGAATGTTTGAAAGTGAATGATCGAACATGAATGCTTGAACATGAATGCTTGAACGTAAATGCTTGAACACGAATGTTGAAACCTGAATTCTTGTACTTAAATGCTTGAACGTGATTGTTTGAACATGAATACTTGATTGTGAAGGCTTGAACGAGAACGCTTGAACATGTATGCTTGGACGTGAATACTTGAACGTGGATGTGAATGCTTGAACATGGTAGCTTGCGCGTGAATGCTCTAACCTAAAAGCTTCACCGATAGTTACCCGCTTATTTGTGAATGGCTTGCACGTGAATGCTTCGACATGATTGCTTGATTGTGAATTCTTGAACAAGAATACTTGAACATGAATGTTGGATAGATAGTGACACACTTGAACGTGAATGCTTGAACATGAATGCTCGACAGATAGCGACACGCGTGAATGTGAATGCTTGAACGCATGAATGCATGAACAGGAATGCTTGAACATGATTGCTTGGACAAGAATGCTCGAACATGAATGCTTGAACATGAATTCTTTAACATGAATTCTTGAACGTGAATGCTTGAACCTGAATCCATGAACATAAATGCTAGAAAATGAATACTAGAGAGATAGTGAAATTCTTGAACGTGAATGCTTGAAATTGCATGCTTGAACCTGAATGCTTGAACATGAATGCTTGAACGTCATTTCTTGAATGTGAATGTTGGAGCCTGAATGCTTGAACTTGAACGCTTGAACATTATTGCTAAAATGTGAATGCTTGAATCTGAATGCTTGAACGTGAATGATTTAGCATCAATGCTTGAACATGAATGCATGAATGTGAATGCTTAAACCTGAATGCATGAAAATGAACGCTAAATAGATAGTGACATGCTTGAACGTGAATGCTGGAACATGAATGCTTGAATGAAAATTCTTGTACCTGAAGGCTTGAACGTGAATACTTGAGTGGGAAGGGTTGCACGTGAATGCTTGAATATGCATGGTTGAATGTGAATACTTTAACATGGATCCCTAAATGTGAATGCTTGATAGATAGTGACAGGCTTAAACATGAATGCTTGAACATGAATGGTAGGACGTGAATGCTTGAACGGATATGTTTGGTAGTGATTGCTTGAACGAGAATGCTTTTACCTGAATGCTTGAACGTGATTGCAAGACTGTGAATACTTGACCGCGAATGTTTGAATGGGAATGCTTGAACATGAATGCTTGATAGATAGTGACATGCTTGAGAGTGAATACTTGAACGTGAATGCTAGATAGATAGTTACATGCATGAATGTGAATGGTTGAACGTGAATGCTTGATAGATAGTTACACGCTTGAATGTGAATGGTTGAATTTAAATGCTTCAACATGTGAATTCTTGAATGTGAATTTTTGAAAGGGAATGTTGAACCTAGATATTTGAACGTGAATGCTTGAACATAATGCTTGAACGTGAATGCTTGAACATGAAAGCTTGAACACAAATGCTTGAACGTTAATGCATGAAAATGAATGCTTGAACGTGGATGCTGGGACATGAATGCTTGAACAAGACTGCTTGCATGTGAATGTTTGATAGATATTGACATGCTTAAACATGAATGTTTGATTGACAATTACATGCTTGAACGTGAATGCATGTACATGAATTCATGAGCGTGAAAGCTTGAACTTGATTGCTTGCACGGGTATGCTTGAACATGAATACTTGAATGTGAATGCTTGAACATGAATACTTACACATGAATGCTCGACAGATAGTGACACGCTGAACATGAATGCTTGAATGTGTGAATGCCTGAACATGAATGCTTAAATGTGAATGCTTCAACATGAATGCTCGAACGTGAATGGTCGAACATGGATGCGTTAACATCAATGCTTTAACATGAATGCTTGAACGTGAATGCTGGAACGAGAATTCTTGAACCTGAATGCTTGAACGTGATTGCTAGAACGTGAATGCTTGAACATGAATGCATGAACGCGTATGCTTGAACGTGAATGATTAAACCTGGATGCTAGAAAACGAATGCTTGATAGATAGTGACATGCTTGAACGTGAATTCTTGACCTGAATGCTTGAACGTGAAAGATTTAACATGAATGATTGAAAGTGAATACTTGAGCGTGAATGCTTGAACGTTAATACTCGAACATGAATGCCTGAACATGAATGCCTGATGGATTGAGACATTCTTAAACGTGAATGCTTTAATGTGAATGCTTGGATGTGATTGCTTGAACGTGAATGATTGAACATGAATACTTGTACATGAATGGTTGAACATGAATGCTTGACAGATAGTGACACATTAAAACATGAATGCTTGAACGTGTGAATG